>BPLT01000202.1:470000-872500 GCA_019656295.1 Rhododendron mucronatum var. ripense | reverse complement strand
GGCAACACAATCCTCCATTTTCTGGCCATGTACGGAAACGCATTCGTGATTCAGAAACTCATCGACGACGACAACGGCAACAACAACAGCAGCATAGTAAAATGTGAAGATTTGTTTGGGAGAAACGACAAGGGCAACACGCCGTTGCATGAAGCAGTGAGGTTCGGTCGAAAAAATGTGGTTGAAATCCTTTTGCAGAAACAAGAATCATTGGTTCGGGAGCGCAATTGCTTGGGGGAGACGCATGTTTACGTTGCCGCGGCTTGTGGACACGAGGATATCTTCAACCATGTAATCGCGAAGGTCAATTGCAATCGCGAGATGACCAGAAGTACCGACAGTTCCAACCTTCTTCATGTTGCGGTCACGGGAGAAAATTATGGTGCGTAGTTTCTTTTGTAGTGCGGACGAGGATCCTAAGCATAATTCCAAATTTTGAGTTGCAACCCATATCCATGCCGTCTGTTTCTTATTCCTTTTAGTCTTTGTAATCGTTATTTCAAGATTAATAAAAAAAAAATTTCCGTTAATAAAAAAGGGTCTTTCTATGAGCATATTGGAGTCAATCCCCTTGCTTGCTCAGAATCCTGATGAAAAAGGAAGAACTGCATTGTATCTGCTGGCTCAAAAATCAAAGTCCTTCAGAAGCGGGTCATTTTATTCTCCACACAATTTTATGTCCGGCTCCTTGATCCTTTCAATGGACCTTTTCGCATTTCGCACATACTGTAAGTGCTACTTTCTTAGTCCCACTTTATTTATCTTTTTTTTTTTTTGAAAATTGCGTTATTTTCAAATGAAAAAATTTAATACTTTCCTTCATTTTCTTTTTGTTTTTTATCGCATTAGTTTAAAGCACTCATTGCGATCTTTAATTAATTGGTGCAAGGAAGTCAAAAAATAATAATAATAATAAGGGACATGATTTTTGCGGGGAAGGATAACCAATGGAGTATGAGGCAGAGTTTAGTCTGATTCTCAGTACACTCCTCTAGTCGCATCACATGTATATTTCTTTTTGTTTTTTGTCATTTGTTTCATTTTATAACTTATTCATTAAAAGAAAATGTGTTTGTTTATTATTAAGCAGGGTTTATTCGTTCGATGGTGTATAGAGATGGCAATGGGGACGGGTCGGGGACGGTGGGTACTACCTCCACCCCCTACCCATTACCCATTACCCCCTACCCATCCCCATCCCCGACCCGATCCCCAATGGGGATTTATGTTTTTCCTCCATCCCGACCCAAACGGAACGGGGATCCAAAACGGGGATTCGGGGATTCGATATTCGGGCACCTGTATTTTACAATTTCAGCACCTAACAGCATATACTAGCATGTGAAAGCCGAAAGGATTTGGATTATTTTGTATTTTTTTTTCCAGGGAATAGGGTTGAGGAAACAGTACTAGTAACGGTTGTCGGTTGGTCAGGAAGTTAGGAGCCAACAAAACTCCACAAATAGAATTAGAAAAGCCAACAAAATAAAATAAAGTAAGGTGCCAAGAAATGAATGGAAAAGAAGAGTGGACTGAGTGGTGCACTGGTGCGGTGGAAATGAATGGAAAAGAATGAGATTATGAGAACTCTAAAAAAATATACTACTAAAGGGGTATGTTTTAATATAGTATGTGTATATATATATATATATATATATATATTTCGGGGATTCGAGGACGGAGCAGGACGGGTAACGAACGAGGAACGGGGACGGGTAGGGTTCGGGGCGGGGACAGACCTATCCCCGTCTACTACCTGATCCCTAAATTTTTTTTAAAAAATTCCCATACCCTACACAATTCCCAAACAAATCCCCAAAGTTCGGGGATTTTCGGGGCGGGAAACGGGGAGGGTTCGAACGGGTCGGCCGAGATTGCCATCCCTAATGGTGTATCACTCAAAACATGAAGCTGATGTGGAAAATCAGCAGCAAAATCGAGTTAATATCTCAAAACTAAAAGGTTTCTGGCCATCAATAGTTGCAGGTTTGGTTTTTATGTTTTTCCTTTTTCTATAACATATACTAGCGCAAACCTGTGATAGTTTTTAACTCAAAATGTCTCTTATATCCATTCGGCAGCATTGTATATGGTAATGGTAGGCAATAGAAGGAAAAAAAAAAAAACTGCAATAAACAGTCTGAGATAAAGAAAGATGATTTTTAACTTAAAATGCTTGTAATGCCTTACGCAAATTCTCTATGATTTGTAGTAACCTCTCTCTCTCTCTCTCTCTCTCTCTCTTTAGTATATGACAATATTTGGCCGAGCATTCGCGCTTGCAGGTAAAACAACTTGGGAATATTGCTCTGATCCTCATTTCATCATTGGTTTTTGGGCTGGCTTCACGTCGGGCTTATTCAATTTTCATTGAATGTATATTATTTTGTTTCTTTTTCCTTTTCTTGCAGGCCTCTTATGGTACCTTAATCTTTGTGATCTGTAATTGATCTTCCCTTGATGTACCTTTTATAGGGTTTCTAATCATTTTTGTTGCCTATAAAAAAAAACGTATTACTCCTACATTTTTTCCTTACTTAAAAGCTCTGACCAAAACAAAAGGTAAAATAACCATTACCGAGTTCATATCGTTGCCCTATCTGGATTGAAAAGGTAAAACGTATTACTCCTATCTGGATTGAAAAATTACTCTAATCTTCCTTACCTTCAAAACTAATATGCCGATTGCCTCCACTGACCTCTCCTGCGCGCTATATTTAATACACTGAAAAATGAAAAACAAAAAAAAAAAACCAATTCTAATAGTAAAACAATAGCAAAATCAGGTATGAACTCTCACATGTGTTAATTTAGAGGAGTGACCCATGAGAGTTTTATTTTATTGTATCTCTATGCAATTCTGGTCAGTGCAACTTTTCATAATTTTGGAGCACTTTTTTTTTTGAAATTCTTTCATGTAGATGAATTGAGATATTGGTAAATTTCACCAAAAGCTTAAAAAAATCCAAGTACAAAAATAACAATTCGTTTACTTTAACATTTTTTTTCATGGTTTTTTTACAGCATTGATAGCACTGAACAGTTTCTATGATCTTATTCAAATGCTTCAATATGATGTCAAGCATGCATGTTTCCAGCTTGTTCGAACAAATGAAAGGATAACATTAAGGGTGGAATTAATTTGCGTGTAGTATTTTCTTTCGGAAATTGATATTCACACTCCCTATTTTGTCATCCACACTCTCTTTTTTATTTTCTAATGTTGAAAGTGTGTGCGTGTTTTTTTTTTTTTGTGTGTGTGGCTAAAAGACAAAAAAGAAAGTGAGCGTGAATATCAATTCTCTTTCTTTTAGCTAATTTACTAATTGATTACATTCTTTTCTTACTGTAGGGTTCAGAACCGTCTTCAAAGGTGGGTTCCCTTTACTCGTTCACTTAGATCAAGCACTGTTTCTTGGATTTTTTTAATTTTTATTTAAAAAATCGAGATCGATTTTCATTGACTTTTACTACTTCAATAAAATAGCAAGTTTCCAAAGGATTTTAAATAATACAATTTGGAGTATTGGTTTAAATTCATTAACTCATGAACTTGTTTCTTTACAATTAGGGCAAAGTACGGATTACCTCCTTGAGGTTTGTCCATTTGGCAGATAACCTCCCTGAGATTTATTAATGATCACATCGCCCCCCTGTGGTTTTGGAGTAAAGTGCAATACTTAACTCCGTTAACAGAAGAAGTAAAAAGACCAGGCTACCCTTTCCTAAAAAAAATGCAGAAAAGGGATAGTGGAGAGAGAGACACAGAGAGAGAGAGAGAGAGGAGGAGGAGTGGTTGCCACCACCACCGACGATCCGATGAACCCAAATTAACTTTCTCCGAGGCCAGATTAATGCAAACACTTGGCAGACCCAATTCGAAATTCTCAGAAATCGGTAAAACCAAGGGAGAGTTGGGTGAGGAATCGATTCCTAGTCGGATTTCTTCTTCTTTTTGGAGGGGTTTTTTCAAGCTTTCACGATTCTTATAGAAGAGATCAACAAGGGACGTGGGAAAGCCGGTCTCAACCACTAGGGATGCCGCTCTTGTGGGGCGAGTGGATGTGGTCTGATAAGAGTTTGGAGATTCGGTTGCACTTGGCCGCCTTCTTCCCCAGAGGCATCTTGATCTATATCTTGTTTCTTGTTAATTTTATCCCTCCCACTCAACACAAAAAGCTAATTTAAATATCAAAAAGGCTTTCAATTGACCAAGGGTTGGTTTTTCTTTACAAATAGAGAAAGCCCAGAAAATCTAATCTAATATATATACGGAAACGAGGAAAAAGGGATTTCAAGGGTACATGAATTGATCTATCTTCTTGTTTCTTGTTCAGTACAAGGATTGTGCTTTTCTTTGCAAATGGAGTAAACCCAGAAAGCTACGAAAATAAGAACAAAGAGGGTTTTCAAGGGTACAAGAATTGCTCCGAAATCTCTTGATTGTCTTGAATTCTTTGCAAAGAGAACACCCACAGAAATTACTTTAAAGGAAGGAGTCGACGGGATGCAGAGGACCATGGTGGCAGTCTGGCAGAGAGGATTTTGTTGTTTGGGAGGACAGTGTTGGGGAAGATGATGGAGAAGGATATTGTGGTCATCTTGCACCAAAATATACCTTTATTTAATTTTTCTTTTCAATCTCACTCTCAGAATAAGCGTGTGTTTTACACCTTCCGTCAGTTTGGAAGGAAAATGTAACGGTAGCAGTTTAGTCCGAAACCATAGGGAGGCGAAATGATCATTAATAAAACACAGGGAGGTCATCTGTCAAAGGGCCAAACCACAAGGAGTTAAACCGTACTTTGCCCTTACAATTAAGCTTGCCGACATACTAGAGGAATCTATGATGAAAAACAGAAACATGCCTTTGCATTTGAGCTGGGAAAAAAGCTTGTAAAAGAAGAGAGAGAATGGAGGCGCTACTTAGATGATCACATGGGGAGGCCGATTGTTGAAGCCACGAAGAATGGCATTATTGAGTTGGTAAGTGAGATTTTAGGTGAATTTCCGGAGGCTGCGTATGGCTTTGACAAGAATAGCGATAATGCCAGAGAAAAGAACATATTGCACATAGCGGTTGAGCAGAAAAATTGGAATATTTACAACTTGTTGAAGAGGAAAATAAAACTCGGAGATGGAATGTTGGTGGAAGATGTTGATAATAATGGAAACACCATATTACATCTTGCTGCCAAATTGGGTACCCCAAGTTTTAGATCAGTTCAACGTGGACATTTGTACCAGATGATGTGGGACGTTTGTTGGTTTGAGGTATGCACATGTGCTTTTTAGAAAGAAAAAAAAAAGGATATGTGTGCATTTATTTTGTTGAGCACACACGCAGTGGAAGAAATACGAGCTTTATTACTTAAGCAAATACTTGTATATAGAAACAACATTTGCTTTTGAAATCTCATAAAGTAACATCAATTCCATCTCTGTCTATCTCTCCACCTTCTCTTCTTTTGTTTTCTCAACATCATTATGGTTCGACTGTCTTATTTCCAGCGGTTTTACTCCCACCGTTAATGATTTCCTTTTGCGGCGGTTTTTCGTTACTGCAGGATATAACTCTTTACCGACTGTTTTATTACCGCCGGCCGGTAAGGCTACTTTTGGCATAGTAAATCCTGTCATTTTCCGACGTATATGATCACGATCAAGCGATCGTATCATATATAGTTTAATTAATTGACTACTCTACGTTATTGCTGATGGTTAATATATGTACTTATATATAGTATTTTCAACTTCCACATGCAGCACGTGAGTCATGACTCTCCCTCACATTTAATGTATCTCCGAAACTCGGTTGGGGAGACGGCAACAGGCGCATTCTTAAGAGAACATTCGGAAATACGATTGGAGGCCGAGAAAGCAGTCAAAGATGTGAACAATGGCCTGATGCTAGTTGTTGTGTTGATTGGAACCGTCAATTACGCCGCGCTCTTTACCCCACCGGGAGGTTACCGTTAAGATGAGAAAGATCCTAAGTACGGCCTCCCCGTTATTTTCACGGAAGAGATGCGCATCTACTTCTTGCTCATATTCTGCGGCCTCTTCACCGGTGTTCTTTCCTTCACGATTATGTTTTCGATCCAGTCGCTCCCGTTTCGCAGCAGAGGCTTCTACCTGGACTTGCCGTTGAGGCTTTTTCTTGCCATGTCTTCCCTGGTTCTCTCCGTGGCGTTCACCGCCCTATCGTCTCGACAGGTCTACCTTCTTGATGAGCTTTATCTCCCTCAGGGTGCAGTCCTTGCCTACTTTTGCGGGGTTGTTTTAATGTTCACCCTTGTATACATAGACGTAACATTCTTGACCGTCTATTACCTATCTTTTGTGAAAAACAAAAATAAAAGTTCTTAATCATCGAACCGAAGTTTACAAAGACCAATAGGAAACAAATAGAAAAGGCAACACAACCTACGCCCGGTAGGAAGAAAAGTACTCTTGTGTCGCTTTCCTACCAGCCCATGAAAAGCACATGGTTTACCTTACTGCTTGGGAGATCAGGCTTGAAGACTTTTAAGCTTCCGTAATATATTTTTAAATTTGCTCAATAAATGTGAGTTTAGCACATCTTTGTTTTTCTTTCTCTCTTGTTTAGCCTATAAATTGGCTTGTAATTTGAATATGTAAGTATGCAAATAAGAGTGATCAAATTGTGTGAGGGGATTGTATGAGAAATTCAGTTTGTCAGTGTAATACAAATTGAGTACTGTTTGTGAAATAAGTTTGAGAGTTAGATTTATACTCCTCTGTTTGCATTAGTGGGGTATCAGAGCCTTGGACTCATAGATTTAAATATCGGCCGGTACGAACCGTACAAGCCGGTTCGTACCGGGATTTGGGGGGACCGATTCGGATACGGGCCGATATAACGGGGAGACTCCGATTCACAGGCGAACCGGCCGGGAACCGGTACGTATCGGCCCGTAACGGATATAGGGGACCGGTTTGGCCGGTTCGTCTCGGGAAGGGGGAAAAAAATTTACAGGAAGGGGGAAAAAATTCCGGGAAAGGGAAAAAAAATATTTATAGGAAGGGGAAAAAAACAATTAAATTTTAGCAAAACATGGGTATGCGTGCGCGAAGCTCAAATCCCGGATTTGCACCCCCCCTGCGCGATTAACTCGTGACGCGCACCCGGTTAATTGGTTTCCGAATCAGTTTTTCAAATTGCCGCTCATTTTCCTGAGTGCGCGAGGCCTCTCCTTGAATCCTCATTTACAAACCCACTAAAGTTCAAATTCATTTAAAGTGGATAGGAGTTTTGTAACTTGTCAATGTGGGACTAGAGGAAAAACTCCATGTTTTACAATAATACACTAAAGTTCCAACATAAATTAGTTGTGGCTAGCGATTATCGGATATTTCACATGAAGAGAATGGGCTATTACATGTCTTAAATTAATTAAAATGTGATAATTTAAGCCAATGTTGGGGGAAAAAGCCGCAAAAGTATATTTTTCAAGTTTTATACATGTTGCTAATGATTTTTAAAAATTCACAACCGCGACACCCGATTCCGGCGACACCCGATTCCCGCGACGTATCACCAATATATCCCGATACCAATATACCGCGACTGATACCGCGACGGCGACCGATACCGTGATTTAAAACTATGCTTGGGCTAATCCGAAAAAATTCTCTCTCAAAACATATCTTTGGCCTTCGACATTGTTGGCTTTACCCTAGCGTAATAATTGATTTTGGTGGAGAAAGAATTTAGAAAGCGGAAGAAATGGGACCTGCTCAAATGCAGCAGCTAGGAGCCAAAAACGGGGGATGAGAGAGGGGTCTCTCTGGATCTCTTTTCCGAAATAGGGGCAGCTCTATTAGCTGCTATCTCACGCTTTTCATTTCTTAAATACTAGGGCAAACCCCTTTACATAGGGAGGAGGTAAAAGACTAAATAGGACACCACAACTATTACAAAACTAACATTAGCACTAGAACATTGCAATAAAATACAAAAGGCATTAATTTTAACACTCCCCCTTAATGCCTTGTTGTAACCCCCAACAGTTTTCTAAAATATTGAAACTTTTCCTTTGAAAGACCTTTGGTGAAAATGTCGGCCACTTGGTCTTTGGTTGCACAATGCTTGAGTTGAAACTTTTCATCTTCCACGGCCTCTTGAATGAAGTGATGCTTGATGGCAATGTTTTTAGTGCGGCTATGGTAAATGGGATTCTTTGTCATTGCAATTGCGGATTTGTTATCACACAAAATTGGAGTAGCCTCTCATTACTTTTCACCAACATCCTCCAAAATTCTCTTTAGCCATATTATTTGAGAAGTTGCCATTGATGCTGACACATCCTCGGCCGTGGCGGTAGATTGCACCACGGTTTGTTGTTTCTTAGATGGCCATGAGAAGACATCCGAGCCAAGAGAAAACACATATCCGGAAGTGCTCTTCATATCATTGACACATCCGGCTCAATTTCTATTACAAAATCCTAGCAATTTTGCATCATCATTCTTCTCATACAAAATGTCATAATCAAGTGTACTTTGTAAGTATCTCAACAGCCTCGTAGCCACTCCAAAATGAGTTTGGCTTGCATTGTGCATGAATCGGGATAACATGCTTATAGCATACATGATATCTGACCTTGTGATCCCTTATCAACTAGCGAGCTGAGATGTAGATGATTGTCGCAGGGCAAGGTGACAACATAGTTGGGATGTTGTCTTTGCGTTGTGATGCTTTCTCTTAGCCTTTTATCTGTACTATCATTTCCTCTTCTATTAATAAAATTCTTTTTCGCTGTTCAAAAAAAAAAACTCCAAGAAGAATGAAAAGCCTTAGGCTTTGTTTGGTTGAGAGTTTAGTTTAGTTTAGTTTTGGTAGTGGGTGGAGAGAGAAATAGAGTAATGATTGAAAATAGGGGTAATGATTGGAGAGAGATAGAGAGAGATGAGAAAGTAATAATTTGAGAAATAGGGTAATAATTGGAAAAAGAAGTAGGGTAATGATTGAAAAACAAAATAAAAACAAAACAAAACATCAAAACGAACATAGCCTTAGTGATGTGTATGCAAGTTGTAATTTTTGCGTTGTTGAACCGGAGACCTTTGAATAAGCAATTAAAGAGGAAGCTTGAAAGAAAGCTATGGAAGAGGAAATTCATGTAATCGAAAAGAACAAAACTTAGGAGTTGGTGGAGAGGCCAAAAGACAAAGAAGTTATTGGTGTGAAGTGGATTTTCAAAATAAAGCTCAACCCCGATGATTTCATTCAAAAGCACAAAGCAGGACTTGTTGCAAAAGGGTATTCTCAACAACCCGAAATTGATTTTCAAGACACATTTGCATTGGTGGCTCAACATGACACAATTAGATCTCTTGTTGCCTTAGCTGCATCAAAGAGATAATTCTTGTATCAACTTGATGTGAAATCGGCCTTCTTGGATGGTACCTTGGAGGAAGAGGTGTTTTTTGATCAACCTCAAGGCTTCATTGTCAAAGGTAAGAAACAAAAAGTGTACAAGTTGAAGAAGGCTTTATATGGGCTAAAGTAAGCACCTCGAGCATGGCATAGTGAAATTGACTCTTACTTCAATGAAAAAGGATTTGAAAGAAGCAAAAGCGAGCCAAACTTGTACATTAAGAAGCAAGGTAACACCGATATTCTCATTGTTTCTATCTATGTTGAAAATGATTGAAGATTTAAAAAGAGACATGATGAAGAAGTATGAAATGAATAATTTGGGTCTCTTGCATTATTTCTTGGAAATTGAGATTTATCAAAGAAAAGAGGATATTTTCATTTGTCAAAGAAAGTATGTAAGAACTCTACTTGAGAAGTTCAAGATGAGAGAATGCAAGCCGGTTGCAACTCTCTTGATTGTGAATGAGAAATTGTCAAAAGAAGATGGAAGCAAAAAGGTGGATGAATCTCTTTATAGAAGCTTAGTTGGAAGCTTGTTGTACTTGACTATAACTTGAAAAACCCAAGGAAAATGGGAGCAGCAGCCCATAAAACAGATCATGGTCAACACATATCAAACCCAATAAAACCTAACTGACAAATATAAAGGCTGTCGAAACATTTTATCAATCCCAGTAATGAATTCCCCAATCTTGAAGAGTAGCTCTTGATTCCAGCAAGTAGTAGCACTGTCAAGCTCCAAACATGCTCCAGCAAAATGTTAACATTGTCAAGCTACAAACATGCGAGTAAGGAAGCCCGTATTGAAGTGCAGTAGCAAAACATGCTCCAAAACTTGGGATAGCAGGGCTTAATTGATTGGTTTTAGCAAAAGAGTGACACTGTCATACTCCCAACAAGCACTTAAGAATACTCTAGAGAACGGCAAAGAGCAGAGCACAACCAACTTAAGAGATGATTTACACCATGAAGAGACTTCAGCATTATATCCTCATATAGAGATAAGGAAAAGATAGCACTGAGCGTAGCAATAAGAGAAATGGTTCACGCCATGAAATTACAGATAGATCGCCAGGAGTCACCCAGCATCAAAGGCAAGTGAGCTGTGAGCCCCATCATATGCCAATCGCAACCCAAGATTATTACACACACACACATGCCCAAATTTCACACACACACACACACACACACCCCCCCAGGAGTGACACACATACACATACACATAACACACACACACCCAACAGAGTTATCCAGATTTCACAATAGAGCGAAGCCTGAACATGATATCGTCCATCGTGTATACAGACCCTTCCTTGTTTGATGTCACCCAGAAGGCCACCCTTGCTTTAATAAGGTCAGTAGTTTCCATCCAATCCACCGTCTTGTTTACGAAAACCAGCTGATTTCTAGTATTCCGCACTATCGAAATCACTGCAAATGGAATGGATTCCCAAATAATTTTGTGTTTGACTTGGACAATCCCAGCCTTCCACCAGTGGAGCAAGCCGGCAAAAGTTGATGGGATACCCATTGCATACCCACCCTAGGCCTATCAATAGACCGGATTTGATCCGGATCTGATAAGACTCAGATCCGATCCGAATTCGATAAAATTCGGATCCGATAGTGATAATCCGAATCCGAAAAAATCTGAATCCGATCCGATTTGAAATTTTTTTTTTTTAATTCTAGAATTTTTTTAAAAAAGGGAAAAAATACAATTTTTTTCTCCAAAAAATGGGAGGAGAGAGGAGGAGATTCAGACTATACCATTACCAAAAAACAGCAGTCATACAATAACTAGCTCTTCCTTGCACTAAGACTTTACTAAAATTTACAATCGATGTAAAGTTCAACCTATTACATAAGCCTCAAATATATGAAACAATAGAGCCTAACAACTTATCCGGTTTAATATCTTTTTGCAAAAACTTAATAAGAAGCAAACTATCCATGAGGATGGTAGCATTCGCAATTCCTTGTTTCTGCCAAGCTCCATCTATATGAATGCAAACTCTGTAGTCATCTTTAGGCCTTGCAACACCTGAGTAAACAACGCCTTATAAGAAAACATAACATCATGTTTAAGTATTCACATTCATCTTTAGACTGCACAAGAGAAACAGAATGAAGATTCACAAGGCATTTATGCATTACATATCTACTGAAAGTAGTTAATTGGAGCCAAGAAACAATGGATTACCTTTACCTCTATTAACATCGTTGTTCGGCAACACTTGCTTCATCAACTGAAAGTATGCAAGTAACAAAATATGAGAATATTTTTATAGAATTACAATAAAGAAGATTCATATATCTAAAAAGAATCAACATACACTTACCTATTTTCTTAGGGGATTCAAACCAATCTTTGGTAGTCATCAAAGCCTCTACGATATCCGGAAGTAAAGAAGCACGACTTTCATCAATTACCCTACCTCCCATACTAAACCCCGCCTCCCAACAACTGTAGTATCCGGAACAGCAAAAATATCACGTGCCATCCTTGCCAAAGTAGGATATTTCCCACTGTTTACCTTCCACCAATGTAAAATATTAATGTCCTCGGTATTTGGAAACACAATCTCCTCCAAGTACTGGTCCATCTTCGATTTCTGGAATGCATTAATTGATGCCAGAAGCATGTGCCTTTTCGTACCACTCCTAAAAGCCATCCAAGTTATGTTTGGAAGAATCCATGACCGCGTGACTTCGACTCAAGCTACTACCCTCTAAAACACCGATCCGCCACTGTCATACTCATCAAAAAGCTTAGAAAAGATAGTATAGACCCTGTCAATGTAATTGGTGGACTCGTAAGGGCCATATATTCGCTCATAATAAAACTCCACCATGGCCATTTTGCAGCTTGGGTCAAGAACTATAGAAACTGTGAGTGCCAAGCAAGACTCGTACCAATATTTTGCAAACTTCTGACTCATAGGCTTAGCCATCAAACGAAGAAAGTCATATTCACTTGTCCCATACTTGTTAAGTTGTATTTGTATCTTGCATATCTCAGAAAAAATACATTTGATGTGAGAAAACATGTGCCACTGAAATGACATGTGGCCTTAAAAAATACTTTCAAGCACTCACATATTATCGTTGCTATCTCCCATTTCTCATCTGAAGGACATGTGCCATTGCATTCTTCTTGGAGTTGAACTTGGAGACGAGGAATTTGAGCTTTCTTCCAAGCTTCCTCCTAAAGAGAATTCCTTCTGTTGTTTTTTTTCTCAGGGAAGTTGCCTTATGAAGCTATAAATTAATACGAAAATCTCATTTCCTTCCACTACCCAAGAAGTTTGAAACTAGAAAAAAATAGTTGTTAATTTCTGTCCACTCGAGGATTCAAATATGGCATCCTCCACCATTTCAGTCACTCGCTCTGCTGCTTTCAGAGCAGCGGCCGATTGTGAATCACGGTCGCAGTTGTCGTCATTCGCAACAGTTAGCAAGTTCTGGATACAAGAAGGCGCAATACCACTAGACGCGGGCGCGGGGGGGGGGGGGGGGGGGGGGGGGGGGGGGGTGTGGTGGACGGGGGGTTTGTGCATTACATTCCTCCATTTTCTGGCCATGTACGGAAACGCATTCGTGATTCAGAAACTCATCGACGATGACAACAGCAACAACAGCAGCAGCAGCATAGTAAAATGTGAAGATCCGTTTGGGAGAAACGACAAGGGCAACACGCCGTTGCATGAAGCTGTGAGGTTCGGTCGAAAAAGTGTGGTTGAATAATCCTTTTGCGGAAACAAGAATCATTGGTTTGGGAACGCAATTGTTTAGGGGAGACGCCTGTTTACATTGCCGCGGCTTGTGGACACAAGGATGTTTTCGACCATGTAATCGTGAAGGTCAATCGCGATCACGAGATGACCAGAAGTATCGATAGTTCCAATATTCTTCACTCTACGGTCATGAGAGAACATTATGGTATCCACGTTTCTTTGGTAGTGCGGACAAGGGTCCTAAGCACAATTCCAAATTTTGTTCCTCTAATACTAGGTGGACCGCATGACCACTGCACGCCATGTGTGGGCCTCACAAAAATTTTCAAAAATTTTAAAATATTTATTTATGAAACATTGTAAAAGATCAGTTCCAACGGATATCGATAAGTATGTTTTTTTTAATTTGTAGAAACGAAATTGCTCAGTTTTAGCGTTTCGCCTCTTCAGAAAACATACCTACCGACAGCCAGGAATTTCATTTAGAGGGACACCTCTTTAAAATCAACCAATGATCATTCTTGCGATTCCCCAATTGATTGTTCGACTTGTAGTTTGAAAAGTTAGAAAATGAGTTGGATAGACTAAACATGTCAAATAAAGTAGCAATTTGCTATTTGCCTCCCTAAAACAAGCATTTAATTCTATAAGGAGTCCATTGGTTTGGTTGGAAACACCCGACGATAAGCCCTTTGCCCAAAATTTCTTATTTTTCTAATATTTTTTGAGTAGGTGTACAAAAAAAAAGGTGTAGAGGATAAAATTCCAATGGCACGTGATTTGGAGGTGATTTTTTACGCCCACCTGTATGTGAGAGGGGTGTGGTTGAGGTGTGCCACACTTGATGTGCCCCTAGCACATCTCTTTATTATATATGCCAGAATCTTCCACATAAGCCACGACCTTCGTCACGTCCATAATCTATCCAGCAACCTTCTCCGCAGTAGCCGAAAACCCTATCCACGTGCTTCCCCATCAGATCGTCGAACGCCACGATCGAAAGATCCACCGCTTCCCTCGCTGCATCTCTGCCAACCCTTGGCAACCCACCTGAAATCACCTCCAGTCACACCATGGCCTATTCCAACCTCTCCATTGGCTTCTCTTCCATATTCAACGCTTCTCTCTCCCAATCTCTCTCTTGATCTCTCTTAAGATTTCTCTCTCTAAAATTTCAGGTGGAGCCAATCCAGTTGTATATTGTTCTTTGCTTCTCTTTTTTTTTTTTTGAAAAAACCCAAAAGGGAAAAAGGGAAGGATAGGATGGTGTTTACACCATAATTTCGTAAATTAGTCAATATTGGTCGACTAGATCAGATCATGACACGTGTTGGCCATGTTTGGACTAGTTTCAAATAAGTGTTATGCATATCAAGGAAACGAATGGACTAATCGACGGTTGAAAGTGTTCTCTATTTACGACACCTGTCAAAAGACGAGTTACAAGCAAATTATGTACGAAGCAGTTAACAAAGGCAGTTAGAAGAAACAAATACAACGTGGGCTCATAGATGTAACCACCTGTTCAGGAACGTGGAAGAAGATCAGAGGGAGAAAAGGATAACCGCTCAATTCAAATTAAAGGAGGGAATTCTGCCAAGTTTGAATTTCAAGTCGAAGTTGTAGCCTATAAATACAACTAAAGATAATTACCACCTCCACTCAATCGCCCAAAAGCTTCTACTTTTTATTTGTACTTTACTTTTCTCGTTCTAGGAGTAGCTTGTAACGTAATCATCTATTCGACTGTGTTCTCAATGTCGATCGACTTCTATTTCGAAGAATAATAAAGTCCATTTTATTGTTCTTCTTTGTAAAGACCCAGTATTTTTTTGAAATAAATAATAATAATCATCAAAACAAAAATAATTATTTTGCTCGAAAAATTGTTTATGTCGTCATACCAATTTTATTTCCGTAATCAATCGTGTGCGCTTATCCGGCGTGTAATTTTTCTAGTGTGTGCATGTGTTACCTAGAACAAACCCAACCCTTTTCCCATTCCTTTATTTCGGCAGCCAGAGGGAGTACCAAAATCCCTTAATTCCTCCCTAATTCCCTCCAATTGAGACACCACATAATTGTCCATGAGCTATTAACCCCCATGCAATAGTCCAAACCCTTTTAATATCCCTTCTTCCATTTCTTTCTTGTCTTTCCCAGCAACAATACACAGAGAGAGAGAACAGTCGGCCACTCCGATCCTCCTTATCATCATTGCCGAGCTCACCACCACTGATCACCGAGCCCACCACCAAAACCAGCCCATCCCAGTCACGAAACCCACCTTTTAATTAATCCTTTCGAGCTCTGAAATCAGCCCCATTCCGGCTCCGAAACATAGCTTCGTTTTCTCTCCGAAACGGCTCGAAAAATCTGCTTGTTCAAGCTCCGGTACTCGCTGCAAAACAGTCCGGAAAGCAGCCGAGTTCCGCCACCTCTCATCACCATCCGGAGCAGCCACCGCCACCGAGATCAACCACCAGCCGTGCTCACCCCCTTTCGACCATGCTCCGTTGCCCCTCCGACCCGCCGCCGTCTCTTTCCAAAATCCCTCCGAAACCCGTTGCGCCAGATGGGAGGTAATCCGAACTCACCTCCCTAAATATATATTATGTTCCGTATTGATTGTTTCATATTTCGGTATGATAAGATTCGAACCCAACCTCGCAAAACGTATTCGGCCGAAACCCACTGGATTCCCGATTTCCATAGTCACCGATTTTGCATTTATTTTGGATTAATTACAGTTTCTAGTGAAGTATGTTAGGTTCGTAAATCCCACCCTAGTGTATTAAAAGCTAATCGTATAAGTCCCAAAGTTAAGTAATTTCGATTTGATCTTAGTTTTGTTGCAAATACAAACTATCCTAATATTGTTTGCACTTTGAGGTAATGTAGATCCAACGTGGACTTTACCTTGAAAAGGAAAAGAGAAAATAAAAGGAATAACTTAATTTTTTATTTTAATCGTATGATTTGTGTTATCGTAAAGTTAAATATTCCTAGCTAGCATGTTAGTATGTTTATCCGGATTATTGAATCGCATGATTAAATTTAACATATGATAAATTATTCGCGTGTTTTGCCTTATCTCATGATTTGTTATTATTGTGAATTTAATTGCGGTTATAGCCTGTGAGCATGTTCGAAAAAAATGTTGAATTGTGTGAAATGCTGTTGTACTGATAGATTGGACAAATAGGTTCCCGGGGTTGGTTGCGATGTGCGGATTTAACATATTAGACGTGAAAATAAGATTAATGGAAAGATAATAAAGTGAGAGGTTGAGATTTGGATTTCGGGCTTGGAACCCGCGGAGATGGATTGATTGGTGGTGGATTTGTGAAATGTTGATTTTCAAACCCTGGTTACAGCATGGTGGTGATCGGCTCTCGGATGTTGGGACGGGACACAAGGGTGGCATTGTGCTTGCGTCACAACCCGGGCTAGACGGCGCTTGAGCGTTGCCGGTGAAGTTTTATCCGAGCTTATAGTCACGGATGGGATACCGGGTATATAACTTAGGTATCTTTTATCCGGATCTGGAAAAGGGGAGTCGGACCACACCAATGTCTTGTGCCAAAGGTTATGGGTAGGAATGGATTTGTGGATAAGATCCGAGATTTCACATAGGTTAAGGGATAGTAATGAAAGAAAAAATGATTGTTATCTTTTTATGATTATTTTAATGCATTTCAATGGTATATCCTATTGCTTGTAAGTTATGGGTTCGGGTGGGTTTTGGCTACTGAGCGTCATCGCTCACAGTATTATGTTGCCTTAGTAACTTGAACGCCAGGTACTGAAGACGGAACAGAAGTGTTGTACGATTCGATCGAGTTTAATCCTATCGAAGAAGAAGCTGCATAGTCGCTCTGATTAATTTAAGTTGACTTTATTTTGGAAGCTCCTAAGTTTATTTGGAAATTGTAATATTTGATTTATTCGAAACGGTTGTGAAATAATGGCATATGCTTTTGAAATGATGACGTAGTAAATCTATGAACTCCTTTTGTGAAAATAATCTTTGAAATGTTTATTAATGTCTCCAAATTTTCGGGGGCATTACATTTTTTTCATCTCCATTCACTTCACTAAGTTTGTTTCCAGAAAAGTCCTGAAATATGACAAGAAACCAAACTCCATCACCACAGACATCCACGTTCCAACACTTCAAACATTTCCTAGTCCATTATCGACTATTAGCAAAAATAGACAAACAGATGGCAATGCCTTTTTTTTCCCACTTACTTTGGAGCAATGGAAGCTTACTAAAACAATGCAATGAAAGCTACTAAAACAATTTGTATATGGTTCTTTTTTAAAGCGAGGTTTAATGATTTGGTTCAAATTTGAATTTTGTCTTTTTCGAATGTATGAATTCTTAATTTGGGGATGTGAATTCGGTATTTTTTCGAATGTGTGAATTCTTCATTTGAATGTGAATTTTGTCTTTTATCAAGAATGTGAATTATTCATGTTTCCTATTTACTTTTGCAAACTCTGGGTCATGGTTTGGTGTACACTAAGGATCCGTTTGATTAGCGAGATAATGTTAGAAAGTGCAAAAAATAGATTTTTTTTTTGTTATTAAATTGGTGTTCATTTAGCAAGAATATCCTAAAAAGTGGTAAAAATTAAGCTTTTCCGTACAACCCTCAAAAGCTAGAGATCTTGTCTCACAAAAAGTGCAGAAAAAATTTTATTTTCTTGTAGGAATCAATCACAATTACTCTGACTTCCTTATTTTGTTGCAAAACTTTCATCCTAATCAAACGGGATCACAAATGTGAGAAAAAAATAGTTTATTTTACTTTTCTTTTACTATTTCACTTTCTCTCATTTTCACTTTCCATTAAAATTTTCTCGCTAATCAAACGGACCCTTAAATGTATACCGAATTGTGTGGGATTTATTTTAGAATGGGGTGAGTCCGAGACGAATTAATGAAATCGTTTAAATTTTTAAAAATATATTTTTAATGGTCCATGTAAAAAATTAACTCATTCGAAAATTGTTAAGGACTTGGTAGATTTTTATCCCATAATTTGGTGGAAAAAAATTGAATGAATCAATCAAATTCTAATCAATATCTGGTTAAGATAATTGTTTGCAAGAACACTTAAAAAAATATTTTAAACAAATTGGGCGAATTCAATCATTTGTGCGAAACTCCGTCCAAGTAAGAATTTTCACATAGACCCCGTTCATTTTGGATTTAGATTTGTAGGTAATGAGTGTAAAGAGAAATATGATAATGATTGAAAATATGAGTAATGATTGTAGAGAGATAAAAAGAAAAATGAGAATAATGATTGAATAGAGATAAGATAATGATTAGAATCCAAAATTCAAAATTCTTAAACAAACCAGGTCATAAAGATTTGATTTGACCCTTGTTACCTTTTTCTTTGTTGTTTATTGATTCTTTTTTTTTTAGCACTAACATTAACTTTATTCTATTGAGAGATGCTACAACTACACTCAAAATTACACACCTAAATACACAATCTCTCACAAAACACAAGGGTCCCACACTGTGGCCCTTGTGTTTTGTGAGAGGTTGTGTATTTAGGTGTATGATTTTAAGTGTGGTTGTAGAATTTTTGTTATTCTAATGGCATTGCTTGTCTGCACTTAAGGTGTGGACAACATCCCATGCAGTCCGGTCATTTTTCAAACCATTTCGGAGTTAATTCAATGATCTAAATCGTTTACAGCGTAGAGCTTGTCGAGCAAAATATTAACGTAAAATATTAACTTAATCAGATGAAGATTAATATTCAATTAGAGTACATAGATTCTGAAAAAATCGGATTAAAACTTGAAAACTCAATTTTTCAAAATATGTGTGATCTGATTAATTGGTATCCGATTAACTTGACATTTTACATGGCTATTCTACTTGACAAACTCTATAATATGGACGGTTCAGATTATCAAAATGACTCCAAAATGGGTTCAAAAATGGCCAAACTACATGAGGTGTAGTCGAGGCCTAAACTGCAGAAATGCCGCCTCCTATTCTTGTTCTTTCCCTTTCTTCTCTCCGGCAGGAGAAGGAAAAGTGGGCTTTTCCAACTTGCTATTGATCAACAGTTCACTTTTTCAACTTTACCTATTTTAACCCCACACTCTCTATTTTACCTACTCTCTATATGTTACTTTTTTGACCGTTTATATATTAAAAAATATGATTAAAAATTACATGCTTCAATTTTTAATCCGTTTGAACCGATGCGAAAATCTTATTTTTCTGATAATTTTATCATAAAGAGTCCTAATAAATTTTTGTCTCTAAAACTTTCATAATCAAGTTTCTACTCAACAGGGTCCCTAATAAAAAATAGATACTTAATTATGAGAAACCTAAAGACAAAAATTAATTATGACCATTTATAATAAAATAATAAAAAAATAAAATCTTTGTATCGGTTCAAACAGTTGAAAATTAGAACACTTAATTTCTTAATCATATTGTTTAATATATAAACCGTCTCAAAAAAATAAGTGCACCAATTTTTAATCGTTTGGACCGGTGCAAAAATTTTATTTTTCTAATCATATTATTCTAAAGGGTTATAAATGAATTAAAAATCGAAACACTTAATTTTTTAATATAAAAACAGTTTTAAAAAATTAACATTGAGAATAAGTAAAATAGAGAGTGTTGGTATGGAGTTGAAATGGGTAAAGTTGAAAAAGTGTATTGTTGATCGATAACAATTTTGGCTCAAAATGTTGTTAATCTGCTGTAAGAGAGAAATGGTAGAGGTGCATGCAAATAAACCGAACATCCGTGACCATGGAAAAAAAGAAGAAGAAGATCTTTTATACTTTTTGATGACGTGGAGGAGGAGTGGGTTTAGCCAAAGTTAGGGTTCAAACTTCAAAGTACAAAACGTGATTAGCCCTTTGATTTCGTACACTTTGCCTCGGTTTTGTACTGTTGGCTGACATGGCAGAAGGTTATTTGTTTGGAGGAAAAGTCGTACTTTTCCTCCTATGGTGGAGAGAATTTATTTTCGAACATAAATTCCCAACCCCCTTACGTCCTCTCTGAAGACCAATGAGTGGCTCATATTCATGTTATATAATGGATGGAGCACGGAAAGTAGATTTTGATAAGAGTCGTCTTGAATTTTCCGCTTGACCAAAAAACAAAAAAAAAAAGTCGTCTTGGTCTTTATGCATCTCTTTTATCCTGATCATCGGTCCTCCGTCCATCAATTCTTCAAATCGGTTCTCTCGTGAGTCACTAGAACTACCTCCCATATATAGTTGTTAATTTCTGTCTACTTGAGGATTCAAAGATGGCATCCCCCACCATTTCAGTCACTCGCTCTGATGCTTTCAGAGCAGCATCAGATTGCGATCCACGGAGGCGGTCGTCGTCGTTTGAAACTGTTCGCAAGTTCTGGGAACGAGAAGGTGCGATACCACTAGACACGGGAGGCAACACAATCCTCCATTTTCTAGCCATGTACGGGAACGAATTCGTGATTCAGAAACTCATCGACGACGGGAACGGCAGCAATAGCAGCAGGATAGTAAAATCTGAAGATCTGCTTGGGAGGAACGACAAGGGCAACACGCCATTGCATGAAGCTGCGAGGTTCGGTCGAAAAAGTGTGGTTGAAATCCTTTTGCGGAGACAAGAATCATTGGTTCAGGAACGCAATCTTTTGGGAGAGACACCTATTTACGTTGCTGCAGCTTGTGGACACGAGGATGTTTTCGACCATCTAATCGCAAAGGTACTCGATCGCAATCAAGAGATGACCACGGCTTGTGGACACGAGGACGTTTTCGACCATCTAATCGCAAAGGTACTCGATCGCGATCAGGAGACGACCAGAAGTACCCAGAATTCCAATGTTCTTCACGCTACGGTCACGGGAGAACATTATGGTACGTACGTAATACTTACGTACGTTTATTTTGTAGTGCGCAGAACTTCAACTATATATCGTATGTGGTAATATCTAACTAGTAACATATATAGACAATATTAAGGTACCTCCGGAAAAAAAAAAAAAAAACACACGGTCCAAAATTCTTTTGTTCATTTGAAAAAAAAACTAAAAATAATTAATTAGACCAGATTATTAAACACATAATTTCTAAATTTTAAATTTTTGAACCAATTGAGATGTTTAAATTTATGAAATTTTGCACGAAAATACTGAATCTTTATCCGACTAAGGATAAAATTACTTTAAGAAAATACATAATCAATATTTGACGGAAAGAGTAAAATAAAAATTCTAATACTAAAGACACTGCTTTCAAACAAGTTAATTATAATGAGTTGCTAAAAATGACTTAAGCACTTGCTTGTCAACTACAACTAGGTACGTCTTGCTTCGAGCAAGACCAAAAACAGAGAAAAGGAAGAGAAAGAAAAGGGATAGCTAGCTAGGAGCCAACCCAAAAGCAGTAGCAATAACAGTACAATAAAAGCGAACAAAAATCAATCAAAAAACTATCAAAAGGACATAACCGACGGTGGTGGTTGTTCTGTCTGAAGTGGTGGACGGCTACGTTTTGCTGTTCTAGGGCAGGTTTTGGGCTTCTTTGGATTGAGCTTTAATGTATTATTTGGCTCTTTAGGTGTTTTAGGTGGTTTGTGCTTCTATTTCGTTTTATTTGGGCACTTTAAGCCCTCACAGGGCCAACTTAACCTCAAAAGGAAAACAAAATCATAAGAATGAAAAAAAAGTAGCGAGCTGCTTGGGCTGAGAATTGAACCTTGCATTTGTTGGATAGCAAGACTTAGACTTACCACTTGGAAGCACTAATTTAATATATATTACATACATTGGTATATCTTTTTGAAGCCCCAATTTTTGGTCAAATTTCGGAGACTTAAGTCCGCCGCCTTGTTTGTCTTAGCTCAGGGCCGGCCCTTGGCTCTCAAGTGAAATCATTTCCTTTATTCCTAATAAAATGTTACTTTTACCGATTAAAAAAGAAAATATTAGGACAGGACAGCTGTGTCCTTCCATTCATCCTTCCTTGCATCTTGCCTTAGGAATATCTCTTCCCCCATGAAGCAGCATTCAATCCCAAAAATCCGTTCACATAAAGGTTGGAATCTGGGATACACAGCTCCAGGAGAAGTGTAGTACTAAGATCACAATCATAAGCATCCCAGCAGATATAGAGACGTTTGCCCACCACGATCTTGTAAAATGTCTTTGAAGTTAGCACCAATTAATTGAAGACAGCTGCATGAAACAGAGGAATTGGAGCCAAATATAAGGTAAAGTGTAGAAACCAAACGAGACAGGCCTGACGGATCCGGGAAATTCCAAGCCGGTCCTACATTTTGTTGGGGCTTCTATGCGGACCAATATATATATATATATATATATATATATATATATATATATATATATATATATATATATATATTAATTAAGCACTATTCCGTCCAGGCCCATTTTACAGATGGTTTTTAATATTTTGACCTCATTTTTGAAGATATGAATTCTTGGGGTGTAAATTCACTCACAAATGAAGAATTCACACATTCGAAAAAGACAAAATTCACACCCTCTACACCAGTACCAGCACCCAAATGAAGATTTTACACTTTCGAAAAAGACATAATTCACATCCTCAAATTAAGAATTTTCACCTTCAAACAAGACACAACTCACACCCAAATGAAAAATTCACTCATTTGATAAAAATAGAATTCACACCCAAATTAAGAATTCACACCTTTGGAAAAAGGCAAAATTCACATCTCCAAATTAAGAACTCACACATTTGAAAAAAATAGAATTCCCATCCAAATGAAATTCGAACAAAATCGTCAAACCTCTCTATTAAGAAAATAGAGTCCCACATTGCTTGGGAGTGGAATAGGCGATCTCTTAAGACTATTTGGGACCTTTTCACTCATTACGAATTGATTTTGATTTGGACATAAAGTTTTCACATGGTATCAGAGCGAGACTTATTTCACTCTACTTTTAAAAAAAAATATTCACAATTCACGATGACAGACTAACAATAAGGCTGCACGAGAATAGGACCAAAAAAGTTGCCACACGTGACAGACCTTATACGCGGTGGCGGAAATGGATCCGTCGATCATGGCGTTCAACGATCTGTTGGGGGAGTACGTGGGTAGGGTTTCGGCGGCTATGGAGAAGATTGTGGGACAGGTTCTAGACGTGGCGAAGGTCGTGGCTTATGCGGAAGATTCTACCATGTAATAACCATGGGGGTATTTTGGGTATTTCACTTAAAATGGGGCTTATGCGGGTAGTATTCGACACGAGGTGGGCCTGGACATGTAATGGAAGACAAAAGGGAACTGGCTTGTAAGACGCCCAGAAGGGTTAGACCAAACAATCCAGACTGAACACATTGACCCAACAGCAAACGACGTAGCCCAACCCGGAATTGGATCTGGCGCAACAACCTAATAGAACACCAGACCAAACTATAGAAAATACACATCAGCCTAATCATTATAGATGGGCCAGAATGCTGTCTAGCTTGAAAAGGAAATCATCCACAATATTGTAGAGACAATGAGGCTGCCCCATTTTGACAAAAGTGCTACACACACAACGGTTGTAAAAAATATAACATACAATCAATCTCTAGCCGTCCATAATTTTAGAATTTCATCCCAATCCTCATTTTCAAACACCACGACATTCAAACTTAAACTTCAACATAAGATTGTTTAAAATACTCATGGGTAACTACAGCGCACCGAAACTTGTTTAAAATAGTAATCTATTCTCTCTCTCTCTCCAACCCTAGTCGTCACACCTCTTTGCTTCTCCCTTCCCTTCCCCTAGGGTTTCAACCCTTTGTTTCTTCTTTCACTTCCCCTCCCCTCCCCTTCCCTTCCCTTCCCTAGAGTTTCCACCCTAAAATGGGGGGGGGGGGGGGGGGGGGGGGGGGGTGTGGTGATTATCTCCTATGGAGTTTTTTTTTTCCTCTCGTCGGCCTCCGATCGAAATCTCTTTTCCCCTCCTTTCATTACTCTCCACCTACCCGTCGCCTCAACCCCTCGGTTTCTCTGCCGCTGAACCTCCTCCATTATGTTCGCCGTTCGTCGGTGACTTGTCTCTGGGGGTGTGGTTTAGATTTGCGATTGTGGGTATAGAGCTTTCGTGCATGATTGGGTTGCCAGAGTTGGAGATCAATATTGGTGATGATTATGGCAAGGTTTTAGGTTTTTCATTTTATTTTTTTCTTTTATTGTTGGCTTGCAATCCTTTGCTTTTTCTCTTCCGTTTTTGGAGGTTTTTTCTTTGGTTTCTTGCCGTGAGTCTCTCTCCCGATTAGGTTTTTCCTTGGGTTATTTTGGTTTGATTCTGCAGGAAAAAGGTTTAGTTGATTTCGGGTGTAGTCTGTGAGATGAATCTCTGCCATCTTGATTACTTGGTCTTTTGTCTAAGGATGAGTTTTCATAATCTTTGATTTGGAGTTATAATATCATCTGTTATTGGTTGAAAAAACAAAAAAAAAAAAAACCACGACATTCCTTTTATTCTAGACCTTCCAAAGAAGTGCAACATAAATAAAAAATTCCTGCTCAACGTGTCCCATCCAACCTCTATTTTTGGAGAATAGGGATGGACTGGGATGCTAAAGATCCCATGTGATTGTTGCAGAATTTGCATAGGCATCCTCCTCATCCCCAAGCTGTGTTACTATTTTGTGTAAATTTTCTATCATGGAAGTGTGCAATATTCTTCCATGATAGATTGAAAGTAGGGTCGGAGTAAGAACCATTCACACCACTGAGATTGTACATAGAACTTACAGTGATTCAATGAAATTATTTGAGTTGCAATCCATTCATTCTGTCTTTTTTTTGTTCTCTTTTAGTCTTTGTAATTGCTATTCAAAGATTAACAAAATTTTCATTGCGGTTTAAAAAAAAAAAGGTCTCGCCATAAGCATATTGGAATCATTCCCCCAACTTGCTCAGAATCCTGATGAAAAAGGAAGAACTGCATTGTATCTACTGGCTCAAAAATCAAAGTCCTTCAGAAGCGGGTCATTTTATTATGTTCACAATTATATGTCCAGCTCGATTATCCTTTCGGTGCACTTTCTCGCAGTTCTCACATACTGTAAGTGCTACTCTCTCAGTCCCACTACTGGTTTTTTTCCGAAAATTGTGTCATTTTTTAGATGAAAAAATGTAATACTTTTCTTCATTTTCTTTTCATTTTTTATCGCACTAATTTAAGGGAATTGATTTTGTCATTTCCTTTTCTGTTAATGCCACTCTCCTTCTCTCACAAAATAAATCATCTAATAAAGACACAAATGAGAATAGCATTAATAAGAAAGGAAGTGGCAAAATCACTCCTCTAATTTAAAGTACTCATTGCGATCTTTAAAGGGCGAATTTTCGTAGTAGTCCCTGTAATTTTACGGTTGTCTCACTTTCGTCCCTCTAGTTTCAAAGTGCTCGAATTTCGTCCCTGTAGTTTGTTTTACGTTTCAAATTGGTAAAATCGTTAACACCGTTAACGAAACTAACGGAAAAAAAAAATAAGTGTTTCAATTTTTAATCCGTTTGAACCGGTGCGAAAATCTTATTTTTTTGATCATTTTATCCTAAATGGTCTTAATGAATTTTTGACTCTAAGGCCTTTCAATGAGCACCCTAAGAGAGCCTTGAAACTAAATAAGGAGTCTTCGGGTGCTCGTTGAAAGGCCTTAGAGCCAAAAATTCATTACGACCATTTAGGATAAAATGATCAAAAAAATAAGATCTTCGCACCAGTTCAAACGGATTGAAAATTGGAACACTTATTTTTTTTTTCCGTTAGTTTCGTTAACGGTGTTAACGATTTTACCAATTTGGAACGTAAAACAAACTACAGGGACGAAATTCGAGCACTTTGAAACTAGAGGGACGAAAGTGAGACAACCGTAAAACTACAAGGACTACTACGAAAATTTGCCCATCTTTAAATTGGTGCAAGAAAGTCAAAAAAATAAGGTACATGATTTTTCGTGAAAAGGATAACCAATATGAGGCGGAGTTGTATGAATTTCAGTACACCTTTAGTCGCATCATGTATATTTCTTTTTGTTTTTGTCATTTGTTTTCATTTTGTATAACTTATTCATTAAAAGAAAATGTGTTTGTTTATTACTAAGCAGGTTTTATTCCATCGATGGTGTATCAGTCGGAAAAAGTTAATAGCTCAAAACTAAAAGGGCTCTGGACATCAATAATCACAGGTTTGATTTTGTGTTTTGCCTTTTTCTATAACCTGTACTAGAGCAAACCCGTGCTAGTTTTTAAACTAAAATGTCTCTTATATCCATTCTGCAGCATCACACATATGGTAGGCAATAGAAGAAAATAGAAAGAAAAAAAAAACTGCAATAAACAGATTGAGATAAACAAAGATGATTGTAGTAGACGAACACTAATTCCAGCAAATTAACCTCTCTCTCTCTCTCTCTCTCTCGTGTGTATATAAGAATATTTGGCCGAGCATTCGCGCTTGCAGGTAAAACAACTTGGGAATATTGCACCGATCCTCATTTCATCATTGCAACTATTACTCCTATATTTTTTCCTTACTTAAAAGCTCTGACCAAAACAAAAATTAAAATAATTAACCATTAATGAGTTCATATCATTATTCTTTTTGCTTACTCGTCGTGAATCAATTTCAAGAGGGACAATTCCAAAATTTCTAGAAGATAAATCAACTGTAATTGCATAGTTCAAACCTACAAGGAATACAGAAGAGGAACGAGCATAGAGAGAGAACGTGGATATAAATAGGTGCCTAGGTTACGCTGGGGATACCACTGCTACGTTTTTGTTGTCATTATTTTTACTTGGCAAACATTTGTGGTGTTGTCAGAAAAGGAATGACATAATTCTTATTTTAAATGCGCGAATCAGGGGATAAATTATAAATGATAATTTTGAATTTGCATGGTGTCAATTTTCTTGTCAATCTAAATACACGAACCATGAGATAAGGTAAGGAAACCGAATGACAGATTGTCTAGCCAATAGATTTAGAATCCATGGATTTGAATTTTCGTTGTTTGAAATGATATGTCCAGCTAATCCTTTTCTCGTGTGTGTATATATACATAGGGCGCCCTTAGACTAATAAGTTGCGCGTTTTGCCTTTTCCGATCAAATTTCGATGATTCGAACCGCTCAATGTATGCAGAACGTGATTTTAAGGATGCTCGCGATAAATCAGCAAAAAAAAAGTCCGGGAAGGGCTTGTTAATTTCAAACAGTTTTTATTTGAATCGTTCAATGAAAACAGCTTGGATGAAGCCCTTCACAGTCTTTTTTTTTTTTTTTGTTGATTTCTCTTTGGAACCTTTAAATCTTATTCTGATTATATTGAGTGGCTCAGATCATTGAAATTCGATCAGAAAAGGCAAAATCCGCAACTTGCTGAATAATGGCGCCCTTAGTAGAAGGGCCCTGATATACACACACACACACACACACACACATAGAGTCCCCTTCCTATGAAGGCGTCCTCATTTTAAATAAAATGCGGACGTCCCATTTTCTCTCCTTTTTCAGATCAAATTTCGATTATTCGAGCCGCTCAATGTGTTTAGAAAATGATTTTAAGGGTACCTACGAGAAATCAGGAAAAAAATAACTTGGAATGACTTGATTTGAATAGTTTTTATTCGAACCGTTTGACAATAATGTATTTGTCTTCTTCTTCTTTTTTTTTTTTTTTTTGAGTCCAATGAAAAAAGAGAGCTTAAATTTGTTCACTTTAACTTCTTTTTTTTTGTGTGACAACATTGATAGCACTGAACAATTTCTATGTTCCTATTCAAATGCGTCAATATGATGATGGCACGCATGTTTCTTGTTGGAACAAACGAAAGGATAACATAAAGGGTGGAATTAATTAATGTGCGTATAGTTTCAAATGTAAGGGAGGTTAGAGTAATTTTCGAAACAAGAGATCGAGGTCATCAATATTGGTCAGAAACTCAGGGATATCACTATAATTTAGCCTATATTTTGAGACCTGCTTGTCCTCCTTTTTCATCCTTGTTTATATGGTGAAATTATACATTAGTTCGGAAGTACCATTAGTAATACTTCAGATCACCTTACAATTTCATATTTTTGTGAGGTCTACTACTGAGTGTATGGACCCCACAAAAACATGTGATTGTGAAGTATTCCGACGGTACTCCCAGACTATTGAATAATTACTCGTTTATTTGATATATATTCTTTCCCTGTAGTATTTTCTTTAAGCTAATTTACTACTAATTGGTGACATTCTTTTCTTACTATAGGATTCAGAAATTCTTTTATTTTTGTTTCTCAGAAAAAGTTTTTTATTTATTTAAAAAAATTGAGATCGATTTTCAATATCTTTTAAGGCCTTGAATTCTCCTTCGCTATAGTGGCATTTTGGGTTTTTTTTTTATTCAAACAAAATTTGAGTTTGTTAGTTATGCGCCAAATTTTTGTGAATTATTGATTCACCTTGAAGAGAGGAATCTAAAAATTCAAAAAATTTTACTTTTAACCAAATATTTTTGAAAATATCTAAGATCAAGCCCCAAAAGCAAGCTTTTTGGAATTTATCTTGGATATTTCCAAATATATTTGGGTAAAAGTAAAAAAAAAAATTTCCGATATCTCTAATTAAGACGAATCAGAATCGATTAATAATCCGTAAAAGTTTTGGGCAAAATTAACAAAACCGATTTTTTTTGAATAATGACAATGCACAAAAAGCCACTACGTATAGCTAAGGAGAACAAGGCCAAATTATTGATCTTTCTAAATGGTAATTCATGAACTTGTTTCTTTTCAATTAAGGTTGTCGGCATACTAGAAGAATCTATAATGAAAAGCAGAAACATGCCTTTGCACTTGAGCTGGGAAAAAGGCTTGTAAAGGAAGAGAAAGATTGGAGTCGATACTTAGACGATCGGATGGGGAGCCCAATTGTTGAAGCCACGGAGAAGGGCATCATTGAGTTGGTAAATGAGATTTTACAAAAATTTCCGGAGGCTGTGTTTAGCTTTGACAAGAATAGTCGCGCTCCAAATGACAAAGGAAAGAACATATTGCACATAGCGGTTGAGCAGAAAGATTGGAATATCTATGATTTGTTGAGGAAGAAAATAGAACTCAGAGATGGAATGCTGGTGGGAGATGTTGATAATCATGGAAACACCATATTACATCTTGCTGCCAAATTGGGTGCTCTAAGTTTTAGATCAATTCAACGTGGACCTTTGTACCAGATGATGTGGGACGTTTGTTGGTTTAAGGTACGTGTGCATTTATTTGTTGAGCACGCACTTGAATGATACTCCCATCACTTTGGGGTCTTCCTACCTCACCAAAGGGAGGTTATGTCACCACTACCTCAATGAGAATCCAAGTCTCCTATTTATATTTGTGTACAACATTCTAGATTCTCTTTCCATGTTTTTTGTCTACCTTAACATTCTAGAACACTCTCCACACATATTTAGAACATTGCGGATTGTCCTTGATTCTTCCTGAGTTTTAATGATCAGAAATACCATAGGGCTACAAGCCCTTTGGCTAGGATGTTCTAGAACTTTCTCCAGTATTCTGTGCCTTTCTAGATTGTTCTCAAATGTTTTAGAACATTGTTGAATATTCTAGAATAGTAAAGTATTGAACAATAGAGAGTAAGTGTTGACTCTCAGCATTATTATGGTTCGATTTGTTACTCTCTCTCTGGAACATTTGTTGTAGATGACTCTTAATAGTGGTTGTAGGTAAGGCCAACTAACATCAACAAAATCGACTGTTTGATTGCCCAATTGAAGTGTGATGCGCAGCACGTGCATCTGCACGAGATGTGGCATCATCACGAAAGATGTTTAGTCTTTAAGTGTTAAGTTTAGTGCGACCTAGAATGAATGGGCAATTAGGCGAGAAGCCTAATGCATGGCTTATATATTACCCAGCCTTTCATGTTTGCTCCGATCTTAAGGATCCAACAGGCCCTTTGAGGCTTGGTAGCGGTACTTAGTATAGCTGAGTTGGCTATTACCTTATCCATACGGTAATGAAAGGGATCTAAGCGAGGTACTCCAAGAGGGGAATATTTGCGCACCCAAGACCCACGAGACCCATGAGACCATAGTGGTGGGTGACGTCACACTTGCGGTCAGGAGCAATGAAAGGGACATATGTTAGCATATTGTTGCACCACTTGGCGCCTAAGTATTGACCCAAGTTATGTATAAATGTGATACATTCCCTCTAATCAGTGATTATTCCCTCTCGAATATATTCTACAGTGACTATATCATATTTAAAGGTGTAAACGAACCGAGTTGAGTTTTATGCTACTCGAGCTTGGCTCATCAGAAAATTAAAAGGCTCAAGCTCAGACGAGCTTGAAAAATATGGCTCGAGCTCAACTCACAAATTATATGCAAGGCTTGAGCTCGGCTTGCCCTGCTTGATAATCTCAGGCCTAGCTCCAAGAGTAGCGCTCAAGGAAAGCATAATGGAGCCCTCACGTTATAAAGGCACTCTGCCTTGCTCCGTTTCTTTAAATGACCGATGTGGGATTGGAAGAGAAGGGAGGAGGGAGTTCATTTGAGAATGAAGTTTGTCCCACATTGGGAAAAATACAACTTCAACTCCCATCCCTTTGCCTATAAAGCTTCCTGCCTTCTAGGTGGCTGAACGTGTATGTATGTGCATGTATATAATATAATATAATTAAACATATACCTATACCTATACCAGTATACATATATATATATATATATATATGTATATTGAGCTCACGAGCCAACTCGAGCTGAGTATTAGGAAAGTCGAGCTCGGGTTAATGTAACGAGTTTAAATTCCTAGCTCGAGCTCTCTCGTTAAGGTGATGAACCGAGCCGATCCGAGCAATTAGCGGGCTGAGTCTCGAGTTGTTTGCGAACGGCTCGGTTCATTTACACCTCTAATCATATTACTCCATCCTTCCAATTTTGATAGTCTCATTTTGAGATTTTAAATTTTTAAGGGAGCATTATGATTACATCAAAAAGTATTTAACTTTGGAATTATTGGCTATCAAAAAGTAATTAGAGCAATTAGCGAGCCGAGTCTTGAGCTGTTCGCGAACGGCTCGGTTCATTTACACCTCTAATCATATTACTCCATCCTTCCAATTTTGATAGTCTCATTTTGAGATTTTAAATTTTTAAGGGAGCATTATGATTACATCAAAAGGTATTTAACTTCTGAATTTTTGGCTATCAAAAAGTAATTAGATTGATTTAGGTAGTAGTATTTTAATTTAAAGAAGATACTGAAATTTTACCAAGTTTCAATGGTTGATTTTGGAAAGTGGACATATATTTTGGGACATCCCAAAATGAAATATGAGACTATTAAAGTGGGATGGAGGGAGTATTTGACCCAGTTACGAAAGAATATAACATCGATATGTCATGTTTTATTTTGGCTAGTTTCAAAATGGTGTGTACAGGACACATCAAAAAATATAATTATTTATTTTGATTAGTTACGAAAAAAATTCGTTGATAGTTAGCTATTATTTTTGTAATGTTTCTCACACAATTTTGATTAAAGTTGTACTATAGGATTCTATTAGTTAATAGCAGTAAAAAACAGAGATAGTAATACGAATGATCGTTAAGCTACCCTGACTAGAAGTAATTGCATCCTTAACTATAGTGTTTTTGTATTTATTAGTCCTTTTATTAATTGAGTGTTTTGGTTAACTAATTAATTTTGCACATCTTAATTAATCTCGAAGCCTTGGTGTTAATTGACTACTGTTATTGCTGACGCATACATAGCTTTATACTTATAATCTTTTGAAATTCCACATGCATGATGCAGCACGTGAGTTACGACTCTCCCCCACATTTATGGTATCTTCGAAACTCGGACGGGGAGACGGCAAAAGAAGTATTCGAAAAAGAACATTCGGAAATACGAGAGAAGGCTGAGAAAACAATCAAAGATATGAATAACGGCCTAATGCTAATCGTTGCGTTGATCGGAACCGTCAATTATGCCGCACTTTTTACCCCGCCAGGAGGTTACCGCCAAAGCGAGGATGATCCTCGTTACGGTCTCCTCGTTTTCCTCACGGACGACATGCACATGTACTACTTATACATATTCGGTGGTATTTTAGCTGCTTTTGTTGCCTTCGCAACTATGTTTTCGATTCAGTCATGTCAGTTCCGTTGCAATGACTTCTACCTGGACTTGCCGTTGAGACTCTTGGTTGCTATGGCTTCCTTCATGCTCTCTGTGCTATTCACCGCCCTAGCATCTCGACAGGTCTTCCTTCTTGAAAGGCTTCATTTCCCTCAGCTGCAACAATACAATACATGCACGTACGTGATCGCTGCAGAAATATTCATCCTTGGATCGATGGACGGAAGTTTCTTGCTCCTCTATTACCTCTCTTTCATGCTTAAACTTGAGTTGCTTTCCTAGCATCCCATGAAAAGCACATGCTGAAGCAGGTATCTAAATTGCAGGAGCTGCAAAAAAATGTATTTCTAAATGCAAACATAGGAATTCTTACTGTTGGAACTGGTTTCCAAGTCGCTTAAAATGCCGTTGAACTCCTGAAATTGGATTATGTGCTGCTGAAATTGGGTTCAATAATGTAGAAACTGGGTACTTTGCATCTACTTATATATGCATCTCAGACTCTTAGTCCTCACTGATATGCGTTCTTCTTACAAAACATGCCATTAACTGGATACTTTGCATCTACTTGTCTATGCGTCTCGGTCCTCACGGATATGGGTTCTCCTTACAAAACATGCCATTGATGCCAATGATAACTATATTGATATTTTCACACATTCTCCTTGAAAAATAAATTTGTTGACCTTCAAAAGCGAGACAAATCAAATGGAAATGACTATTTATGTGACGGACCATGGCCACCAATATAGATAGCCACATAGTTGTATGTTGCTGTGCTTATTTTATTACCTGATCTTGTGAATCAGATGGGAGCCGGATCACTCCTTAGACTCATTCAGAAGTAAAAAAATTTGCAGCTATTATTCCGATGCACCAAAAAAAAGAAGTTTTTTTTTTTTTTTTCAGCTGCTTAACAAACTAATAACAATTGGAGTTGTCTTCCCTACTCTTTTTGGTTGTCAGAAGTCTTCTATTTTCTTCTTTCCAGTAATTGATGGGTCAAACAGGATATATAGCAGTGTGTACGTTCTCTTTGGATCCCTTGTCTCTATCTCGTTGGAACATTGAAAGATTTTAATAAAAATAAATTTAAATACTTATTACCAATCATTACTTTTCCGTTACAATATTAGTGCATAAATGTTGTCAGTTACAAAAAACATAAAAGTGATATTTATTCCTATCATTATATATATCAAGAAATGGGTCTTAATCCAATAACCTATATATGTATGGGTTTTGACAAGTGTGAAAAGTGTGCAAGCGAAGAAAGTAATTGGAGAGTATACACAGATAATGGAAGAGGGTTTTTAGAATATTCTTATACTATTTTCTATAGACTTGGGCAACTCGGTTCGTGACTCGTTCAAACCTCCCGGTGGTCGTGAACATCGAGTGAGGAGTGCTTGTGAGCGCTTGGGTTTAATCTTGGGGCTAGTACACTCCTGTGGAACCTTCACGAGGGGAGGAATATTAGCCTTAAGACAGTGACTACATAACTCTCAATCTCACAAGCAACATCTTTCCTACTTTCACTATTTTCGTACTCTCATGTTTTTCTTGTTTGTGTTTTTATGTTCATGTGGTCGAATAATTCTTGTTATAAAATGATATTTGTGAACCAAAGTTCTAACATATCTTACATTACATATATGCATCTCTAAACTTGTGTCCATTAAAGCGACCACCGGAAGAGCGAGAAAATCTCAAATGAAATGCAATCTCAGAATAATGAAGGAAATAGCATGGTGGCTCATATCTGTTGGGTTTTTTGCTATGTGGGAAAAGCTGTTGGAAAAAGAAAAGAAAGAAAATGCTGCTTAGTTGTGTATTTAATGGCATTAATTTGCACAGAAAGTGTAGATGGTTCGGTGGAGTTAATAGGCTCTAGGTAGTGCAATTCTCCAAGCCTCATAAAGCTTTGTTGAGCTTGGCTCTAGAGAGTTCTCCGCAGTGGAAGAGTCTCTTGTGCTAGTGCCAATTCTATGTGTATTTATAGAGGTGCATGCGTGGAGAGCGGGTGCCGTGTGTGAAGGGGAAAAAAAGGCCGAGAGGATAGTGTGTAAGAAAGAGCAAATTGTGTGAGAATATTGGAGAGTGTGGAAGAGATAAAAATACCGAGAGCTTGAGAGTTAGAGTAGGGTATTTTGTATCTCATTGTACTCATTCAATATTAGTGAAAGTTGTTCTCTCTCCGTGGACGTACATGAGTTTGGAAAATCACGTAATCTTGTGTCTCTTTTGTGTGTGATTGTTTTTTGTTATGCTTCCGTTGGTGGGATCGGATATTTTTACCCGACAATATCCAAGGATCGATAAAGGGCATAAAATACTCATGGAATACCTTTATGGGTCAACAAATTGAGGTAAAATACACTCATGTGCTAATTAAATCACAATTTCTTAAGTCATAAAATGTAATAAAATGAGCGTATGTGGTGTGTTTCTTTCTTCGTGTAGGTAGCGGTGTGTTTCTTTCTTCGTGTAGGTAGCCACTTCAGAACCACAAAAAATTGGAAATGTTACGTATCAAGAAGATTTGCTCAAGAAAAAAGGCTCTTACAATGGTCGATTGATATCTTTATTTTAATTTTGGCACTTCTAGATTCATGTATTTTGTATTCCGATGGGTATCTATTTTCCTCCATTATTTTGATTGAAACACTTGAATGCCTTATTTGTTAGTGAACACTTGAATAGATTACAATACCATTGTTCCTCGGTTCTTAGTTACACTAAAATCTTGTGCATGCAAATTGTTCCTATTATTGAAATTATCTAACTATTATACGTCCAAAATGAAAAAATCAAGAGCCAATCAAAGGGTATGTTACTTGTATTTCCAAACTATATATATAGCCTCCCCAAGACACAGATTGGTCAGTCTAGGAACCAAGTTTTGGGGTCACTTTGGAATAATCTTTGCCCTCCTAAGGTGGAAATATTTTCATGGATGGCGATTCAGGATAGGGTTCCAACGAGATCGGTGCTTTTTGCTAGGAATATTATTCAGGAGGACCAGTCGGTATCCTGCCCTTTGTGCTCCGTGCACCTGGAAACTCCGATTCATTTGTTCTTGCACTGTCAATTCTCTTGGAATATCTGGTCCCTAATTATGGATTGGTGGCATGTTACGTGGGTATGTCCGAACTCGTTGTCTGATCTGGCTCTATGGTGGTTTGACACTAGATTTCGGAATCTAGAGAAAATGTCGAAGCGTCTTTTTATGCCACATTGTGGTCATTGTGGCTAGCTCAGAATGACTGTGTGTTTAACAATGCTATTACGAGTGTTGAGGTGGTGGGGGAATTGGTAAAAATTAGGGTCCCACTGTGGATGAAGTCCAAGTTCGCAATCAAGATTTATTCGGTGGAAGAGTTTAAGGTGTTTCTTGATGGTATTCGTAAACTCAAGCTGTAGCTCATGTTGAGGTGTTGAGTCCTTCCAACTTTCTGTTTGATGGGCTAGTTATGTTTTCTTTTATTTTGTTATTCTCTCGATGTACCCTTTCGAGTTTATATAAAAGTTTCGTTTGCCGAGAAAAAAAGAAGAAGAAAGACACAACAATGGTACTCATTGAACTTTACAACGACATTCACCAAAAATGATATTCATAAAAATGACTACCGTAGAAGACCAATGAACTAACACTGAAAACTAATGAAAAAAGAGATTCCACTAGTGGATAAGAAAGAAATCGGTACAAAGCGGGTACGTAATATGCTAACCAATAAGCAGACTACTTGAAAAGTACTCCAACACATAAAAAACCTCAACCTGATACAATAACACTTATCCGACAATTACACCAAAAAAAAAAAAATTGCATTATTAGCTCAAGCCACACAGGAAAACAAAAAAAAAACGAAAAGAAGGCACGGAACCTTTTGCTAGCTAATTGTTACGAACAAGACTGCTAGCCCACTATAAAACTCCGTCTAAACCATTGCCTCTTCCCATCGAAGCTTGGTTTCCTTTGAAATGATTCAGTAGTAAAAAATGTCGACTCTTCTTCTTTCAAGTTGGTCTAAGGAGGTTCAATCTGTGACAACAAATTATGTGTTCCCCAAGGACAAAAGGCCTGGAGGTGACATTGAAGTGCCAGTATGCAAGGATCTTCCGGTCATTGATCTATCACAATTAGATGGTATTGATTGCGTCAAAATATATAGTTCAGCAAATCATGAAATCTAACCAGGATTTTGGAATGTGTCAGGTTCAACCTCTCTCTATCTCTGTCTTTTTTTTAGATCAAATTATATATTGTGATTCCATATATAATTCAGAACCTTGTAATTCATGTACTAATTAACTTCCATGTTGTGAAATCTTGATCATAACATTAATAACGCATTAAGTTATCGATCAAAAAATTAATAGGTGATTAACCATGGTGTATCTGAGGAACTAGTGGATGAAATGATGAATCTGTTCAAGGAGTTCTTCAACATGCCTTCAGAAGACAATGCTATGTATTATTCAGAGGATGGAACTAAGGGTTTTAGGCTCTACACAAGCACAATGACTTACATCAAGGATGGGGTTAACACATGGAAAGATTCAGTGAAACACAATATTTGTCCGCCTTCAGAGGAAAACATCCAATCTTGGCCTGAAAACCCACCAAGATATCAGTACGCACCATATTTCAGTTTCTTCGATCTCTTTACTGTAACTAAGGAATTAAGGCACGTTTTTTGTTGCTGAATTATGCTTGTAGGGAGCTGGTTGGGGCCTATTCAGCGGAAGTGCGGAAGTTAAGCTCAAGGATTTTGGATCTGATTTGTTAAGGACTGGGGGTTGAATTGGGGTACTTTTGGAATAATGAGCTGAGCAAACGTCAGTCGTTGATGGTCCACCACTACCTGCCATGTCCGGACCCAAGTTTGGTTTTGGGAGTTTGCGGTTACACTGATGTAAACCTCCTAACCTTACTTCAGCAGGATATTTATGGGCTTCAGATTCTCAAGGATGGGCAGTGGCTTGGGGTTGAACCAATTCCTCATGCTTTTGTTATCAACATATCTGACCAACTTGAGGTATATCATCACCAGATTCACCACCCCTTCGAAATTTCATATCATATAAATAAAGGCCCTTAAAATTTTTTCAACCAAACTTTTTCCACCCTTCGAAAATACTCCTGTAATTAGCCATTTGACATGTTGGCGGTGTTCAAGAAATTTAGTCCATGCTTATAACTGACGGAGTGTAATAAGCAAATTTTTTTGGTAGTTTTGGAATTTTGAAGTATATTTCGTAAAATCTTACATGCGGAGCCGTAGTTATCATGGATGGAATAGAGGTTGGAATTAGATGCGTGTTTACATTTTATTGTCTATTTGTTCTTCACCTTGATAAGTTTTCTAGGGCTGGAATTTGGATTGGATGTAGATTATCAGCAATGGAAAGCTAAAAAGTGCTCTTCACAGAGTGGTGACAAATACTAGCATTGCGCGGACATCCTTAAACACTTTTATTGGTCCATCTCTAGAATCCATCATAGAACTTGAAAAAGCACTTGTAAGTGCATCCAAAGTCCGAACCCCGGTTGTTCAAGTCCTTTCGGTTCAAGGAGTACCTGGATATCAACAGGACCAATCTTCGTGAGGCTAAAGGTACTAGGACACTAGAGGCCTATAAGCTCTAGCTTGTGTAAAATAAATGGCAAACCTAGTCTACCGTAATAAACCGTATGGCTACATATCCAAAATAAAACATCAGTAAGGTGGAAGAACTCATCCGATCCGATGTCTTGTCAAGAGGGATTCAATTGCATTGAGATGGTATAGACATTTGTAAATATTCACAATAAGGTGCGATATATAGACTTCTGTAACATATTGCAATGAGATGTCATTTTGTTTTCTAAATGTAATTCCTGCAGCTTGAACTTTTTCTGTGTAATCCAATCTTGGTTGAAAGAAATTTTCAGCACATGCTTTTGGCGGCCCTGCCCATTGGTATGGATTCAGGATGAGCTTGGCATGTAATAGGGTTACTATGAATCGAAACTAGTACTGAAGGAAAGATCTTGGATATGGTAGAATTAGTGATGGTTAAGACACAATTTCAGGTTCATATCTTGGATGGGGCGAACGTAAGTATATATCCACCATTTATGATAACTTTGTCTCATGAAAAATATCTTTCGTTTTATGGATTCACTTGTACAAATTGCAAAGTCTTATTTCGAGCCGGTCTAAGAATGTTCAAACCATGCCAAAGGAGGAAAGGGCCGCCCAAAACTGTACATCAAACTAAACACCCTCAATCTCACATGTGCAACCCTGTCTTGCACGTGGAGATACAAACACTCATACATACTGCAAAAAAATGTCCATGGGATCAGAGGTATAATGCAAACGGAGAGAAAATGCAAATATATAGACTTGAAATTAAGACCTCTCAGAGAAGCATAATGCAATGGGGTACCAAATACAAACAGAGAGACTCGATCGAACTTAAGACCTCTCCTAACATGAGCTCTTCTTCCAATGAACATTTTTGCCTCGTACACCATTAAAGTGTAGACCTTATTGACAAGTATGCCCCACACAAAACACCTTCGAAGTGGGACTTGAGCCCTGCACCTTTTCTCCAGCAGGTTTTGCAGGCTGCGATGAGAAAAGATTCCAATCCTCACCTTGCTTATGCTGTTGACATTTGGAGCGTGGGATGTACAGTTATTGAGATGCTGGATGGAAAGCCTCCTTGGAGTGAGTTCACCCCGGTAAGCATGTGATTTAGCCTGTTATTCTTTGGATGGGGACGGTATTGGAAGAAGATATAAGGGCCTAATAACTAATTTTGGTACTAGCATATGTTCTAAGATTGATTTTATTGGTAACATTTTAGTTAGGGTTTCCTTGGATGCCTATTAACAGGCTATTATGTACTGAATGAGAGTAGAGTGTCCACTTGGGACTGATTCCAGTGGTTTGTCTTATTTCCAACACTCTGAAATTTTTTATTCTTTGTGAATTTCATCCCCTCTCTTCGGGGCAATTGTTTGTTCTCTCTGGTTTTCTATAATTAGATACGAAGACAAATGTTTTGTTAGTTGTCCTGCCTCACTTTTACTACTGCTGCTTAAGGTTATGCAACTAATTATTCTGTTGTCTCCTATCGTCTAGGTTCAAGCTATGTTCAATGTCTTGAACAAATCCCCAACTATTCCTGAAACTTTATCTCCAGAAGGAAAGGATTTCCTCCAGAGGTGCTTTCAGAGAAATCCTGCAGACCGACCATCAGCTGCTTGGCTACTGATCATCCTTTCTTGCAAAGTTCACATGAACAATATTTTTTGGGTGGCATGCAAGAATTTTCTAGAATGAAAGTAATGGTAACAATGCATGAGTCCTAACATCTGTTGGACACAAATGTCCTTTGTAAAAACGGTTAATAACCTTTTCAGCAATTAAATAAACCAAAAATAGTCAGGCAAATGTGCTGAAAATTCTTCTCTCAATCAAGAGGACTTCACACTAGGCAAGTATTGACACGGAATTAAAAGTGAAGATGAGAAGAAGCAGGGGAGAAGAATTCACATGTTTCGAATATGAATCTGGATTGGTTGATTTAAATTACTTGACTACTGAAAAAGTAGTCATTGGAAATGAGGGGATGAAACAATCTAAGTTACTCTGCTCCCATCTAATTTACATCTATCCAACGAAAAGAATGAAGTAAAAGACAACTATACTGATTAAGTTGACGGATTGTATGGTTCGAGTTTTTTACAATGGAGCTCAAAAGGGTTATTTGTAGGAATAAACTGCTGAAATACCTCCATGTAACTCCCTAAAACTACCCATATTTTATTATTTGCCATCAGTAATCCTGTCTTCACAAGTTTCCTACCAAGTCACCTGAGTCTTTGCCCTACGTGTTCTCTTCACATTCTTCATGCGTCCCTCAACTATCAAATAAACAAGAGGATGCCATATTGCCATGTGTCGTGGAAGTATACTAACCACAGTATTATTCGTACAAAATTAGTTTATTTCTATGATGCAAACATCTATAGTTTTTCCCATTTCTGATTTTGTTTCTTTTTCTTCTCTAATATGGGCATAACAAAATTTGGGCAAGGGCAATCTAAAATATCAAGTTCGTTTTGCTATTTTTATTCATATTTTTATTTTGTCGTTTAAATGTTGTTGGTTTTCCAGGATCATAGTCCAAGAGACAAGATAAAAAATAAGAATGGTTCAGTGCCAACCTCTCCAGGCGCAGGGATTAGGCAACTTCCACGTAATGAGTATGTTTGTTATACATTTTCTTGCCTAAGGATATTCAGAGCCGTGTTAAATTTTTGATTTTGACCTTACATTGTTGTTACATTCGGCTCATGTCGTTCTTTTTTTGGGTAATTTCTTTTGTTGCTTTAGTGTAACTTCCCCAAAACCTTATCCTGAATGTTCCGAAAAAGGAGTAGCATCTCGTCACTCTCCTTGTTCTACACTGGAAGCGCTTCCTAGTATACTTTCACAAGAGTTGAACTGCAAATCACATTTTGTTAGCCAATCTGCAAATGCTCCCAACAGTATGCAACTTGCAGCCAGGGAAATTTCACCGAAAGCCCAACGAAGGGAAATCCAACACCTATAACTTATGGTTATGACTGACTGTGAATCTATCATGAAACTCTTGTATAGTTGTCAGTCGAGGAAACAAAATTCTCATATTCTACTGCTTTCATAGACACCGGCAAAATGGCTACAGAAACTGTGTGAACCACTTTCTGGAAATACCGTTTCCGAATATACCAGTACTACATTTTTAAAGCTGCTGTTGAAGTTACCCAAAGCAAATTTTAATGGCAGACCAAATTCAGCTGGTCCGGTTGTGCTCTTCTTTGCCTGTATACAGATTCAGCTAAAGAACATACTGTTGAAACTTCACACAGAGCAGGGTAATGAAGCAAGGAAAGGTTTAGTGGTGTTGTAATCTAGATGTGACAGAAGTTGGTTTAGACTTTAGATTACACTGTAGCTTATTTTCCCACTGTTTATTTTGCTTCACGGTAGTTGTTCCTGGTCTAGGCTCAGGCGTATTGTACAGTTACCTATAACCCATGATTGAAGTTGCAACATTTTGTGGCGAAGACAGAAAACCATATGGTTTTGAAATTCAAGTTATGTTCTGTATGAGAGAGGGGGGATTTTTTTCGAAACTTTCTTCTCTTGTTTGGGTGACATTCATACGATTGGCTCCGCACACCTTATGCAATTGCGTTAATTGTATGAGTGAGGTGTGTCGCTTGAGTTTTTCGTTGGATTTTTTTTTCCTTTTTGGCATTCGTTTTTTACTTAAAGACTGTTTCAACCGAGAAATATACAAGAGTGGAAAATGGTAAATGTTGGGATACTGAATGGTGCATTTTATCATTTTTTTTTTCGCTTGTATTTTTGCATCACACGTAATAGAGGGTGAACAAAATTAAATTCGGTTCTGTGCCAAATGTTTTTGGCGACCCATTTCGCAAAGATTGGGGTAGAGGGTTATTTCAATATGTAATGATTTACCAAGATCATGAATCTTCAAATGCAGGATCTCCGTTCGGGCTTTTAAAAAAAAGGAACTTTTAGAAAATGAAGTAATTTTAAGTTTAAAATCATGTGTTTACGTAAATAATTTTCCTACTAATATGAATTTTGTTTGATAGATCTCATTGAGATCTTTTAAATGGTGTAAAAAAATTAAAAAAATATTTTTCATTTTCATTATATTTAAGCTTGAAATTACTTTATTTTTGAAATTTTTTTTTAAAAAGAAAGCGAAACGACGCCAACGCAGGTTCCAATTTTAACCATTTACCTGTTTATCCGTGGGGTATGTATCCGACGGCGTCAATTTCAATTTTCAAATGCCAATCCAACGGTTGGAATTCTTACCCTTCATTTTTTCTTTTTAAAAAAGGTTAATTTATCATAAAAGGGAGGGCACAGAATGAGAGCTTTAACAAATAGGGACAGATGGAGTATAAAGTAAAAACTTCGGAACACTATTTCAATTGTGTGAGAGGTCACGAGAAAACCAAATACAATAACTCAACTAACGAGACAAATAAGCCCATCGAAAAGACCAAAATGGATAGGAGACCAATCCAATTACAAACCCCATTAGGAAAAGAAATAATTCTAACAAATAAAAAGAGAAAAACACTCACAAGCAAGAGTCTTGATCAATTAACCTATGCCCTTTTTGATTAAACATAATCTGGGTCCGAAACTCTCTCTTCTAAGATGAGGAAAGCCATGTTAGGACAGATTGACTAGGATTACTAAAGTTGCCTTACCACTAGTTGTACTTCGTTATATTTTGTTCAGAAACCATAACAAGTTCTAGCCTGCCTCCCGGGAATGGCTACGGTACTCTCGATACACATCCGGCATAACTAAAAATGTTACACCTATGCTTATCAATAGTTAAGATTGAGTCATTTCAATGATTAAGTTAGGGATTATGCTTCTCGATGGTTAAGGACATGCTGTATGCCTGGTTACGCCTATGTTACATCTTTTAATGGTTTTGGTTACGCCTAAAATATTAGTCTATGTTATACCTCTTAATAGTTTCATTATGTCTCTCAATAATTTAGTTATATGGGGTGCATATGGTACATACTTGTGTACTGTAAATTTTTATTTATTTTTTCCTATGCAAACACTTGATAGCTTAAAATCAGTCAAGAGTGTGACGTTTAGATGCGAACAATTTTTTTATGGAGTGATGTCATATTGCATATGTCATATGTGTAAACTTTTCTTTCTTCTTGATGCCTTATTTGTTTCTTTAGCAAGGGGAAGCTGGCGTACCTGGGCAGCTTTTCCTTTTTGGGAGGAAAATTGATTTTCGCGTTTCATTTTTTATCGACGGCGCTCTACTTTTAACATGAGGTTACTAGTAACATCATGAACAAAGTAGAGCGCCATCAGTAAAAAGTGAAGCGCGAAAATCAAAATCTTTCTGAAAAAGGAGCATTTGGGGTGAAGTTTGTTTTGGGCGCAGCGCTATACTTAGAGGTCTTGGGAACATCCATGCATTTATGTTTGGTTTATTTTGGTGGAAAAAAATGAAATGAATTGATCAAACTCTAATTAACATATCTGATTGTGATAATTGTTTGTAGGAAGTCTTAACAGATTATTTGAAAGAACCGTTCTACCCACACAGCAGATCTGTGCACAGATTGTGCACAAATTTTGTTGTGGGGTCCACCACGGGCCCCACACAAATCATCCAATCCGTTCATTAAATGTAAATTTTTTTTTCAAGGGTCTCCGTAAAAAATAAGCTCAATCTAATACCTATACGTGCTTTATCCAACTATCTAACTTTTCATTCAGATTTCCGGATAGTGAAAAGTTATATGGTTGGATCGAATACCTATAGGTATCGGATTGAACTTATTTTTTACGGAGACTCTTGAAAAAATGTTTTACATTTAATGAACGGCTCGGATGATTTATGTGGGACCCGTGGTGGACCCCACAACAAAATCTGTGCACAGATCTGCTGTGTGGGCAGACTTTCAGTATTTGAAAAGAATTAATCGAATCCAATCATTTGCGAAAAACTCCGTCCCAGGCAAGAATTTTCACATGATTCATTAGATGTGACATTTCACCTTTTTCTTTGTTCATTCATTGATTTTTTCCTTGGAGCACTAACATTAGCTTTATTGTATTGGGGTTGGCTTTTTTACGGTTAAGGCGTGGATAACATCCCATGCAGTCCATTTTTGAAACCATTTTAGAGTTACTTGAATGATCCAAATCGTTCACAGTGTAGAGTTTGTCAAGCAAAAATGCATGTAAAATATCAAATTAATTGGATAACGATTAATATTCAATGAGAGTACATAGATTCTGAAAAAATTGGATTGAAATTGAAAACTTAATTTTTCTCAATACATGTGATCTGATGATGTACTACTTGGTATCCAATTAACTTGATATTTTACCTAGCTAGGCTGTTTTACTCGACAAGCTGTATAATGTGGATGATTCAGATCATCAAAATGACTCCAAAATGGATTTAAAAATGGCCAGACTACATGAGGTGTAGCCAAGGTCTAAACCGCAGAAAAACCGCCTCCTATTCTTGTTCTGTCCCTTTCTCTCATCTTTCCGTACATAAATTCTGTATCCTCTTTGATCAATGGGGCGTTTGGGAGGTGAATTTTACATTTTTGCATTTCTATTTTTGAATTTATGGTGTTTTGGCTACTCCATTTTGAAAATCCATTTAACAAAATCCATTCTCTAATTTTGAGAAAAAAAGCAAAAACCAAGAATTACCTCCAGAGCTCCTTTTCCCATTTTGCCTTTTCCTATTTTTCATTGAATTGCCAAAATACCCACTTCTTCTGTTAACACAATATTTTTACATCTTTTAAAACAATATAATAATGTCAAGGACAACTTGGTAAAAAATTAACATATAATTTATTTTTATCATTCATCTACCAAACACTATTACTGTTTCAAAATATATTTTGCACGTATCTTTCAAACACTCATTTATACTCCAAACACATTTTGATCATCATCTAAAAAGTCAAAAAGTCAGAAAGTCAAAAATTAAAAATAAAAAGTCAAAAAATAGGCTCCCATGCACTCCAATGAGTGGCTCATATTATGGATGGGGCATGTGGAAAGTCCTCCTATGTTGAGAAGAGTGGTCTTGGTCTTTCTGCATGATGGCTCCTTCATCCATCAATCTGCATGATGGCTCCTTCATCCATCAATACTCTGTGTCCTGTTCCTGCTCGATCGACTCCCGTACAAATGGAACTAATGGCCATCTTACTTGCCATCACACCGGATTTGTACAATGCCGACTCTGACATTTGAATTATCTAAACTCGATCTTATATTTCGGTCCATTTATTATTATGTCATTCATGCAAAACAAAAATAAAATCATACAAATACAAAAAAAAATTAAAAAGAATCAAAGTTACATGTTCTTTTAACTTGAATAACATCAACATGTAATCCTGATTATACTGTTGTTTGATTAACAAGATTCGATTCAGGAAACAATTTTCGCTTGCATTTTTTGAAGCAAAATTTTCAATTGAATCATCGTACTTTATTTATTCAGGAACTTGGAGCCCATTCCGTTAACGTTTGGTTTTGGGGCTTTTTAGTTGATACATGCGAGGAGAAGGTTTATCTCAAAAAAAATAAAAGTCAAAAAAGCCCAAAAATACTCTTAGGGGAACAATGCCTTATTTTTAATTGAGATCATAGACAATTGTGACATGGTAGTTCAAAGGCAAGTTTTTATCAACTTTAACTTAGAAAAAGGTAAGAAGATACTAATCCGTATGATTGTATGAGTTTCTTTCTTTTTTTTTTAAGAAAAAAAAAAGTTTGCTTCATATTTTAACTAGGACTTGTTTTTTTTAATCAAAATGTAAACGAAACAGAGAGAGGCCCATCGATACAAAAAAGGCTGAACAAAAAAAAACCTAAATAGGCAAAGCATTTGGCTTGCCCGGGGAATCGAACTAGGCTAGGTGGAACTCTGACAGCATGCAGTGACCGAAAATTCGAACAAATGGTTAGTTTTTACGAAGGAAACTTTTTTAATATTTATATCTAACTTTAAATTATTATTTTTGGCTGTGCCAACCTGGGTGTTGCCAAGCCCAAGGGTTTGCTGGGCAGCCTGGGCTGACCCCCGGGCCACTCCTGCCGAGCCCTCTACATCATAATTCTAGTTCCATGCAGATGACAAGTCAATTTGAGTCCCACTAGGCAGACAACTTTTTGTCGAGCAATCTTGATCAAGAATTTTTCAAGAGTTTTTTTTTCCTTCTTTACCCTTCAAACTATGCACATTTCTCTATTTAGTCCCTAAATTATTAATTTGACAATTTCATCCCCTCAATTATCATACCGTTATCTATTTAGTCCAATAGATAGCGAAAGTTAGGAATTTAGATGGAAAATACCATGTAAGGCCTGTTTGGGACGCTGTAAAGCAAATACTTGATTATGATAGCCATAGAGATAAAAATTAATTATAACCCTTTAGAATAAAATAATCAAAAAATAAGATTTTCGCATAAGTTTCAACAGATTAAAAATTAGAGCATCTAATTCTTTAACCCTATTCTTTAGTATATAAACCTTCTTGAAAAATTAAGTGCTCGTTCAATCTTTTTGGATCGGTGCGAAAATCTTTTTTCTGATCATGTTATTCTAAAGAGTCATGATTAATTTTTATCTCTACGGCTATCATAAATAAAAAATTGTTTTTTATTTGGGACCCTTTAGAGCAGATATTTGATTATAAGAGCTCTAGAACAAAAATTAATTATAATCTTTTAACATAAAATGATCAGATAAATAAGATCTTCACACTGGTTTACACGGATTGAAAATTAGAGTGCTTAATTTTTAGCCATATTTTTAGTATATAAACAGTCTAAATTCTATATAAAGAACTCAGTCTTTTAAAAAAATATATGTATTTATCAGTCTCTATAAAATATCTCGCAAGATTCTGATATATGAACCTTGTAAAACAACGAAGTGCTCAAATTTTCAACTTGTTTCAACTGGTGCGAAAATCTTATTTTTTTGATCATTTTATCTTATAGGGCCATAATTAATTTTTATCTCTAAGGCTCTCATAATCAAGTATCTGCTCTATAGGGTTCCAAACAAGGCCTTACGTGACATTTTTCGTCGAAATTTCTAATTTCTGTTATTTATAGGATTGAGCAAGTAACGGTATGATAGTTGAGGGGATTAAATCGTCAAATCGAGGCTTTGCTTTTCCATACCTAAAGAGAATTCCTTCTCTTGTTTTTTTTTCCCTCAAGGAAGTTACCCAAGAAATTTCTGATTGTGCGGCCCCGTTTTAGAACACATTTTTAAAAAATAAGTATTTATTTCACATTTTTAAACTCAAAAATAATATAAATGAAAAATAATTTCTAAAGTTTTTTTTACACTGTATAAAAGATCTCAATGAGATCTATCAAACAATATCCATATTGATAAAAAAATTATTTGCATCAACTCATAATTTTTGAGTTTGAAATTATCTTCTTAAAAAATAAGTATTTATTTCCCTTTTGAAAACCGGAAATTATTGCAAGAACTCTTAAAAAAATATTTTTAAACAAATTGTACCAATCCCAATTGTGCTAAACTCCGTCGCAAGCAAGAATTTTCACATAAAACATTTGATTGACACACTTGTTACCTTTTTCTTTAAGCAGTAACATTAGCTTTAGAATTTGACACTTGTTACCTTTTTCTTGGGGCAGTAACTTTAGCTTTATTCGCGGATCAAATACATCAGCTTTATTCTAATGGGGTTGGCGTTTCTGCGTTAAGGCGTGGCCAACATCTCATGCAGTCTAGTCATTTTTGAAATCATTTTGGAGTTACTTCAATGATCCAAATCGTTCACATCGTAGAGCTTGTCAAAAAGAATATGCACGTAAAATATCAAATTAGTCAGATTAAGATTAATATTCAATGAGAGTACATAGATTCTGAAAAATTAGAATTAAAACTTGAAAACTCAATTTTCAAAATATATGTGATCCACTTATACACTAATACTTGGCATCCGATTAACTTGATACTTAACTTGGCTATTTTATTCAACAAATCCTACAATGTGGACGGTTTGGATCATCAAAATGGCTCCATAGTGGGTTCAAAAATGGCCCGACTACATGAGGTCTAGTCGAGGCCAAAACGGCAGAAAAGCCGCCTCCTGTTCTTGTTCTGTCCCTTTCTCTCTTCTTTCCGTACATAAATTTCTTACATAAAGAGGATTCCTTCTGTTGTTTTTTTCTCAGGGAAGTTACCTTATGAAGCTATAAATACGAAAATCTCATTTCCTTCCACTTCCCCAACTTAAGAAGTTTGAAACTAGAAAAAAATAGTTCTTAATTTCTGTCCACTCGAGGATTCAAAGATGGCATCCTCCACCATTAATTCAGTCACTCTCTCTGCTGCTTTCAGAGCAGCGTTAAATTATAAATCACGGTCGCAGTCGTTGTCGTCGTTTGCAACCATTCGCGATTTCTGGACACAAAAAGGTGCGATACCACTAGACACGGAAGGCAACACGATCCTCCATTTTCTAGCCATGTACGGGAACGCATTCGTGGTCCAGAAACTCGTCGAGGACAACGGCAACAACAACAACAGCATCATAGTAAGATGTGAAGATCTGTTCGGGAGGAACGACAAGGGCAACACGCCGTTGCATGAAGCCGCGAGGTTCGGTCGAAAAAGCGTGGTCGACATCCTCTTGCGGAAACAAGAATCGTTGGTTCGGGAACGCAATGGTTTAGGAGAGACGCCTGTTTACGTTGCCGCGGCTTGTGGACACGAGGATGTCTTCGACCATCTGATCGCAAAGGTCGATCACGATTGGGAGATCATGACCAGTAGGACCGACAAGTCCAACATTCTCCACGCTGCGGTCATGGGAGAACATTACGGTATGTACGTTTTCTTGTTCCCTTTCGTCTTTTTAATCGTTATTCAAAAATTAATAAAATTCTCTTTGCCGTTAAATAAAAAAAGGTCTTGCTATGAAAATATTGAAGTCATACCCCCAACTTGCTCAGAATCCTGATGAAAAAGGAAGAACTGCATTGTATGTACTGGCTCAAAAATCAGAATCCTTCAGAAGCGGGTCATGTTATTCTCTACATAATTATATGTCCGCCTCCTTGATCATTTCAGTGCACTTTCTCGCAGTTCTCATATACTGTAAGTGCTACTCTCTCTGTTCCACTTTACTGGTCTTTTTTTTTAAAATTGTGTCGTTTTTCAGATGAAAAAATTGTACTCCAATAGTTTCTTTTATTTTGTTTTCGTTTTTTATTGCAGTTATTTAAAGTACTCATTGCAATCTTTAATTGGTGCAAGAAAGTGAAAAAATAAGACTTGATTTTCATTTTATAACTTATTCATTAAAAGAAAATGTGTTTGTTTATTACTAAGCAGGGTTTATTCCGTCGATGGTATTATATCCGCCGGAACGAAAAGGGTTCCAGGCATCAATAGTTACAGGTTTGATTTTGTGTTTTCCCTTTTTCTACAACAGATATTAGCGCAAACCTGTGGTAGTTTTTACTTTAAATGTCTCTTATATCCATTCGGCAGCATCACATGCATATGGTAGGCAATAGAAGAAAATAGAAAGAAAAAAAAAACTGCAATAAACAGATTGAGATAAACAAAGATCTAGAAAATCTCTCTCTCTCTCTCTCTCTCTCTCTCTCTCTCTCTCTCTCTCTCGTTAATTCTAATCTACAATGTTTTCCATAATTTTGAAAACTTTGTATTATAAATCTAATTGAGAATTATCAAATAAGATCTATATTGCATATTTTTTGAGATTCATATTGGAAGATATAAGCGTTGAAAGAACGATACGAAAAATGAAAATGGATAATAAAAATGGGATGGAGGGAGTAACTTTTTCCGCATTCACTGCATATACTGCTCATATATTAGCAAAGTCAAAAAAATTTGGGTCTTGAGAATTTGAAAAAGTTGTTTTCAATTCTTTATTTCAAGAGCCACCCATGTGAAGAATTAATATTAAATTTTAAAATTTAAAAAAGAAAAAAACCCAAACTGCAGGGGCCTCGGTCCCCATATGCGCATGCCCCTTCCTCCCTCTTTCTCTACTAACAGGGGAGACATAAGAGGAAGGAGCATAGAGCTATAACATGGATATAAATAGGTGCCTAGGTTGGGGATACCACTGTTACATTTTTGTTGGATTTTTTGTTTTCTCGATGAACATTTGTGTTGTAGACAGAAAAGAAAGAACATAATTTATTTTTTAAATGCGCGACTCATGGGACAAAGTATATAAATGACAATTTTGAATTTGCATATGGGTCAATTTTCTTATCATTCTAAAGAGAGAGCTTAAATTCGTTCACTTTAACTTTTTTTTTTTTGACAACATTGATAGCACTATACAATTTCTAAGATCTTATTCAAATTCTTCAATACGATGATGTCAAGTATTTTTCTTGTTGGAACAAACGAAAGGATAACATAAAGGGTGGAATTAATTAATTTGCGTATAGTTTCAAAGGTAAGGGAGGTTAGAGTAATTTTCCAAACTAGAGATCGAGGTCAATTTATATTTGTCAGAAACTCAAGGAGATCAATATCATTTATCCTATATTTTGACTCCTGCTTGTTTGGTGAAATTATACTATAATTAGTATAATAGTTTGAGAGTATCGTCACGTGGTATTTTGAATCACTTTACAATCACACATTTCTGTGAGGTCTACTACTCAGTGTATGGACTCCACAAAAACGTGTGATTATAAACTGGTCCGGAGTACCACATGGTGGTACTCCCAAACTATTGAATAATTACTCGTTTATTAATTTGATATATTCTTTACCTGTTATAGTATTTTCTTTCAGCTAATTTACTACTCCTACTAGTAATTAGTGGGCATTCTTTTCTTACTGTAGGATTCAGAACCGTCTTCAAAGGTGGGTCTCTTTATTATTCAATTTTTTTTTTTTGAGTTTATTAGTTTTGCAACAAATTTTTGTGGAAGGAATCTAAAAATTTAATTTTTTTTACCTTTACCCAAATATTTTTATAAATATCCAAGATAAAGCCTCAAAAGCAGGCTTTTTGGAATTTATCTTGAATATTTCAAAATATATTAGGATAAAAGAAAAAAAATACTAATTTTTCACTTTCTCTACTGGAGACGAATCAATTAATAATCTATAAAAGTTTTGCGCAAAATTAACAGACACAATTATTATTTTTAATTATTGATCTTTCTAAATGGTAATTCATGAACTTGTTTCTTTTTAATTAAGCTAATTGGCGTACTAGAAGAATCTATGATGAAAAGCAGAAACATGCCTGTACACTTGAGCTAGGAAAAAGGCTTGTACAAGAAGAAAGAGACTGGAGTCGATACTTAGATGATGACATGGAGAGCCCGATTGTTGAAGCCACAAAGAAGGGCATCATTGAGTTGGTAAATGAGATTTTAAAAAAATTTCCAGAGGCTGCTTTTAGCTTCGACAAGAATAGTCGCGTTCCCGCCTCCACCTCTTCTCAAAATGACAAAGGAAAGAACATATTACACATAGCGGTTGAGCAGAAAGATTGGAATATCTATGACTTGTTGCAGAGAAAAATAGAACTCAAAGATGGAATGCTGGTGGGAGATGTTGATAATCGTGGAAACACCATATTACATCTTGCTGCCAAATTGGGTACTCCAAGTTCTAGATCAGTTCAACGTGGACATTTGTACCAGATGATGTGGGACGTTTGTTGGTTTAAGGTACGTGCGCAACCCCCCCCCCCCCCCCCCCCAAAAAAAAAAAAAAAAAGGAGGTATGTGTGTATTTATTTGTTGAGCACACACGCAACGAAAGAAATACAAATTAACTTTAAGGAAAGTCTACAATACACACCCTTTAAAATGGTGCACCATATGCACCTATTTTATAGTTCATTCATAACATTTTAGCATGTTTCGTAACTTTTGTTCTAGAATTCATAATTTTTTAGCAGTACGATTCGTAACATTTTCATTATGATTCATAACATTTTGGTATATCTCGTAACCTTTATACGATTTGTAACTTTTTAGCAATACGATTCGTAACATTTTCTCTATAATTCATAACATTTTGAGGGGTGCATATGATGCACACCTAAATAAGGGGTATTGTAATCTTTCCTCTTAACTTTATTAAGTATGCAAATGCTTGCACATAGACACAACACACGCTTGAATGGTACTCCTTCACTTTGGGGTCTCCCTGCCTTACCAAAGGAAGGTGATGTCACCACCACCTCAAAGAGAATCCTATTCTCCTATTTATACTTGTGTATATTCTCTTCCCATGTTCTTGTCTACCCTAACATTCTAGAACTCTCCACACATATTTAAAACATTGCTGTTTGTACTCGATCCTTCCTGAGTCTTCATGAACATTCAGATCACTCTAGGTTCTTCCATGTTCTAGAACCTTCTAGGAAGATTTTTTTTTTTTCAAGCGATATACATTAGTGGGTTAGGGGGAGTTAGTAAATTAGTCCAAAGGGGTCTAAAAACTGTCTATAGCCCTAAACCACAAATGCCCCCAACGGGGTTCGAACCCAGGCCTCCCACAAAAAAAGGATCAGAAATACCATTGGGCTTGAAGCCCTTTGACTAGGATGTTTTAGAACTTTCTCCAGTATTCTATGCCTTTCTAGAATGTTCTCCAATATTTCAGAACATTCTCGAATCTTCTAGAATACTAAAGTATTGAACAATGGAGAGTAAGTGTTGATGCTCAAGGCTCAAATTGTTTGATTTCTTACACACACACTCTCTCTATGGATCGTTTGTTGTACATGACTTTTAATAGTGGTTGTAGGTAAGGCCTACTGACTTTGACAAAGTCGATTGTTTGACTGCTCAATTGAAGTGCGATGACTGGCGCGTGCATCTGCGCGACATGTGGCTGCATCACGGAAGAGGTTTAGTCTTAAGTGTTAAGTTTAGCGCGACCTAGAATTAATGGGCGATTAGGTTAACACGACCTAGAATTAATGGGCGATTAGGCGATAAGCCTAATGGCTTATATATTACCCAGCCTTTCATGTTTGCTCCGAACTTAAGGCAGGATCGATTCGAGAGGCCTTTTGAGGCCTGGTAGCGGTACTAATATAGTTGAGTTCGCTATGACTTTACCTATACGGGAATGAAAGGGATCTAATAGCTGAGTTCGCTATGACTTTACCTATACGGGAATGAAAGGGATCTAATATTATTTCTGTAAAGTTTCACAAAATTTTGATTAAAGTTGTACTATAGGATTCTACTAGTTAATAGCAGTAAAGAGTAGAGATACTAATACGAATGATCGTTAAGCTACCCTGACTAGAAGCATGCAATTGCATCCTAAACTATAGTTTTCATGTATTTATTAGTCCTTTTATTAATTGAGTGTTTTGGTTAACCAATTAATTTTGCGCACCTCAATTAATCTCAGAGGCTTGGTGTTAATGCCCTGACAAAACCTTTAGGTTGTGTTTGATAGGTGAGTTCTGCCCTTGGGGAGAGGATTATCAATCCTAAGGGTCCTCTAACTTAGTGTTTGATTGTGCAAAATGGGTTGGGACTATTAGTAACAAGGGACTAGTCATACCCCTTTTTCATCAGATTGGTAATACCACCTGGGACCAGATATTACCAATCCTATTCCAAGCCATCTCACACAAAATTACATCAATGCCCATGATATTTTCAATAAATGGCAAGAGTATCCTTGTCTGTACTGGATTAGTGATCTCAAGATTTCGTGGGGGGCCATACCTACTGGGGCACCAGAGAAGCAGTGAAGGAAACAATTTTATCATATTCAAAATTAAAGAGAAAGGATAGAAAATAATATATAATATGAGAAGAAAAAAGAAAAAGAGCAAGTAAAAGTAATGAAAACTGATACCCGATCTTTTGGGCTAATAATTTTCAGATTTTTTTATTTGTTCATATTTTATTCAATTAGACGGAGCAATTCTATGTAACCATTTGGGTATTTTTTATCCTTGTTTGTATATGGGTAAAAACGGAAATAGATACTTTCAATCCAATCCAATCTTATGTAAAACAAACATAGAAATAACAATCCTCTCTTCTAATCCGGTGCAAAACAAACATGCACATAAGATTGACCTTCTCATTAGCAATCTCATCTCATTATCAATTCTAATCCTAATCACATCTCATTATTAATCCTACCACATCTAACTCATTTATCAAACGAGGCCTTAGTGGCCTCAGCTTTTGCGCACTCCCGTGCGTGTTGACAGTGGGAATCAAACCCACGAGCTTGAGTACTAATACTCTACAGTGACATATGGCTGTATACTGATGGTCTTTTGAAATTCCATATGTATGATGCAGCACGTGAGTAACTCTCCCCCACATTTAGGGAATCCTCGAAACGCGGACGAGAAGACGGCAAAAGAAGTATTCGAAATAGAACATTCGGAAATACGAGAGAAGGCTGAGAAAGCAGTCAAAGACATGAACAATGGCCTAATGCTAATCGTCGCGTTGATCGGAACCGTCAATTACGCCGCACTCTTTACCCCGCCGGGAGGTTACCGCCAGAACGAGGCTGATCATTCTAATTACGGTCTCCCCGTCTTCCTTTCGGATGACATGCGCATGTACTACTTGCACATATTCTGTGGTCTTTTAGCTGCCTTTGTTGCCTTCGCGACTATGTTTTCGATACAGTCATGTCCGTTCCGCAGCAATGACTTCTACCTGGACTTGCCGTTGAGACTTTTGGTTGCTATGGGTTCCTTGATGCTCTCCGTGGTATTCATCGCCCTTGCATCTCGACAGGTCTACATTATTGAAAGGCTTGATTTCCCTCTGGGAGAATACATTACGTACACGTGCTTGCTCGCTGCAACATTCATCGTTGGATCCATAGACGGAGGTTTCTTGCTCCTCTATTACCTCTCTTTTTTGCTTAAACTTGAGTTGCTTCCCTAGCAACCCATGAAAAGCAAATGGTTTACTTTTACTGCTTGAGAAGACTCTCAAGCTTCTGTAATATGTTTTCAGATTTTGCTTAGCAAAAAAAAATATGTTTTCAGATTTGCTCAATAAATGTGAGTTTATCACATCTTTGTTTTCTTTTCTCTCTTGTTTAGCCTATAAATAGGCTTGTAATTTGAATATCTAAGTGTGCAAATAAGAGTGATCAAAATGTGTGAGAGTGTAAGAAAAATCAAGTTTCTCTTGTGTAGTACAAATTAATTGAGTACGTTTGTGAAATAGTACAAGTTTGAGAGTTATATGGATTGATACTTCTCAGTTTGCATTAGTGGTATCAAAGCCCAAGGCTAATTCGATAAAATTCTCTCTCAAAACATACCTTCGACCTTTGACGTTCTACTACTATTTTCACCAGAAACTAGCTCACTCGAGAACAGTTTTTTGAGTGCTGATTCAAGATCGTCTCATCCACACGAGTCGATCACCTTTGAGTCTAGCAACAAACGACCACCCAGACGCCACCCAATAATCTGGCGACGAAATCGAAAGGTCTCTGTTTCGCTCGATACCCGGAAGTGCTCATCTTCACAGTTTGATATCTTTGTAACCTGATAGTCTCTAACGGACAATCTGAACATCACCAAAAACCGTACCCATGCACGTGATCGGCGGTGAAGCCGCACACGCTGCTCCATGCCAAATTAAGGGATGATCAAAAAAAAATTTTGCAAAATCAAGGAGTATTTGGGTTAAGTTTTGGGCATTTATGTTTTGTTTATCCGTTATTTATTTTTTAAAAAACGAGTGTCAGGGGTTGGTTAAGTTTTTGGTAATTGCATCACTTGGTCTAGCTCTTTGAGCTTCAAACTACTTGGGGTGGGCAAAAAACCCGCCCATCTGCGGACCCGAACAGACCCGAAGGCGGGCGGACGGTTTCGATCGAGCATTCGGTCGGTCTTCGGTTTCCTAGATGCAAAATTTTTGATGTTCGGTTCGGCCTTCGGCTGCACCCAATCTTTACCCGTCGAACCCGAACCGTCCGATTAAAAGGAGTTAAGGTACACAATACACATGGTAGAATCTGAGGCTATGAGCGGATGATACACCATTACACCTTATCTCTATCACATGAGACTTTTCATATTCTTTTCACTTTTCAGCGTAAATAGTGGATCTCGGCTCCGCCCTTTTTAATTGTCTCTCTCTCTCTCTCACACTCTCTCTCTCTCTCTCTCTCTCTCTCTAATTCCCCCTCCTCTCTCTCCTCTGCAATCTTGAAACGGAAATATTAACGTTAACTTGCCGGCAACATGTCCACCATTGAGGTCGATGACAACGTTGCGGAAAAGATCGACGTCGGAAGATTCTTCTCTGTATTTGTTCCTCTGTTTTTTTCCTCCCAAATGTGTTTTGGTTGCGGGCGAAACCGAAACCCGACCGACAGTCCGATGATGTCGGATTGGTCGAGTTTGGCCTTGAAGTCGGTCGGCCATCGGTTGCAAAATTTCCAACCCGATCTGTTTGGGTCGGGTGGCGGGTTCAGACCAAAACCGACCCAGGCCGACCCGTGCACACCCCTACTTCAAATAGCTAATAACATAGCCATCTCCTTGCGTACATCAACCAAAATTTTATTTAGCGGAAACAATTTACTATTGTCATTAACTTGTAGCCAATAACATAGCGAAAATGTACCTTAAACACCACTAAGTTATTCAGTAAATATTTCCACGTACCAATGGAAAAGATATACATACAGTGTTTCCTAGTTAAGATATTTCCTTTTACTGCCTTGTTTTCTTTAATTTTCAAAAAGAATTTTTTAAAAAATTTCTCTTAGATTTTCTGTACTTTAAACACTTCTTTCTCTATCTCTCTTCACTAATTACCCTACTATTTTTCAAAAAAAAATTTCAAAACACAAACCAAACAAAGCAACGTCTTTTGCAAACTTTGGGTACATAGCTTGGTGTATGTATACCAAATTGTCTGGGATCTATTTTGGAATGAGGTGAGCCTCACACAAATTAATGAAATCGTTTAACTTGTTTAAAGTATACTTTTAACGATTAATGTATAAAATTATCTCATTCAAATGTTGTTAAGAACTTGACAGCTTTTTACTCCAGAATTTGTTGGGAAAAAATTTGAATGAATCAATCATCTAATTGTGCTAATTGTTGCAAGAACCCTTAAAAAAAAATTATTTTTAAACAAATTGGACCAATCCCAATTTACCTTTTTCTTTGTTGTTTATTAGTACGGAGTAATTCTTTTCTTGGAGCAATAACATTAGCTTTATTCTAATGGGGTTGGTGCAGTAGTCATTTTCGAAATCATTTTGGAGTTACTTTAATGATCCAAATCGTTCACAACGTAGAGCTTGTCAAGTAGAATATGCACGTAAAATATCAAATTAATCAGATTGACATTAATCTTCAATGAGAGTACATAGATTCTGAAAAATTGGATTAAAACTTGAAAACTCAATTTTTCAAAATATATGTGATCCGCTTATATACTAATACTTGGCATCCGATAAACTTGATATTTAACTTGGCTATTTTATTGAACAAATCCTACAATATGGACGGTTCGGATCATCAAACTGGCTCCATAATGGGTTAAAAAATGGCCTGACTACATCAGCTTTAGTCGAGGTCTAAAAGGCAGAAAAGCCGCCTCCTGGTCTTGTTCTGTCCCTTTCCCTGTTCTCTCCGTACATAAATTTCCTTACATAAAGAGCAAAGAGAAGGGAATTCCTTCTGTTGTTTTTATCTGAGGGAAGTTACCTTATGAACCTATAAATACGAATAGAAATTGTTTACTTTTTTATAAAATAAAAAAATTCATTTGGCTTATTTAAATTTTTTTTTGTTTTTTCGTGCTTCGTGCCGTACCCGTGCGGCTAGATTCATGTCTTGCCGTGCCGTTCCTGTCTACCTTCCGTGCCCGTGTCGTGACCATCTATGACCGTATCGTGCCGTGTCAAACCAACTTCCGTGCTGGGCCCGTGCTGTGCGCCCACTCCCGTGCCCGTGTTGTGCCCCCAGCCCACTAAAACCGTGCCGTGTTGTGCCGTGCCAGGCCAAGATCGTGCCTGTAACGTACTGTGCCACCCTGTACCCGTGTCATGCCGGCATGGCCAATTTGACACCGCTACCTTGATTGACTCCCATACAAATGGGACTAATGGCCATCTTACTTGCCATCACACGGGATTTGCACAGTATCGGACCCGATATTTGGATTTTCTAACCCCAATCTTATATTTTGTTGCTCACTTATTATCAAGTCATTCATGCAAAATAAAATAAAAACATACAAGTACAAAAAAATTTAAAAAATCAAATTTACATGTTCTTTTAACTTGAATAACATCAAAATGTAATCTTAACTATAGTGTTGTATGATTAAGCATGATTCGATTCAAAAAAACAACTTTCGCTTGCATTTTTTGAAGCAAAATTTTCAATTGAGTCATTGTACCTCATTTATCTAAGAACTTGAAGCCCATTCCGCTAACTTTTGGTTTTGGAGCTTTTTAATTGATATATGCAATGAGAAGATTTATCTCAAAAAGCATAAAAAGTCAAAAAAAGAAAAACCCAAAAATACTCTTTAGTAGAACAATGCCTTATTTTTAATTGAGATCGTAGCCAATCCGTTTAATCTCTCTTGCGAGTTGCAACATGATAGTTCAAAGGCAAGTTTTTATCAACTTTAACTTGGAAAAAGGTAAAAAAAACACTATGATTGTATGAGGTTCTTTTTTTTAAGAAAAAAAAAGTTTGCTTCAGATTTTTTAACTAGGACTTGTTTTTTTAATCAAAATGTAAACGAAACAGAGGCTGGGAATCGAATGTATACAAAAAAGGCTGAAAAAAAAAAAAACTAATTAAGCAAAGCAAATGGTTTGCGCGGGGAATCGAACTAATTAGGCGGAACTCTGACAGCATGCAGTTACCAAAATATCAAACATATGGTTCGCTGTTTTGTAGGAAAACTTTTTCAAATTTATACTCCCTCCGTCTCTTATTTAGAGTCTAATATTCCATTGTAGACTGTCCCTTAATAAGTGTCGATTTTGTAAAGTTAGTGGGTAAAAATTGGTGAATTGTCCATTTTGCCCCTAAAAGTAGATTCCATTTTGAAAAGTTAGTGAATAAAAGTGTAATGATAATGAGTAAGTAAGAAAAGTGGAGGAAAAAGTTGATGTGAAAGGTGTAATGGTGATGTCTTTTTAATAAGTTGGAGTTACGAAGCAGTATTATCTAACTTAAAATTTTTTTTTTTTGGTAGCCCCAACCCGGGGTTGCCCGAGCCCGAGGGCTTGCTTGGGATCAACCCCTGGGCCAGCCCTGGCTCTGCATCATAATTTTAGTTCATGCCGCTGATAGGTCGATCTGAGTCTCACCCCACAGATAACTTTTTGTTACGCAATCTTGACGAAGAATATTTCAAATTAACTTTTTTGCAAGTTAACCAATATTAATCCCAAGGACACTTTATGTCACCACTGCCTTGTCAAACGGGCGATGCTGCGTCAACAACTGCTCGGGGAACACCTCATTTTGTTTTTGTAGTTACAACTGTTGTGCATATTGTCACTGTTTTTCTTTTTATTATTCCCTTGTAAACTGTTATTCAATGCGTATATCTATATGCGCATTTATAGCGCTTTCTCCCCAAAAAAATTCCTTACCTAAAGAGAATTCCTTCTCTTGTTTTTTTTTTTTTTTTTCTCTCAGGGAAGTTACCTTATGAAGCCATAAATACGAAAATCTCATTTCCTTCCACTACCCAAGAAATTTGAAACTAGAAAAAAGTAGTTCTTAATTTCTGTCTACTCGAGGATTCAAAGATGGCATCCGCCACCATTTCAGTCACTCGCTCTGCTGCTTTCAGAGCAGCGACAGATTGCAAATCACGGTCGCGGTGGTCGTTGTTGTTTGCAACCATTCGCGATTTCTGGATACAAGAAGACGTGATACCACTAGACACGGAAGGCAACACGATCCTCCATTTTCTAGCCATGTACGGGAGCGCATTCGTGGTCCAGAAACTCGTCGAGAACAACGGCAACAACAACAACAGCAGCATAGTATAATGTGAAGACCTGTTCAGGAGGAACGACAAGGGCAACACGCCGTTGCATGAAGCCGCGAGGTTCGGTCGAAAAAGCGTGGTCGACATCCTCTTGCGGAAACAAGAATCGTTGGTTCGGGAACGCAATGGTTTAGGAGAGACGCCTGTTTACGTTGCCGCGGCCTGTGGACACGAGGATGTCTTCGACCATCTGATCGCAAAGGTCAGTCGCGATTGGGAGATCATGACCAGAAGGACCGACAAGTCCAACATTCTCCACGCTGCGGTCATGGGAGAACATTATGGTACGTACGTATGTTTTCTTGTTCCCTTTAGCAATGTTTTCAAATCGGGATACGTATCGTGTATCGTTTATTCATTTCATGTATCGTATCGGGATATGTATCGTGTATCGTAAGATACGTTAACGAAAACAAATATAATATAAAATAATTATAATCTAAAAATCTTTTGGATAAATGAAAATAAGTGTTTAATGTATGAAAAGTAGGCTTTTAGGATGAAAAATTTCAAGTCTCCCAAGTAGGGTCTATCGTAATGAGGCTTTCATGTGCCTGAGTCGTGCAATACATGATCAAAATATGTTCTTTTTTCTATTCGAACTTCGAATTTTGGTTTTCTCTAAATGGTTTGGATACCGTCATAATTAGATCAAATGATTTAGAATGCATTTGTGTTCCAATTCTTAAAATATGGTATGATTTCTTCTCAACAAGAAATCGTAAGATACGTTTCGAATCGGGATACGCTATTGTATCGTAAGATACATCATCGTATCGTAGGATTTCTATACAAAAAGGATACAGGGTGGGATACGTATCGTTTTTGGAAGGAGACGATACGAATCGTAAGATACGTATCCCGTATCGTAAGATTTTAACAACCATGCCCTTTAGTCTTTTTAATTGCTACTCAAAAAATAATAAAATTTTTTCTTTACCGTTAAAAACCAAAGGTCTTGCTATGAGAATATTGGGGTCATACCCCCAACTTGCTCAGAATCCTGATGAAAAAGGAAGAACTGCGTTGTATGTGCTGGCTCAAAAACCAGAGTCCTTTAGAAGCGGGTCATATTATTCTCCACACAATTATATGTCTGCCTCCTTGATCATTTCAGTGCACTTTCTCGCAGTTCTCATATATTGTAAGTGTTATTCTCTCTGTTCCACTTTACTGGTCTTATTTTTTGAAAATTGTGTTGTTTTTCAGAGGAAAAAAAATGTACTCCAATACTTTCCTTTATTTTGTTTTTGTTTTTTATTGCAGTTATTTAAAGTACTCGTTGCAATCTTTAATTGGTGCGAGAAAGTCAAAAAATAAGACTTGATTTTCATTTTATAACTTATTCATAAAAAGAAAATGTGTTTGTTTATCACTAAGCAGGGTTTATTCCATCGATGGAGTATCAGTCGAAACGAAAAGGGTTCTGGGCATCAATAATCGCAGGTTTGGTTTTGTGTTTTTCCTTTTTCTATAACAGATACTAGCGCAAACCGTGGTAGTTTTTAACTTTATATAAATAAATGTCTCTTATATCCATTCGGCAGCATCACATATGGTAGGCAATAGAAGATAATAATGGGAAAAAAAAAAAAACTGCAATAAACAGATTGAGATAAACATCTCGTTAGTATAATACTCCTTGTATTTGGCCGAGCATTCGTGCTTGCACGTAAAACTCGGGAATATAAAAATGCTAACTTAGGAAAAGATAATGTCATAATTGATTTTTTGGTGTCACAACTCTAGTGTACAAAAGGTTTGTACTATGTGTAGTGTATAAAATTTTTATGTGCTGAAATTTTGGCACTAACAAAAACAGTTTTGATATTATTACTACCCAAAATATATTGATATTTGTAAAAAGTGTATAAATATCCGAGAAAGCGCATGAATATTTATAAAAAGTACATTGAAACTCAAAATTTTTTCCGCATTAAATGTGGATTATTCACTGCATATAGTGCCCATATTAGCAAAGTCGAAAATTTTTGGGTCTTGTGAAGTTGAAAAGGTTGTTTTCAATTCTTTATTTCAAGAGCCACCCATGTGAAGTATTAATATTAAAATTTAAAAAAGAAAAAAAAACCCAAACTGCAAGGGCCTTGGCTCCCATATGCACATGCCCCTTCCTCCCTTCGGCGCTACTAATAGGGGAGACATAAGAGGAACGAGTATTGAGAGATAACATGGATATAAATAGGTGCCTAGGTTGGGGATACCACTGTTACATTTTTGTTGGGTTTTTTTTTTTCTCGGCGAACATTTGTGTTGTTGACAGAAAAGAAAGTACATAATTTATTTTTTAAATGCGCGACTCATGGGACAAAGTATAAGTGACAATTTTGAATTTGCATATGGGTCAATTTTCTTATCATTCTAAAGAGAGAGCTAATTCGTTCACTTTAACCCTTTTTTTTTTTGACAACATTGATAGCACTGTACAATTTCTAAGATCTTATTGCTTCAAAATACGATGATGTCAAGCATGTTTCTTGTTGGAACAAACGGAAGGATAACATAAAGGGTGGGAATTAATTAGCGTATAGTTTCAAAAGTAAGGGAGGTTAGAGTAATTTTCCAAAGTAGAGATGGAGGTCAATTTATATTTGTCAGAAACTCAGGGAGATCAGTACGATTTAGGGGCCGGCTATTCGCAGCCACGTATTTTCTTCTGTAGCCCGTTACTCCACATAGCCCATTTCCAAAATTTTAAAAAAGAAAATTTTCTCCATGTAACCCATTAAATGTACCTGATCTTCCCATTATACCCTTCCCCTCTCAATACACTTTTAACTCATACCCTAAGCCCCCACCCAACATTACGCCTCCCACTCCCATTGCCGCCTCCCACCTCCATAGCCACCACCGTACCACCGCCAGTCCTGCCGCCGCACCACCGCCGCACCTTCAAGGTGTCTCTCTCTCTCTCTCTGTTTGTCAGTCTCTTTTTGTTCGTCAGTCTCTCTCACTCTGTGAGTATATACATACATATATGTATATATACAATAACAGCAATTAGATCACTTTCGATAACATGTCAAAAATATGTACAAAATTAGGTAACCAACTGCCAAACTATATATATGAAAATCATACATAACATTTCGGTAAATAGCTGTTGAAAAAAAGATTATATTTCGGTAACTATATGTCGAAAATATATTAAACTTTCGGTAAATAACTGCCGAACTATTATATACGAAAATCATACATACATTTCGGTAAATAGATGTTGAAAACAAGATTATATTTCGGTAACTACATGTCGAAAATGTACACAATAAAAATAAGAAAACATATATTTCGGCAATTGAATGCTGAAAATCTAATTCAATTTTGGTAACTAACTGTCGAGTATGGTAATAGTTTACAGTGGTTAGCTACCGAAATTACTTACTTTTCTCTGTTCGAACCAGAAACATCGAAAAATTAGGTTTACAAAACCCAGATGCCACAACAACAAACTAGAGGCCATTGTAAACAGAAAAACTTTCTTCCTCACACGGCTTCCAAAGTACAATGTCCATCACAACATCTTTCTTCTCCTCTGCCATCATATGGTTACCAATATAATTTGATTCAATTTCAAAATCCAAACCTGCAAGTGGATCAAAAAATGAATCAATGGAAGGATTTGAGAGAGAGGAGAAAAGAGAATGATGATTTAGAGAGAGGAGAAGAGAAGATGAACACGGGAAGCCTGAAGATGAAGAACAGGAAGCCTGAAGATGAAGAACAGGAGGTCCCCAGGTCTGTTTTTTTTTTTTTTTTTTTATTTATAAAAAACGTGAATGTGATTTTTGAGGGGAAGGGGAAAGACCATAATTTAGGGGTTTTGGTCATAAGGGCATGTAGGTCATTTCATGTATAGGTATAAGGGTAAGGAGGTCATTTTGCATTATGGGGTTATGTTGTAATTAGTTGAAAATTTTTAACGGGTTACAGGAGAAAATACGTGGCTGCGAATAGCCTGCCCCATGATTTATCCTATATATACTTTCACACCTGCTTGTTTGGTGAAATTATACAATAGTCTGAGAGTATTGCCACGTTGTATTCTGAATCTCTTTGCAACCATACAATGAGAGTATCGTCACATGGTATTCTCAATCACTTTACAACCACACATTTCTGTGACATTTACTACTTAGTGTATGGACCACACAGAAAAGTTGCCCTATATTGCCAATTAAAAAAAAGTTGCACTATATTGGTAGTAATTTTTTTTGCAGAGAGCTTGAGTTTGAGCCTGAGGTTGGCTCACTTGTACGTGTTTGACTCAGCTTGAACCTCATAAACACCAACGAGCTCGTGATCGAGTATTTGAGCTATGTGCCATGAATGCCAATCATAGCTTACTTCTTTGAACTCAAAATATTGTTTGGAGAATAATCTGAGTTGCAGCGTGACTTTCATCACATAGCAAACATGTACGGTTTTAACATGGTTTTTAAAAGGAGAGTCAGTGTACCTCAAATTCTCAATAACAAGAAAACACAAGGAACCGGGGGGGTGGGGTGGGTGTGGTTGTGGTGGTGGTGGTGTTCAAAAAGAGCTAGATTTAAAAAGAAAAAGAAGAAATAGCAATGGATTGCATGTAGGGGTGGGTAATAGGTAATTTCGTGTCATTTTCGTGTTAGATATCAAAATCTTATTTATAAAATCCCACAACATTTTTCAACTTATCAAATCTTTCGTGTCATATTCGGGTCGTGTCATTTTCGGGTTGTGTTGTCATGTCAAAAAGTCCTACTTTTCGCTAAATTTTTAGTTTTTTTAGTTGACAGTTCATCAAACTAATATCCAATGTATAGAATTACCCATAAAAATGTTTATTTTTAGCTCAATTATATGAAGTTATTTTGTTTTTCGTGTCAGGCACGCCCATCCCTAATTGCATGGCAATAAAACTAACGGAAAAAAGGTGCTAAATAATTGCAAAAGTGGGGTCAAGATAAGCATATAATTACATTGGTATAATCATGGCCCTTAAAGCTACTTTAGATTCAAGAAATCACAGTTACTCTATTCGGAGTACTATACTCCCAAATTATTGAATAATTACTCGTTTATTTGATATATTCTTGAAGGAGGATAATGCCACAAATGTTTTGTTTAATGCCAAGACATTTATCTCCATTTGTCATTTCCACCCTCAAGTTAGTTCTCTGATTCTCTCTCTCATGTTTATTTCTTCTTCAACCCCCCTTCTCTCTCTCTCTCGCGCGCGCTCTCTCGCTCTCCCCCTCAATTTCTCTCTCTGCCGACTAAGTTCTTTTTTTTTTTTTTGATCGGCAAAATTGAATTTTATTAAAAAGGGGAAAGGGGAAGGGGATCCAACAAAAAGTTAGACAAAACACCACAAAGGCAGAGCTCAGATCACCCAAAGGTCTATAAGGGTCCAAAAAGATAAGCAATAAAGTCCAACCCTAAACCCAAATAAGAAACAAATCAACACAAAACACCCAAATCCAGTCCAAACTATGGACTGGCCCTCCCAAACCAAACCCTAATTAACTTCAACGCCCACCGCCGCACAATCCACCAGAATCCAACCTCCCCAGTAGGTCGAGCCGACCTCTCCCAGATGTAGAGACTGATTGCAGAAGACTGGCCTACGAAAATGGACACCAAAGCAACCAGGTTAGAGAGGAACCCGCCACTGTAGACACCCCAATCTGGACTGTCCGGATTAGCTCTTTTATTATCTTTGCTGCCCCAATGATGATAAAAAGATTGAAAACTCTCCGAGGTCGATGGAAGGTCGTGAGCTTTGAGTGTTGGACCCTCCTCTTTCAACCTATTTCAAATCCCTTCAAATCCTTCAAATTCAGAGCCAAATAAGCCTCAGCAAAACCGTACCTTGCTTATGCCAGGTTCTTCTTGGCGTGCGCCAGCAAATTGCCACGTGTCGGACATCGACCGTTGACTCAATTTGACCTGGCGCACGCCGGTCCATAGCTGGCGTACGCATGGTCAAGGCCGGTCAAATCACCGCTTTTCTGTCACGTGCTCGAGACTTTGCAACCGTCTCAGTACGGCGCAGAGTCCCCTGATCATTGCATTCTGCAGGGGACGTTCCCCTCTCTCTCCTACACTACCCATCAACTAGTCCCATGCATTTAATGCATGGGACTCCTCCCTCTAACCTAACCAAACCTCCTAACCCCAGCTGATCACCCTCCTCTCAGCCCCTCTCTCCACCATAAATACTCCCCCTTGCATTCATTTGCAAGGGGTTAACCACATTAAAGAGGCCAAGTCCATCCCTCTCTTCTCTCTTGTTCCTTGCTCTCCCATTGAAGGATTGAGAGATAGAGAAGCTCCATACACCCCTCACCACTGAACAGTCACCACACATCCTCCATCTTCAACCTCCGAAGCTCACATCCTTCCTTTCATCTCTTGCACCAAAGGTATACCACCTTTGCGTTGCTTTCTGTTTTCAGCTCCTGAGGGGAACCAGAAGGGTTCTGGCTAGTAACTGATACTAGTCCAGGCCCCTCTCTGGTAAAATAAATCAGTCGTAGAGGACAAACCATGGCGCACGCCAGCTTGATCTAGCCGTACGCCACCATTGGCTGTATGTGCACAGATGGCGTGGGGATCATGAAGTGTCCGTTTATTGCTTATTTCCTTTTCTGTCATCACCTTCTAGCACGCTAATAACCAGTTTATTGCTTTCTGTATTTTAGGACTGTTCAAATCTAGTTTTCAATACTTGTATCTTTTTGCTTCATAAGGCCTCTGGGGTACGTCTGGTCATGTTCCAGAACCCAGATGAGGTAAAGCCAAACACTGGTTAGAATGCAAGCCTGGCGTACGGTTCCCATAGGGTGGCGTACGGCATGCTTGACACAGACCAGCGCCTGGCCCTTACATCGCAGTTCAGTCCTGGCCTCTTGTTCCTCCCCACTCTGTTTATGGGGTTTGCTTTGCTGTTTTCCTGGCTCTTAGCCATCTCTTATGTCTGTACATGTACCTAATCTATATTATCAACTGCGTAGTTTGTCCTGGGTGTGCACTGGTCCATTCCAGAGCCCAGAGGGTTGAGAGTAAGAGCTGTAAGAAATCAGTAGGGCAGTGTACGCCAGTTTTGAGGTGGCGTGCGCAGGGTGTGTTGGTGTGCAGTGGCTTGGCCATTGCGTGCCAGCATGTCGCCTGCTCGCGCACCCGACGAGCAGCGTACATTATCCCGTTGAACTTTTTGCAGTGCTTGTTCTCAATCTATGTTCTTACGTTTAATTCAATTCAATTCAAGCAAATCATCATTCACAAACATTTTGTCATATAACTACAAGCTGTTACAGTATTAACCCCCATTATCTGCTCCCCCGCCCTAACTGGCTAAAAATGATCAAATGAGAGAAAAATGCAAATGTTTTAATAAAATGCCCAAGTAGAGACCGATCTCCGGATTGGGCGAGAGGGGTGCCATAAAACCCTTCCCCTCTCGTAACCTGGCTCCCGAACCTCAGATATCGAAGGTGACGACGGACCAGTCTGCGGCTCTCCAAATCAAACCCTTTTTCAAATCAAAACAAACGTAGCAAGCGTTTTCGAGTTCGGTTCCTTGGGTATTCTTCCGCTAAAACCCGAGTGGCGACTCTGAATCGAAGCGTTTCACCGCGCTATTTTCTAAAAGGGCCGCCCCCAAACAAATTAATCTTTGCAAACCAAAATCGGGCGATTTTTTTGGGGCGCGTGCCCACAGTGACGACTCTGCTGGGGACCATTGCATTTATTAATATTTGGCGATTAAAACATGAATGAACAATTTTTAAAGTCTGGCAAAACAGTACGCTCCGCGCTGCTGAAGAACGGAGTGGTAACGTAACAGGATCTCAGCATCCGACCAATCCGAACTGGGGCTTTTACTATTGTTCACTTGTGTAGTTTTCTCCAAGTATTGATTAATGAAAGTGGGCCTAACTCAAAAAAAAAAAAAAAAAAAGCATTTTCACAAACTTTGCATTTCTCTCTTCTTCGACCATTCTTTGGCATTCTTCCATTTGCATCGATGTTGGCTAGCCCCGTTGAGGTGTTTTGGGTAACCGGCACAGTTTACTGGAGCCCGGGGTCCTCGAACGCCCAACAACTGCTTGCGACCTTAAAGTGCAATGCAATAAGAACGCCCCAAGCGTAGGGCTAGGTCGGTTGAAAGCATAATAATACCCGGAAGTCCGGGGTCGAATCCACAGGGAGCGCATCCATAACTTGGTTCGGAGATTAGCTTGCGTAGAGAGTTTTGGCGTTAGGACCGCCAACCAAATTCGGCGTTGAGACGGCCAACTAAGAGATTTGGAAAGTGGCTACTTAACCTAACTACGGCTTTTTTAACGGGAGATTAAACTAAAGGCAAGGTTTAGGGATAATCAACACCCATAACACAAGGAAAAGCTCAATTTTTCTCTTTTTAACAAAAGTGTTAAACATGTCTAGAGTTCTTTTGGTACATTTAGACAAACACAAGGAGGGACATAGCTCAAAGTATCAAATGTGGCAAGAAGCGTAACCCTTGCCTACATTTGATCAAAGAGATTAACACCTCAAAGTTTTGATACATAAAAATGACCCTAGCACATGCTTAAGCTAGAAAAACGAAAATTACATGAGAAGAACAAGCCACATCCTTGGTTACGGGATGCTAACCATCCCACAACCTAGCCTTACTACACTACTCACACATATTGAAAGGAGACATGAAATGAGCAAGGGTAAAGATAATGAAAATGCTAAACATGGATTAAATACGAAATAAACACAAGATCCTCGAAGAGGAGAAGATTCCTTACAACTTTAATGAAGGCGAAAAGCTTCGGAAATAAACGGATCGTACCTAAAATCCTTGTTCAAAGCATAAATGAGGAGAGAGAGAGAGGAGCTCCATTAATGGAGGTAGAGAGAGAAAGTGAAAGAGTAAAGATCCCCCTTTGAAATCAGGTCTGGGGGTATTTATATCCCCTTAAAAAGATTAAAAACGTGCTACAAAAGTCCTAAATACCCTTAAGTTGTTACTTTATCGGGTACAAAAATCTGCAGAAAAAACCCAGTTGGTACAGGTACTGGATTTTGTGGTACCGGTACCAGTCTTCGAATGGCATTTTTGCACAGCTACTGGTTACTGGGTACAGGTACTGAGATTTCAAGTACAGGTACCACCTGGACAAAATTTGATCCTTCTTTGATTCTTCACCCTATGCATGTCCCTTGGCCTTTCGATGTCCGGCACACCTTCCAATGCTACTTTTCATCATTCTTGGGACTCGGTGGCAGAGTGCCACGTGGCCTTGGCTCTTTGGATGCTTTCGGGTTGTTTTCTTTGGCGTTCAAAACGCCTTATTTCCACCTTTTTATCTGAAACTCACAAAAACACACCCTCCGTGCAATATCATCTAAATAAAGCAAGTTAAGCACGTGAGAGTGACAAAATTGGGATCGATAAGCCCATTTATTTACATTATTGAGGGCTTATCACACCCCCCAACTTGGACTTTGCTAGTCCCTAGCAAACTTAAACAAAAAGTATGTACTAAATACTATGCAATCTTCCCCCGAAACAAGATACGACAATTATGCTCAACGACACTTGGCAAAAGTTCAAACAAACACCCCTTCAAACTCAATCACATGCAACCCATGCACATGCATACAATGAACTAAGGTGAACAAATTATGCCAAGGCCAAACAATACACGTCCACCTTGAGTTTCCGTTCCAGGACTCAAAAGAGCAAACTTAAGTACCAAATTGCACGAAGAAATAAACTAGAACTACATCCCATGATAAGCGCTAGCAAGAATTGCAATAGCAAGAAACAAAAAGCTATGCATGCTACTAAAAAGAGCGCCGACAAAGAGGGTTAAGGAATTATTCACAAACAGCTAAGTTAACAGAGATTTCATACTAAATTAGCAATAGATATCGATCATGCATCAAAAGGAGTTAGACGAGCGTACAATAGGATCAACTAAGGACTTTTAGGCTTATAACGACCTTGGTTTCAAAATGGAAGGGACATAAACAAAAGAGTAATGGCCAAAAACTTTTTGCTTGGTTTCAACTACCCCCAGGCCACTACCATTCCCTACACTACCCAAGGCCCACATGCTAGCCGAACGAAAACGAAAGTTACACAAACAGAAATAAAACTACTAAGTTAATACTACTACGACTCACCACTGACACTACTCACTTTCCTCCTCATTGTCATCCCCTTCCTCATCATCGGAGTTTGACTGGTAGAGCTTGAAGATTTGTGTATGGATTGGTGGGATTTGTTGGTGAATCAAGAGTTGGAGATGAGGGATTTGGGTGAGAGATGAGATCGGCACAGTTAGGGCTCTCTCTGCGATCGTGAAATGTGAAGGAAAGAAAGGAGTTTGGGTTTATAAAGTGGGGTAGGGAGAGTCCTGATCACGTGCAAAAGTTTTCAAAAATCCCCAGCTAGTACAGGTACCGCAAATTTGGAATACCCGTACTCGTCAAATTTTTTTCAATTTGTCACGCCACTGCCCAGCCGGTACCCGTACTGAGATTATTTGGTACCCGTACCCACTGCACTTTTCCAGAATTTTTCAGCTTCATCAAATTCAACTCCCAGCCACTTATAACACATGCACCACCCTCCAAACCACCTCGAAACATTGAAAAACAGTCCTCAACATCCCTCCAAACAACCGGCTTCCTATGTTTAAGCAAAAACGGAAACTCAGACTACGGTTCAACAATTTGGAGCGAGGGGACACATTTGTGGTTTTAACATGCAAAAATTGCCTTGAATCATTTCCCATGTACGCCAATCAACTCCAAAATGATGCATAAAAGATATCGAAACTACTCAAGTACAAACAAACGGAGATTATTTACGCAAGTGCAAAAAAAGAGACAAACAAGCATGGGATGCTTCAAAACGAATTTCAACTCTAAGCGATGCATACTACTTGACACACATTGGAGCTCAATTTGTACAACAAAGTTCACGTATATGCATGCACATGGATTCAACACATAGTTAAATTCGACGGGGTGGACGACTCTTGCCATTATTAGGGAAAATTGAGCATAATCTAAGTATCTAGCATTGGAATTCACTAATTACAAGGGAAAATTGCACCAAATTTTTTTTATAAAAAATTCTATGCAAAAACGAAAACGAAAACGCAAACCGCAAATAATCTATCCCCCCCCAACTTGAAATGAGCAGCGCCCTCGATGCGCAAAGATGGAAAATAAGGGAAGGGAGAACAAAAATGTACCGACGGGGTGGAATGTCAACCACCCGATACCTCGACCAAGTTGGAGGATTTTGCGTCATTGCCACCGTTCGTCATCGGGACCGCTTCCAAGGCCCACTCTTTCGGCCCCGCTGTCGGAACCATAGCTAGTCGCACAAGGCCATCGCCAGAGCTTTCTTGGGCTTACAACCGCGACACGTAGTCGCACCCATACTTAGGGCTCCTGAATGCCTCACTCACCCCGACTTTTAGACCCAAACTACCAAGGCTGGTGCGGTAGCGTGTTGCCCTGCAAAAGACTTAAGAACCGACTACCTACTAAGAGGCAAAAGACATTAGCACCGCCGGCTCGTGGTAGCCCGGCAACAAAAATTATTATGAACAAGTATTTAAATGCCCCGAATCGTCACGTGATTGAACGGGTACTACTTTTCTCCCCATGTTTCGCTTAAGGTGTCGCAAAGCAAAAGAGACAACACCTTGAGCGAAACACAGGTGGCTATACCGGACCACAAAAGATTTGCCCTTACTAACCGGAGCTGGGTACACGAACCTTGTTTGAATAGCGGCGTGCGAAGCTATAAACCCAAGTCAATGATGGGTACCTCCGAAGAGGCCGGGCCTTTCAAACAATTAAGTCCAAAAGTACGCAAAAGCTCCCCGTGGAAACATTTTTTTAGAACTTCTCAAAACGATGGATCATCCACATAAACCGGAGCGACCAAGTCCTCCGTAATCTCATTGCGTGCAAAATTTTCCATAAATGGTTTTAGCCGTTGGCCGTTCACTTTGAAAACATTCCCATTGGAAGGGTTAACCACTTCAATTGCCCCATGGGGGAAAATGGTTTGCACAATGTAAGGTCCAACCCAACGAGACCGCAACTTGCCCGGAAAAATATGAAGTTTTGAATTGTACAGAAGAACTTTTTGACCGACTTCAAAATTTTTCCGTTGGATATTTTTATCATGGAACTCCTTAACTTTGGATTTGTAAATGTCCGTGTTATCGTATGCATCCCTCCGGATTTCTTCTAATTCATTGAGTTGGAGCTTGAGATGCGCGCTAGCGGCGGGCAATCGAAAATTTAAAGCTTTGATGGCCCAATAGGCCTTATACTCCAACTCCACTGGAAGGTGACAGGCCTTACCGTATACAAGCCGATAAGGCGAAGCGCCTAAAACGGTCTTATACGCGGTACGGTATGCCCACAAGGCATCGGTCAAACGGAGTGACCAATCCTTGCGATTTGGATTAACGGTTTTCTCTAGAATGTGTTTTACCTCTCGGTTTGCAAGCTCGGCTTGGCCATTGGATTGAGGATGGTAGGCAGTGGACACCTTGTGTGTGATCCCATATTTTTTCATGAGCGCTTCAAAAGGCCGATTGCAGAAATGAGAGCCTTGATCACTTATAATGGCCTTTGATGTTCCGAACCTAGACAGAATATTCTCCTTAAGAAATTCCAGCACCACCTTGTGATCGCTTGTCTTGGTAGGGATGGCCTCCACCCATTTTGAAACATAGTCCACCGCGAGGAGAATGTAGAGAAAACCATAAGACATCGGGAACGGCCCCATAAAATCAATCCCCCAACAATCAAACACTTCCACGATAAGGATATTGGTGAGGGGCATCATATTCCTCCGAGTCACCGCACCTAACTTCTGGCATGCTTCACACGTTCGGCAAAAAGCATAAGCATCCTTATGAAGTGTTGGCCAATAAAAACCACATTGTAAAACTTTGGCAATGGTCTTCGTATGGGAAAAGTGACCACCGCACTCTTTAGAATGGCAAAATTCCAAGATCCCTTGTTGATCCTCCTTCGGAACACAACGCCGGATAATAAGGTCTGGGCAAAACTTGAAGAGATAAGGGTCATCAAAGACAAATCGTTTCACCTCAATAAGAAAGCGCCTCCGATCCTGTGCATTCCAATGGCTAGGAAGTTGCCCCGTTACCAAGTAATTAACAACATCGGCATACCAAGGGCTCGTTGATACGGTAAATAGTTGCTCATCGGGAAATGTGTCAACAATTGGAAGCTTAGAAGAAGAATCCTCAAATTCAAGACGAGACAAGTGATCCGCCACCACATTTTCCACCCCCTTTTTATCCTTGATCGTGATATTGAACTCTTGAAGCAATAAGATCCACCGGATTAGCCGTGCTTTCGCATCTTGCTTCGTGAAGAGATATTTCAAAGCGGCATGATCAGTGCAGACTGTAATGGGGGACCCCACCAAATATGATCGGAATTTGTCTAAGGCAAAGACGACGGCAAGCAACTCTTTTTCGGTGGTGGAGTAGTTCATTTGAGCTTCATTTAGAGTCTTGCTTGCATAATAGATGACGTATGGATTTTTGTCTTTTCTTTGCCCGAGAACTGCCCCAACCGCGTAGTCACTAGCATCACACATGAGTTCAAAGGGCAAATTCCAATCCGGTGTTTGGACAATGGGAGGAGAAGTGAGACTTGACTTCAACTTCTTGAAAGCCTCCTCACAGGCCGGAGTCCATTCAAACGGGGTGTCCTTGGAGAGGAGGTGACATAAAGGACGAGATATGGCACTAAAATCTTTGATAAAGCGCCGGTAAAAACCGGCGTGCCCGAGGAAAGAACGGATGTCCTTGACACATTTAGGGGTCGGGAGGGTGGCAATAAGATCAATCTTGGCCTTGTCAACTTCGATCCCCTTTGACGATACAATGTGGCCCAAGACGATACCCTGAGTTACCATGAAATGGCATTTCTCCCAATTGAGCACCAAATTTTTCTCCTCACACCTTGCCAATACCCTCTCCAAATTTTCCAAGCAAGCGTCAAATGAGTCGCCGAACACCGAAAAGTCATCCATGAATACCTCGACGATCTTTTCAATCATATCGCTAAATATGCCCATCATACACCGTGAGAAGGTTCCGGGCGCATTACACAAGCCGAATGGCATGCGTCGATAAGCGAACGTCCCAAACGGACAAGTGAACGTCGTTTTCTCCTGATCAGGCAAGGCGACCTCAATTTGATTATATCCCGAGTATCCATCCAAAAAGCAATAATAAGCATGCCCTGCCACCCGCTCCAAAATTTGATCAATGAAAGGTAGAGGGAAATGGTCCTTCCGAGTGCTAGCATTAAGCTTCCGATAATCGATACACACACGCCATCCGGTAGTGACTCGAGTAGGGACCAATTCATTGTTGGCGTTGGGTACCACCGTGACACCGGATTTCTTGGGAACCACTTGGATGGGGCTAACCCATTTACTGTCAGCGATCGGATAGATAATGCCCACATCTAAGAGTTTCAAAACCTCCACCTTCACCACATCTTTCATTATGGGATTCAAACGGCGTTGGGGTTGGCGAGAAGGTTTGACATCATCTTCGAGGGCAATGTGGTGGGAACAAATTGAAGCATCTATCCCTTTGATATCCGCGATAGACCAACCAATGGCTTTGGTATGCCGCTTGAGAATTTTAAGGAGTTGGGATTCTTGCGAGCCGTTGAGAGAGGAAGAGATCACCACCGGGTAGGTTTCATTGTCACCCAAAAAGGCATATTTCAATGTTTGTGGGAGGACCTTCAATTCGAGCTTGGGTGGTTGAATGCTCGAGGGAAGGGTCTTGCACTCGAGAGGAGGCAACTCTTCAAATTTAGGAGACCATATGTCCGTCCCACAAACATTTTCCACGTTGAGCAAAGAATACAAATACTCCACCTCTGGTGAATCAAGAAAATTCGCCTCTTCGGCGGTAAGGCATATCTCCAACGGATCCTTGCACAAAGTAGTGTCCACATGCTCTTGGACCAAAGAATCGATAAGGTTGACCTCATGGATGCACTCATCGTCCCCCATTTGGCTTCCAATGTTGAACACGTTCACTTCCATTTTCATGTTGCCAAAAGTAAGGTTGAGCAAACCACTTCGGCAATGGATAACGGCATCGGCCGTGGCTAGGAATGGACGCCCGAGAATGACCGGGGTTGACGTTGATGCTTGGGAGGTAGGTACAGGGCAAGTGTCCAAGACGACGAAATCCACGGGATAGATAAAATTGTCCACTTGCACAAGTACATCCTCCACCATCCCTCGTGGAACTCGGATGCTTCTATCGGCCAATTGAAGGGTCACCGGTGTAGGCCTCATCTCTCCCAATCCGAGTTGTTCATAGACTGAGTACGGAAGCAAATTCACGCTAGCCCCCAAGTCAAGGAGAGCTTTCTCGATTTTTGTTCCTCCAATTGTGATGGAAATAGTGGGACACCCCGGATCTTTATACTTTGGAGCCACGTTGGTTTGGATGATCGAGCTCACTTGCTCCGTCAACAAGACCCTCTTGTGAACATTCAACTTACGCTTTTGAGTGCATAAGTCCTTAAGAAATTTGGCATAGGTAGGAATTTGCTTGACCGCATCCACCAACGGGATATTGATTTTCACTTGCTTGAAAAGCTCATAGATTTCAGAATTGGTATTGGCATGGGCCGGAGCTTTCAATCTTTGGGGAAATGGAGCCGGAATTTGAGGAACGGTAGAATTCGGCTCTTCCACTTGTGACTTGGCTGGATGCTCACCAACGGGAGAAGGCTCCGAGGTTGGTGAGACAATAGAAGGATCCGGAGCTTGCGATACAATGGGATTAACCCGTGGCTTGATAGGCTTGGGAAGAATAGCCTTATCAATCTCCTTGCCACTCCGCAATGTTGTAATAGACTTGGCTTGCTCGGGACTAAGCACCGAAGAGCTCGCCACATAATTGGTTCCTTGCGGATTTACTTGGGGTTGAGTTGGAAGTTTCCCCTTTTCTTGTTGAAGCATCCCCACCGTATTAGTCAACTTGGCCATTTGATTTTTGATCTCCCCGAGCGTTTGAGTGGTTTGCTCATTGAGGGTCGTTTGGCTTTGCATGAACGATGACATAATATCCTCCAAAGACCGCTTTTGAGGTTGGAATTGATTTTGCCCATGAGGAGGTCCGGGAGGTGCAAAGCCCGGAGGTTGTTGGTGTTGAGAAAACCTCGGCGCTCCTTGAGATTGAGAAGGCCGGAATGCTTGATGTTGTTGAGGCGGTGGAACTTGTGGAGGTCCGGGAGGTTGAGAATCGCTCCACCGGAAATTAGGATGCATTTTCCACCCCGGATTGAAAGTTTGAGAATAAGGGTCAAACTGTTGATTAACGGCATTGACTTCCGCGGGGCCGGTTCCTTGAAGAATATCCTTAACGGCGGGCAGCATTTGACAATCGCCCGTGGCATGACCTGCAATATCACACAAAACACAAAATTCCTCCACCTTGGCCACAGAGGCCACCCCAGCAATTTTATTGAGTTGTAAAGTTTCAATTTGACGGGAAAGCTGGGCGACCTTGTGAGCCAACTCACTTTGTTCAGTCAATTGGAATTTACCGGAACTGCTCGGAACGGGATTAATCACATTTCTTTCAGAAGGGTCCGAGCAATCTCAGTTTTGAGTTTTTTCAGCTAGTTCCTCAAAATAGTCCCACGCCGCATCTGGAGTTTTGGCCATAACTCCTCCCACACACATGCTGTCCATGAGAAGTCGAGTGCTTGGGAAGCATCCTTTCAACAAACACTCAACTCTTTGAAAAACCGGTAAGCCATGGTGTGGGATGGAGTTTAGCAAATCTTTGTACCTCTCCCAATATTGGAAAATGATTCCCCCTCTTTTTGTTTAAAAGTTTGAATTTGATTCATGAGTTCTTTTGTGAGATGAGGAGGGAAAAATTTCATGTAAAAGGCCTTTGATAAATCTGCCCAATTCGCCAAAGATTGGGGCCTCATGTTGTTCAACCAAACCTTGGCCTTGTCCTTTACAGAAAATGGGAAGAGTTTTAGCTTTGCGGATTCAAGCTGAGCAGGCGTGGAGACTATTGTGGAAACCAATTCCTCGAATGCCCGCATATGAGTGTACGGGCATTCCTTGTCCTTCCCGTAAAACGAAGGCATCATGTTAATATGGTGCATTTTAACGGTGAACGTATTCGCCTCGGTGGTAGCCGGAAGAACTATAATGGGCCGCGGAGTAGTACGGGCCAGATTCAAATAGTCGCTCATAGTTCTTTCGGGTACCTCCGGTGGAACGTCTCCGCCACCGTTTCCGGCCATTGTTTCTCGAGGAGGGGTTCTTATTGAAAAAGGAGTTCTTTGAGGTGATGGTGTCCTTACTCGAACCCGACGAGGAGTTTTGGGTCGAGGAGGAGAAAAAGATCGATGAAGCCTTTTAGAAGTTGGGCTCCGAAAGGCTCCACGATGACCACCATGCATACACTTTAAAACCCTTTCTCAAGAAACAATGGACAACAAAGGCAAAGTAAACAGACAAGAGGGGCTATGCCGCCGCCTCCTAACAACAGCTCCGAGGGGCTATGCCGCCGCCTCGATAAGAAGGAACAATAAAAGAAAAAGGTGATTTGGACTTACTCTAGCTTCGTTAAACCTCACGTTTGAGATACTCAAGTTAGAGGTATCCGCTAGATTAAATACAAATCACACAAAATGAAATGAAGCGAGATACTTACAATGGGTTGGCGAACCTCCAAAATAAGCTATAAAAGAAAGCGCTCCCCGGCAACGGCGCCAAAAATGCTTGCGACCTTAAAGTGCGATGCAATAAGAACGCCCCAAGCGTAGGGCTAGGTCGGTTGAAAGCATAATAATACCCGGAAGTCCGGGGTCGAATCCACAGGGAGCGCATCCATAACTTGGTTCGGAGATTAGCTTGCGTAGAGAGTTTTGGCGTTAGGACCGCCAACCAAATTCGGCGTTGAGACGGCCAACTAAGAGATTTGGAAAGTGGCTACTTAACCTAACTACGGCTTTTTTAACGGGAGATTAAACTAAAGGCAAGGTTTAGGGATAATCAACACCCATAACACAAGGAAAAGCTCAATTTTTCTCTTTTTAACAAAAGTGTTAAACATGTCTAAAGTTCTTTTGGTACATTTAGACAAACACAAGGAGGGACATAGCTCAAAGTATCAAATGTGGCAAGAAGCGTAACCCTTGCCTACATTTGATCAAAGAGATTAACACCTCAAAGTTTTGATACATAAAAATGACCCTAGCACATGCTTAAGCTAGAAAAACAAAAATTACATGAGAAGAACAAGCCACATCCTTGGTTACGGGATGCTAACCATCCCACAACCTAGCCTTACTACACTACTCACACATATTGAAAGGAGACATGAAATGAGCAAGGGTAAAGATAATGAAAATGCTAAACATGGATTAAATACGAAATAAACACAAGATCCTCGAAGAGGAGAAGATTCCTTACAACTTTAATGAAGGCGAAAAGCTTCGGAAATAAACGGATCGTACCTAAAATCCTTGTTCAAAGCATAAATGAGGAGAGAGAGAGAGGAGCTCCATTAATGGAGGTAGAGAGAGAAAGTGAAAGAGTAAAGATCCCCCTTTGAAATCAGGTCTGGGGGTATTTATATCCCCTTAAAAACGTGCTACAAAAGTCCTAAATACCCTTAAGTTGTTACTTTATCGGGTACAAAAATCTGCAGAAAAAACCCAGTTGGTACAGGTACTGGATTTTGTGGTACCGGTACCAGTCTTCGAATGGCATTTTTGCACAGCTACTGGTTACTGGGTACAGGTACTGAGATTTCAAGTACAGGTACCACCTGGACAAAATTTGATCCTTCTTTGATTCTTCACCCTATGCATGTCCCTTGGCCTTTCGATGTCCGGCACACCTTCCAATGCTACTTTTCATCATTCTTGGGACTCGGTGGCAGAGTGCCACGTGGCCTTGGCTCTTTGGATGCTTTCGGGTTGTTTTCTTTGGCGTTCAAAACGCCTTATTTCCACCTTTTTATCTGAAACTCACAAAAACACACCCTCCGTGCAATATCATCTAAATAAAGCAAGTTAAGCATGTGAGAGTGACAAAATTGGGATCGATAAGCCCATTTATTTACATTATTGAGGGCTTATCAACAACCTTGGACAATGATGAGTCGTAATATCGTTCGACCGTTGCTCTGCTACACGCATTGCAGCGGGAGGTATACCGCGGCTCTAGTCAGAGGAATCCCCCCTTAAACCAAAACCGGCCTCTACATGCGTACAAAGCACTAGAACCTTTCAACCTAAGACAGGAACCTACAGGGTAGGATCTTCTTGCATCTAACCCCCATCTATTGTCTAGGTGCTACTGCTTTCACTAACGCATGCCTGTACATACATTCATACCGATCTGCGTAGGAGCATGCTAGGGCGGCTTTTAGGTTGTCTTTGTCAAGACTCTCCTTCATCTGTTGGGATATTGCCATGGACCGATGACGAGTCGTGCATCTCGATGTTGCACGTTATCAAACTTCGGAGTCCTTAATCAAAGACGCTTTGAGAAATCAAAATTTTCTAAGCCTTTGTTCAAAAGCCCAAATCAAAGTTTTAGACAGCAAAAACTAGGAAAAGCGGAAACGATGTCGTGATACTTACACCATTCAGGTTAAAGTGCTAATCACTTACACCATCAAGGCTCCGGCACAGTGCTGCTTACGCCACTCCGGTTACGGTATCACACCATCCACACCGATTTTTCAGATTCTAACGTTGGAGAACTTTGAGAAAATAATGACCACAGGCTTAGGCTATTTTGACATCTCTTAGGATCAATCGATTCAATCAAGGATACATAGTCGAAAAGAAATCTGAGGATCCTATGGCAGCGTCCGAATGACGTAGGACAGTCTCTCTAGTTCTAGAGTTTAGGAGGACACCAACGACGTTGGCATGATCATTTTTCCATCCTTTTCAAAATTCTTAGCATAACTGCTGCAGGCTGTCACTGAGCCCGTATACTTTGTTGTCTAGCTGTTCTATGGGAAGCTCCGAAATCAAGAGCCAAACCTACTTGGAATTGTCTGCGGGGGTTATTTGAGAAGCTACTTTGAGATTTACTTTGGGGTCAATCACAACAGAAGCTCTGCCTTGCACGCTGTCAAGGGAGGATTCGCCACCGACAACTCCGCACGAAACTCCGCCGTCCAGTCCTTCTCCACCCCGAGCACCGAAGTTGGTTAAGACAGAAAACTTGGAAATGGCCGAGCTTCCACCTCCTAACCTGGCCAATGCTTTGGCAGACCTCCAGCACAACCTAGCCATCATGCAGGAAAGGGCCGATCAGGCTGACGCCTCTATGGCTAATCTGCGTGCTTTGATTGAGGAACGACTCCCTGCGAGAGGAGGAGGCAGAGAAAGGAATGAACGTCAACTTGAGCTTGAGGACACACCTCACGTCGAGATCCCTCCACCAAATCCAGAAATGGCCGCTCTAATTGCAAAAATGGCAAAACTGGAAGAGTCAGTATCCAAAGCTGAAAGGATAGGGGCCGGTGGTTTAGATATAGATCGTCTTTGTCCATTCCCAAACGCCAGGCTGCCTGAAAGATTCAAGATGCCGGATTTTGCAAAGTTTGACGATACAGGGGATCCTAAGACCCACTTATTGGCTTATCACGGTGCGATGAAGCTGCATGGGGTAGAGGAGGAAGCCATGGCGTAGCTCTTCCCTCAGACTCTGGCTGGTCCGGCATTTCAATGGTTCTTGTCTCTCGACATCGCCAAGCGCCGAACATGGGAGGACATAGGTGCAGCCTTTAACGCCCAGTACAGCTACAATGCCCAGCTCAAGATGACCACTCGGGAGCTCGAGTCAACTAAGATGAACACCAAGGAATCTTTTGCGGACTTCATCAAAAGGTGGAGGGCTAAGGCAGCTCTCATGACCGATCGACCCAGTGAGAAGGACCAAATCTGCATCATCTCTCGCAATCTCCAGCCCGACTTCGCCAGGAATCTTGTACTTGTTCAGGGCGCTGACTTCGACACATTCTTCGACTCTGGCCTTGCTATTGAGGAAGCCCTCCGAACTGGAGTCCTCCAGCGGAGTGAGGCTCCTTCTTCTTCTGCCTCGAAGTCCAAGCCCCGTGCTTACACAGGCAATAGCACTGCTCTATTCGGCGGTAACAATTACGCCAATGCCACGGTTGCCAGCAATAGTGCTACGCAGGGTTCCAGTCATGTTGCTGACGTTAACCAAGTTTAAACTCCTCAAAAACCCCGTAACCGCAACCAGCCCAGGAACTTCGCCAAGTTTGAGGCTCCTCTCTCTCAAGTCCTGGAGAGGTTGGTCAAATCCGGTCATCTCAGGCCATTGGACCCAACTCCTCTTCCTCAAAACCCGTCTCCAAGCCATAACTCAAGTGCCTTCTGTGCCTATCACCAAATGCCCGGCTATTACACCGACTCTTGCTATCGTCTCCGCCATGCGATTCAGGATTTGGTGGACAACAGCACCCTTCCAACCCCTCCAAAGCCTAATGTCATTACCAACTCCATGCCTAACCATAATTCTAACCCTCAAGTAAACCAGATAACTCTCACCTCCACTATAATCCAACCCAGCACCACCATATTCAACCCACTGACCATATAGCCCCAGAGCACTACCCGAAACCTGTTATGACCATCCCGGCGGAATTCAGTGTCAACATGCTGGCAGTTGGCTGGGATATGGAAGACAAAGCAAGGGAATGGGCAGAACTTGCTAATGACTGGAACGAGCAGTACTTTCAGGGATTCCCTCAGGCGCCGGTTGTCGATCAGGCCCAGTTAGACCAATGGGAGGAAGATTGGAACGCAGCAAGGGTGGATCCACTCGATGGCCTGTCACTGTTTATGCTTTTCTACCAGCCTGAGCTTGCTGCGGCCGAGGCCGAGGAGAAATATGTATGGGACCCGGAACCCGATGATGCGCAGTTGGCCTAGAATCAGAGCTTCGATATGGAAAAGGTGGACGATAATCAGGATTTGGGTGAACAGTACTTGGAATGCTGCGGCGAAGGAGAGATCGTCCCTGACGTACGTCGGCAGCTAGGGGAAGCATGGCCACTATTGGACTCCATCTCAAGCACCGTGCATGCGGGCGACCCGACTGTCAATATCGTGCCTGTGGGAATGCCGCGCCCAGTGGTGCCTCCTAGGGATGATTGTTCTATCATGGTTTTGAATGCACCGCCCGATGATCTGTGGGAAATCGATGAGATCGTCGACCTTAACACAAGCCCGCTGCCGGCAGATTTCTGGGACGTTGATAAAGTGGTCGACATGCAAGTAGGTGACGAGGTTTGGACTGTCAACTCTGCTCTAGTCGATGGGGGTTTCTGGGATGTACCGTTTGTCACCAACCCAGGGCTACCGTTTGAGGAAACTGCTGCACAAGATCCAAGCTTTTGGGAAGGAGCGGTGATGGAGGAATTGCTATGGGATGCGACTCCGGGGCAAGACTCAGCAGCAACAGTTGCATCGACTGACAAAGGAAAGCGCAAGTTGGAGGATATACCCGCAGATTTCTGGGGCTCGCTTGACACCTCTTCTTGGTGGGACGTTGCGAATGTCACGAGGAGCGGCCGTGTCTTTCAACCGCCAAATCTCTCGGCTGGAGGCTCGTCCAATCCTTTGGCTCAGAAACCTACCTCTCCACCAACTCAAAGGAACTCGCAGCTCGCTCCGAGTGTGGGGTCTGATATCTTCATCAAAGGAGCATCGTGAAAAACTCGCCGCAGCTCTAGCCCGCTTTGAGGTATCAACAGACATCACTCTCGGGGCAATGATCGCCTTGGTCTTGCCTCTGCTCTCCAAGCATTCTGTCACTTTCACGGAGAAGGATCTGCCTGTCGATGGGACTGCTCACAACCGCCCGCTGCACATAACCATCAAGTGTAGGGGACACTGGGTGCCGACCGTGTTGATTGACAACGGCTCCACCATCAACGTCTGCCCGATGAGGGTTGCCTACCGCCTGGGGCTCACAAAGAATGATCTTACGCCCTCCAACTTGGCTATCAAAGCCTATGACAACACGCGTCGTGTGGTGGAAGGAACTCTAATGCTTAAGCTCGATGCTGAGGGCTTTGAAATGGATGTGGAATTCCACGTAGTCGACATCCCCGCCACTTTCAACTTGCTATTGGGAAGGCCTTGGTTGCATAGGGCGGACATCATGGCCGTGCCGTCAACTCTCCATCAAAAGGTCATGCTGGGCCTTCCTACTGGAACTTTAACCATCTGCGGAGATTCTGGGATCCGCCCGCTCAAGGATGATGGGACACCAGTTTTGGGAATTATGCACGGAGACGAGGACTCGGATTTTGGAGGGTTCGCTTTTGATACATCTGGCTCAGTCCTATCCATTGTCATGGATGATGACTTTCTCATTAGCTCAACCGCTCTCGAAATCATGCGAAAGATGTCATTCATGCCTGGACTAAGACTCGGGATCAACCAGCAGGGGGTCGCTGAGTTCCCCGTTTTTCCTTCACCGAATTCCACTCTGGTTTGGGATACATTCCCCTAGCCAAGGATGCCCAAAAGAGGAAAGACGTGGGAAAACCTCGAACCCTTTATGGTAACCCCGACAGCTACTTCGTTTGTGAGGGAGGTGGCACTGCTTACTTGGGACAAATCGAGCCGTTTTGGGATCCTAAGACTCGCACTTGGCTTCCGGGTTTCGAGATCTTCGCTGAGGACACCTGGGCCGATGATGAGGACGAGATGGCTAAAGAGCAGCTGGCTCAGGAACAGTTCAAGAAGCAGCTGGCTGAGATCAGGGAGAAAGTCGACTGGGTGAAGACCTTTGATCAAGGAAGCTTGGAGTTGCTGTTCGCCCAAGTAGGTTTGGTTGGCAGGGAAGAAGAGGCTGAGGTGCTGATGCTCAGGCCCGACTCTCAAGACATCCTCAAGGATCCAACTTCTCTCATTGTAAAAGCGACCGGTAGTATTAATAACTGCATTTTTACTCCGCGTTTGACATGCATTGATGATACCTCTGAGTCTGACACAGAGTCGGTCGAGTCTAAGTCTAGCTCAGAGTCGGAGTTTGTGCCTCTCGGCCCTCCATGTCGTAGCTTTTACTTCGAGTTTGAGTCTACTGCACTTGGCAGCTCTTCCGGGCTTTATGAAATGAATGATCCTACTTCCGACTACTTTGCTGACTTTTACATAAACTGTGTCGACCCCGACGATGAAGGAATTGACTTTGACGGGAACATCCCGGCCGAGTTGCGTTCCCTCATCGAAAGGGAAAACGAAAGGCATGCTCAGCCTCTAAAAGAAGAAGTAATTTCAATAAATTTGAAAGATGAGGGTGACCCCCATATGATACAAATTGGCTCAAACTTATCCCCGGAAAATCAAGCTGGTACAATCGAGGCGCTCAAGGAATACTTCGAGGTTTTCGCCTGGTCTCATGCTGACATGCCTGGTATCGATCCCGAGATAGTGCAGCACCGAATTCCATTAATGCCAGGGGCGATTCCTGTCAAGCAGAAGCTCCGCAGAATGAGACCGGACTGGGTTCAGAAGATCAAAGAAGAGGTTACCAAGTAGATCGACGCAGGATTCTTAAGGGTCGCTGAATACCCCAAATGGGTCGCCAACATCGTACCTGTACCCAAGAAGGATGGAAGGATTCGAGTTTGTGTCGATCTTAGGGATTTGAACAAGGCAAGCCCCAAAGATAGTTTTCCCTTGCCTCACATTGATGTGCTTGTGGACAACACAGCGGGGCATGCCTTGCTCTCCTTTGTCGACGGGTTTGCAGGGTACAATCAGATCTTCATGGCCCCAGAGGATCAGGAGAAGACAACGTTCGTCACAGAATGGGGGATTTACTGTTACGTGAAAATGCCGTTTGGGCTAAAGAATGCCGGATGCACCTTCCAAAGAGCCCAAACAACCCTGTTCCATGACTTCATCCACAAGACGGTCGAAGTGTATGTCGACGACATGATCGTAAAGGCAAGAGAAGAAAAGGACTATCTCCCTTCACTCAGACAGTTTCTTGAAAGGCTTTGAAAGTACAATGTACGTCTCAACCCGCAGAAGTGCACATTCGGGGTTACGGCAGACAAGATGTTGGGATTTCTGATCACCAAGAGAGGAATTGAGGTCGACCCATCTAAAATCAAAGCGATTCTCGAAATGGAGCCCCCGCGATCTGAGAAGGGAGTGCGAAGTTTTCTGGAAAAGGTTCAGTTTATTAGCCGATTCATCGCCAAACTGACTCCGACTTGCGAGCCGCTGTTCCGCTTACTCAAGAAGAATGCCCCGTTCGAGTGGACAGACAAGTGTCAGGCTGCTTTTGAATCGATTCAGAAATACCTGCAAAACCCTCCGATACTGATGCCGCCTACGCCAGGACAACCATTGATTTTGTACTTGTCTGTAACACCGACGGTGATGGGCTGTCTGCTAGCGCAGGAAGGGGAAAACAGAGTCGAGAAGGCCATCTACTATTTGAGCAAGAAAATGGTGGGAAGTGAGGAGCGCTATACCCCTTTGGAAAAGACATACTGGGCATTAGTTTGGGCTACCAAAAAGCTTAGACACTACATGCTAGCCTATTCGGTGAAGCTGATTTCTCAGATGGACCCCATCAAATATCTATTTGAGAAGCCAGCGCTCACCCATAAGCTAGCACGTTGGTTGCTTCTGCTGGCTGAGTTCGATCTCCAGCATGTCACGAGGAAGTCAGTAAAGGGCCGCGCCGTGGCAGAATTTTTGGCAGATCACCCAGTCGAGGGGCCAGAGGATGTGGATTTCAACTTTCCAAACGAGGATGTGCTGACCGTAACTGAGGAAGTATGGACGCTGTATTTCGATGGGGCTTCTAATCAGAAAGGTTTCGGAATCGGGGTATTGCTGATCACGCCTGCTGGTGCGCATATTCCGCTGGCTTTCAAGCTAAATTTCGATGTTACCAACAATCAAGCGGAATACGAGGCCTGCATTGTCGGAATGGAGGCAGCAATTGCATTGGGAGTCGAGAAACTCGAAGTGATTGGAGATTCAAATTTGGTAGTCTCTCAGGCCAAGGGGGACTGGAAGGTTCGTGAGGAAAAGCTGAAGCCTTATCACCAAGATTTGGAAGAACTGATTCCTCGCTTTAACAAGGTGACCTTCACCCATGTTCCACGCTTGAAGAATCAGTTCGCCGATGCTTTGGCGACTTTGGCTTCAATGATCGAGTTGCCAGTAGGAGTTAACTTGCGACCAATTGTGATCGAACAGAGGGACTTGCCCGCCTATGAATACATCAACGCCATCGATGATGTCGATGATGGCCTACCCTGGTACCATGATATCTGGAATTTTGTTGAACGTGGAGAGTTTCCCGCTGGGGCTACTAGGAAGGATCGGATCGCTCTGCAACGTTTGGCTGCTCAATACATCATTTGTGGAGGAAAGTTGTATCGAAGATCTCACTGTGGAATGCACAAACTTTGTGTGACCGGCGCAGAGGCAACAAGGATAATGGAGGAGATTCACGAAGGAGTCTGCGGTCCTCACATGAGCGGTGTCATGCTCGGAAGGAAAATCCTCAGACAAGGCTACTACTGGTCCACCATGGAATCACAATGCATTGACTATGTGCGACATTGCTACAAGTGTCAGATCCATGCTAATCTGCAGCATGTTCCTCCAACTGAACTTTTTGGTATGACCTCGCCCTGGCCGTTCTCGGTGTGGGGAATCGATATTATCGGAATGATCAGGCCCTCTGCTTCAAACGGCCACAAGTTTATACTGGTAGCCATCGATTACTTCACCAAATGGGTCGAGGCAGAATCTTACAAGACCCTGACAACCGTTCAAGTTGCACAGTTCATTCGAAAGAACATCATCTACCGGTACGGCGTGCCTCAGGCTTTCGTTTCGGACAATGGGAGTCACTTCAAAGGTAGGGTTCTGGAGCTATTTGAGGAATTCGGGATCAAGATCCATCATTCAACAACCTATCGGCCACAGACGAATGGGGCTGTCGAGGCTGCAAACAAGAACGTCGAGATGATCATCAAGAAGACTGCCGAGTCTGCAAGGGATTGGCACGAACTGTTACCGTTGGCCCTCTGGGGGTACTGAACGTCTATCCGCACTTCCACAGGCGCAACTCCGTTCTCCTTAGTCTATGGAATGGAAGCTGTACTCCCCATCGAGCTTGAGATTCCGTCTCTGGGAGTCATGGCCGAAAGTGGGCTCGAGGAAGCTGAATGGTTAGGTGGGCGGTTTGTCGAACTCATGTTGTTTGACGAAAGAAGGCTCCGAGCTCTGTATCACGTTCAAGGGTATCAGCGTCGAATCGCCCGGGCATTCAATAAGAAAGTGAGGTTGAGAGGTCTGGTCGAAGGAGATATGGTCACAAAGGAGATCCGGGCTCCAGTATTTGATCCTCGTGGGAAGTTTCGGCCAAAGCGTTCTGGGTCGTACATCATCAAGACCATCCTATCTGGGGGCGCTGCCAAGCTCATCGACCTCGACGGCAATGAATTCAGTACCTTAGTCAACCTGGATCAGCTCAAACGTTATTATCCCTGAGAGATGCTCGTTGGATCGAAAACCACAAGGGTGGGCGATTCCAAGCAAAAGTTAGAGCGGCCTGCTAGACCGAAAACCTAAGGAGGCGGTCTAGGCAAAAATAAATAGGCAAAAATCAAAAGCTCGCTAGACCGAAAACCTATTAAGGTGGTACTAGGCAAAAGTTAGAGCGTAAAAGGAGAGGTAAAACACACGAGTGAACCTTGGCCTGAACTACGTTCTGACCTGATTCCCTTCAAAAGGGATACGTAGGCAGTCTCACTTTGAGACCCGGTCACATTCTTCAAAAGGATCCAGGGTTCGACGTTTTAGGTCCGTATCAAAGGTCGAAGGGTTTGAAAACAAGCTAAGACGGTGCTGGAGAATCAGAAGGGGGAAACCCTCTGTCTTTCAACTTTATTTCGCAAATTATTATTTCTAATACAACAAGCTGAGCATAAAAGCCTTAAAGGAAATGAAGCATGAAAAACAGAACAGAATGCTTGAGAAGCCTAGCGGCTCATAGCTTATTCTAAGAACAGCAAAGTGGTCTAGAGTCAGTCGGCATTTTCCCTTGTGTGAACATCTGCTCTTAGCCACTGTTTATAGCGGTTTCTTAGCCGAGGGTTGAAATCTGGCATCTCCGCCTGGAGAACCCTCAGGCCCCAGCGCCTCTGATAGCCGTTCAACGTCTGAGCATTGAAATTTGGAAGATGGAAGCCCCCGATACTGATACGGACATTTTCTTGTGGGACGCCCAGTTGGCGAAGGATCCGCCCGGGGATGTAAAAGGTGAAGCTAGTCAATCCAGCAATGACCATCCTGTCAAAGCCGTCAGAATGGATCGCCATGTCTGGGAGGTCCAACCAAGGGCGCCTCCAAGCAATTTCATTAGGCTGCATCTCTTGCATGAACACGTACCAGCCCTCTACATCCAAGTCAGGATACCGCATCTCCCTCTGATGAACCCGTTTTGGAAATAGGTTCTAGCCCGCTGCCGGTGGATACAATAGACTCAGCTTGTTCGACAACCACAGCAGCATGAGTGACAAAACAAGTAAGGAGTCAGATAAAACCTGAGCGGAAAGACAAGTAAGAAGCTAGGAAGCAGCCTAAGCCGAGTGTCGAGGTAAAACGAGAATGTACGAAAAACCAGAAAAAGGTGAGCTGAGTGAGTTTACCTGAAGCAAGAGTGGGCTCCCGCTGAACACAGCCGACTGGCCTGTGCTCACCAAATCCAAACCCAAGAGCGTCTCCGCCAGGACCAAGGGGATTACATTTCTGCGTGCCCCCATCTGAGCAGCTACGCTCACGAGCAGAGGGCTGACTCGCCCGTCGGCAGGAACAAGCAGGTAGGCCGCGAGCAGACAAATGACCAGGGCGAAGCGTCGACGCGCTTGAACTTCATCGCTGCCTGGGCTACCCAAGTTGACATCCGGGCTGTACATTTCAACCAGCCGGATAATGTTCACCTGGCCACCTTCCAGGATTGTGTTCGACAGACCCCGAGAAATACCAAGCGAGCTAGCCAGCAGTTTCGGCATACTCACTTGATAGGGAGGAACGACGAGCGTCGGGGACGCATAGGTACGGAGGTACGCCTAGAATTCCTCCACGGTCGGGCACATCTCATCGTCACCAAAGCGGAAGACATGGACGTCCGGATCCCAGAATCTCAGGGCAGCCCACAACAGCGCCGGGCGGATTGGCACATGTCGAAGAAAACGGAATGAAGAAAGCCCGTCATATTGGAAGTTAAGCCAATCAACGCTTAAAAAGGACACTAGCCAGGGCCTGAGGAGTGTTGGGAAAGGATTATCCATGGGCAAAGCTAGGAATATGCTAGAGAAGAAAAGGGAGTAATTAATGCTGTGAATGCCCTGAAGGAGGCACCCCAGCTTTATAGGCTTTCAATTTGCCGTTGTAATTCACATGGAGGATGAAGCCAATCAACTAGCCTCCAAGGGAGCATTATACCAAGTACTCTGCCTCCCCTGAACCCTCAGAAACCGTGGGAAAGCCGTGTGGGAGTAAAAAACAAGCCCCTCCTGAAAAAGGACAGTTGGTCAGTCAAGTGGATCTGACTCATGGGAACTTGGCGTACGCCAACCTAAAGCTGGTGTACACACAATTTACACAATCATGGCGTACGGGTTCAATAACTTGGCGTACGGTATGTTGATGCACCAGAAACCAGTTTCCAGCAGCTACTGCCTTCGCATGGTCGTTTTTAGTTCCGGGGCTTGCTTTGGCCGTTTCTTGATTCCCACAAGTCTTAAACATTATTTGGGACTGCAGTGAAGTGCCGGATCTTTAAAGCCGCGCCCGTCGAAGATTTTGGACCCCCAAAGGCCCATTTCAAGCTTAAATCAAGGATACGGAGAGTCAAATCTCGTTTCAGGGGCTTTTGCCAAGTTGTGTCATGCCGTACACGTTACACAGGACTTGTGTGACTGTATGGAGGTGTCGGTTTCAGTCCGGGACCATATTGAGTCATCTTTGGCGTCTTATGTCCATTTTTGCGGCATTTTTAGCTTTTTATCGGTATTTTCCTTCCAACAGGATGTTTCTACCTATTTTGATGGGATGTACAAGTCATTGTATACCTATATAGTCTATTCAAAGTGTCAGTTCCTTTCGTTTTGGAGAATTACGGATCTTGGCCTATCGTCGCCTATTTTCCCGTATCCTTCGCGTGTCTGGGGTATATCTCGTATCCTGGGGCTTTTCTATACCTTTTTCTTCAAGCTAGATCCATTTTTGCACATGTGCGAGTGTCTGTGTCAATTCAGAGCAGTCCTCAATGCATGTTAAATATTAACGGACGGTTTGCTCATTTCCTTTAATAAAAATTCATTAACAAAAGGAAATCGATAAACAGAAACTGCAGATATCATTACTACTATGTCAAAGCCCTAAAAAGCAAAAGGGTGGGAATGTATCAAGCGGCACAACGGCCCGAGCAAACTCAAAAAGTATCAAGGCGCACTCGCCCAAAAATCAACAGACACGCAAGCCTCGAGAGTATCTACTGTATCAAAGTCAAATGGCAAAACAGCAAAGTAGACCGAGGCTCAGTCATAGCTCTCAGTCGTAGAACAGGTCCTCGTCATCGTCTTCCTCGCTCTCCTCCATCTCTCGCGGATCCATCCGGAACCTGGGGTCGTCGACGGAGTCAGAGTCGCTGCTGAGGGACGCGCCTTCCTCTTCCTCTTCCTCTTCTTCTTCTTCTTCCTCTTCTCTTCTCCTCTTTTGCGAAGGCCCCTCAACAGGTCTCTTCTCCGCGTGTCTCTTCCTCAGTTCTCGACGGAACTGGAGCTCCTCGCTGGCCGGAGTGATCAGCACGCCCCTCTGAGTGCTCGCTGCTGGTCGGGATGAGCTCGGTGCTATCTTCTTCTGCGGAGGAGGTCACACGCTCTTCCTCCTAGGAGCCGCCCTAGCCTGTCCCTGCATTGCATTTAGCTTGTTAGCATTTGCGTACATATTGTATGTATATATTGAAATGTGAAAGCAGGACATGTTCTATCAAAAGTTTCAAAGTTATACCTGAGGCCGCACAGTAGGAGCTGGAGCTGGAGGTGGATAATGCAGCCGCAACTGGGCGCCGCTAGCAATTCTGTGAAACTTCTTCTCCATGGCCTTCATTAGGCACACTGCCTCTCGTACCCACTCCATCGGGGCCTATGTTACAATGAGTGATCAAATCAGTTTGCAAGGCAAGTATACATGTGAAAGTCGAAGTAAGGAAATTACAGAGGATGCTAAGTATCGTACCGGTCCCGTGATCTCCTCGGGTTCTCTCCTAGCAAGCTCGAACTGAACAGTGGCCTCCTCTCCCTGAGCGTCCCGGACAGCTAGTGTCCAAGAAAGTCGAGGAAGGCCCGTCGCCCTAGCAGGCTCACTCTTCTCCCTCGAGCGGGCAGTCCTGCCACCTTGTCCACGTCTCTCCTCTCCAGCTGCTCTAGCCTCAGCCTCTACAGCTCCGTACTCGACTACCCCAAGCGGTCCCGCCAAGTACTGCCTCTGATAGACAGTATAGTCGCGCTCGGGCCTCAAGAAAGCAGTAAGGCCTGCCGGGACGGTGAAGCGCTGCAGCTCAGCCAGCGTGTACTGCTCCGTGTGTGAAGCACGAGGCGGAAATGGACCCGGCACAACGAACTCTGAGGCCTCAAGTGACTGTCGTGTCACTCGGTCCCCCAAGTACCACTGCCACCCGAAGATCGACTCCAGCAGCACGCGGCTCGCAGCCACCACCCTGCTCCGGGAAAGATACTCTGGCTCAGCCTCCGCGGTCCTCCAAAGATCCCACTCCACCTGCAAACATTCGACAATCAAGCAACAAACAGTCGATCAGCGATAGCATTGAAGCAATTCAAAGGCGATAGTAAGCAACAGAAGGCTGTGTTCTACCTGGGAGCCCGACAGCTCGTCGAGGTATGCCCGAAAGGCCTGGAGGCTGCCCCTTGCCGCCTTTTTGCCCCTATATTGTGGCCCCCATATCAGAGCACGGGGGAGCATCTTCAAGTCCGGGCACGAATTCTCCGGAGGGTACATTTTCAACACCTCATATGCCCATAACTGCAAGTTCAAACAGTCAAAGTATCAGTACAGCAGTTACAATTTAAAAGAAAGGGAAGTACTCGGAAAAGTTTGTTTTCTTACCTCCCACACCCTCCAAAGGCCGGCAATCGCTTTCTTCCGTCGAGAGAACTCCCCCATGAAGCTGTAGCACGTCCCCAGAGCAGCGCTTCCCCAGTCGTATCTAGCAGCTGTGCGCAGGTCAAACAATGCTGGCAAGTAGGCCAAGTGCACCGTGGATCGCTTGTTAGGGTACAGCGAAGCCCCGAACAAGTACAACAGGTAGGTCCTCGCCATCTGCTCCTCCTCCTGCTCCGAGCGCGGGACCCTGTCCTTCAAATGCCAGTGGAACTGGTCATGAGAGAACGTTTCCGAAATGCCCACGGGCACAAAACCCAAGAACCACTGCAGCGCATCTGAGTCCTTGTGGATCCCTGTGTCGAATGGGATAGCCTGTCAGAGCAGCAAAGTCCGCCGGAGTCACAGTCATCTCCCCGATCAGAAGGTGGAAAGTGTTGGAAGCATCCCACCACCTCTCAGCCAGCGCTGTAAGCAAGGCATGGTCGCTGAGCGTAGCCGTCTGTGTAAGAATGAACGGCCTGAACCCTGCAGTGTCGACCAAGGACCTGACCCGCTCGGGCAGCCCTCTGTACAGCTCAAAGGAACTAGCAGGACCGCCGTGTCCTCGTGTACTACCTCTCATCCTCTGCACATCACAAAAAGCAAAATGGGCAAGAGTTTGTCAGCATACATACCATAACAAGCAGCCGAATCAAGAAAAAGTCACAAGTAAGGGCAATCAAGCCAGGGTCAAGGGCGCATTCAGCATTCTGTGGTCGATTCAAGATTTGCAACTACTATGGAGTCGAAACAAGTTATTCGGTCGAATCAAGAGCATGGTATTCTATCAGTCGAATTAACGTTCCACAAAGTTAACAAGTCGAGGCAACCTACAGTCGATTCAAGTTCGTTACCACGTGATTCTTATCAGGGTGCTAGCAAGTCTACAGTCGAAGTTCAAAGTGCTTTCTACCCAAAGTTCCATCTACCAAGTCAAGCTATCAGGCATACATGTGTCACTATGCTATCAAGGGTCATGCACAAATAAGCTATGTACAAATACAGAAATAAAGGACTACGCAGAAATCAAAAGCAAGTTCAAAAGGAATACCTGCGCCCAGTCCACCGACAAGTGCCACTCTGGATCTCTCAGCACAAGCTCTGCGTCATAGTCATCGCGGCGGGGATATAGCTCTCAAACCCGGATGGTATAAACAAGTGTGGCTCTGGGGGAACATAGGCCCCTGCCTCGAACGCCGCACGGCCTGCAGCCCGCATAGCCTCTGCCCGTGCCACCGCCCGCTCACGAGCTAAGCCACCCTCCTCCTGGGCCTGCTCGGCTATTTCTGTCTCCTGTACAAAAGCCTCCTCTGCAACTCTAGCCCTCTCAGCCTCGGCTCAGGCGATCCTCCTCCCGAGCTTGCGCAATCTGCCGTTGTCTCTCCTCCCGGGCTGATATCACTGCCTTAACCACCATTGGGTTCTCGCGCAGCAGCTGGTCAAGCACCTCCTCTGTCACAAACTCCGCGAAGTCCCCGCGCGTAATGGGAACGTGCGCCGAGGACCCCGCCACTGGCCTAAACTCCGCTGGCCCTGTGGGTGCCACAATAGGAGCCTCCTCCTCAGTCACAACATCTTTACCCCTCGCCGGATCTCTCCTCGGCGCCTCCGGCCGATCATCACCACCACCAACATCACCGCCGCCATTGCCGGCCTCAGATGGGCCCATGCCCGTGACAACTAGACCCTCTACCCCACTTCGAAAATCCAACCGGCTTACCCGTGGGCCCCCTGCCTCAATCACAGCTGGCGTACGGCCAGTCGACCCTGGCGTACGCCGCCTGTCGCCGTCAACCACCTCCGCTGCATGGCCACCATCGCCGTCCCCGATGCCCCTGTCCGCTACACCAATGCTCGACGAGGCTCTTGCCAGCGATTGATCGTCGATTTGTGCCCCCAAGGTTCCGATTTCAACTCGAGTTTGCTTCTCTTCTTCTCCGGCACCACCATTGCCGCCGCCTTCACCGGAGTCAGCCATGGATGCAGCAGATTGAGTGGATAAGGGGAAAGAATGGAGGATGGAGTAGGGTTTCGAAGAGTTTTGAGAGTTTTGGGAGTTTTGGACTTCAAAAAAACCGCAGAATGGCGGTTCCGTTCGTGTTCTGTAAGCTTATACGACATGGGGACCGACTGGGCCGGGTTTGGGCTTGGATCTGGACCGGGCCAAGGAAGATTCCTGGCGTACGCCAGGATATGCATACCGTACGCCATCTTTTATTGGGCCGTGAGCCCAAACGCCACTTGGATCAATTTCCTTCTCAAAATGGAGCCCGGGCAGTCCAAATGCTTAAATTATATCCCTGGAGAGCTTATCCCCAAGCAGAGTCCCGTCCAATTTCAATTCAACGGCGGTCCATCCGCTTAATTCAAATCAACGGCAGTCCGTCCGCCCAATTCAAGTCAACGGCGATCCGTCCGCCCAATTCAAATCAACGGCGATCCGTCCGCTCAATTCAAATCAACGGCGATCCGTCCGTCCAATTCAAATCAACGGCGATCCGTCCGCCCAATTCAAATCAACGGCGACCCGTCCACCCAATTCAAATCAACGGCGACCCGTCCGCCCAATTCAAATCAACGGCGATCCGTCCGCCCAATTTCAATTCAATGACGGTCCACCCGTCCAATTTCATCTCTTTTCCCCAGCAAAGTTGACGCTTTCTGTAGAAGATTATTTCCTCAGCGAAGTTCACCTTCTACGGTAGCTTGTGCCACGCTCGCCAATGCACAATCAAGCAGCGGTCCGTCCGTCTATTATCTCTTCCACAACAGCAATCTTTCTCAAATGATCTACTTGGCTGAGCCTATCCGACCAGGTTCTTTAAAAATTCATGTCTTCTTTGCCCAGTATCCTGCTCCGGATAAGCCAAGAGTAGGGTGTCTAGACAATCTTTGACGTTACTTGCATCCAATCAACCAAAGGGTACTCCAAGTGCCGTCAAAGGGGGCTTCTGTAGATAACCCAATCTGGACTGTCCGGATTAGCTCTTTTATTATTTTTGCTGCCCCAATGATGATAAAAAGATTGAAAACTCTCCGAGGTCGATGGAAGGTTGTGAGCTTTGAGTGTTGGACCCTCCTCTTTCAACCTATTTCAAATCCCTTCAAATCCTTCAAATCCAGAGCCAAATAAGCCTCAGCAAAACCGTACCTTGCTTACGCCAGGTTCTTCTTGGCATGCGCCAGTAAATTGCCACGTGTCGGACATCGACCGTTGACTCAGTTTGACCTGGCGCACGCCGGTCCATAGCTGGCGTACGCATGGTCAAGGCCGGTCAAATCACCGCTTTTCTGTCACGTGCTCGAGACTTTGCAACCGTCTCAGTACGGCATAGAGTTCCCTGATCACTGCATTCTGCAGGGGACGTTCCCCTCTCTCTCCTACACTACCCATCAACTAGTCCCATTCATTTAATGCATGGGACTCCTCCCTCTAACCTAACCAAACCTCCTAACCCCAGCTGATCACCTTCCTCTCAGCCCCTCTCTCCACCATAAATACCCCCCTTGCATTCATTTGCAAGGGGTTAACCACATTAAAGAGGCCAAGTCCATCCTTTTCTTCTCTCTTGTTCCTTGCTCTCCCATTGAAGGATTGAGAGATAGAGAAGCTCCATACACCCCTCACCACTGATCAGTCACCACACATCCTCCATCTTCAACCTCCGAAGCTCACATCCTTCCTTTCATCTCTTGCACCAAAGGTATACCACCTTTGCGTTGCTTCCTGTTTTCAGCTCCTAAGGGGAACCAGAAGGGTTCTGGCTAGTAACTGATACTAGTCCAGGCCCCTCTCTGGTAAAATAAATTAGTCGTAGAGGACAAACCATGGCGCACGCCAGCTTGATCTAGCCGTACGCCACCATTGGCTGTATGTGCACAGATGGCGTGGGGATCATGAAGTGTCCGTTTATTGCTTATTTCCTTTTCTGTCATCACCTTCTAGCACGCTAATAACCAGTTTATTGCTTTCTGTATTTTAGGACTGTTCAAATCTAGTTTTCAATACTTGTATCTTTTTGCTTCATAAGGCCTCTGGGGTACGTCTGGTAATGTTCCAGAACCCAGATGAGGTAAAGCCAAACACTGGTTAGAATGCAAGCCTGGCGTACGGTTCCCATAGGGTGGCGTACGGCATGCTTGACACAGACCAGCGCCTGGCCCTTACATCGCAGTTCAGTCCTGGCCTCTTGTTCCTCCCCACTCTGTTTATGGGGTTTGCTTTGCTGTTTTCCTGGCTCTTAGCCATCTCTTATGTCTGTACATGTACCTAATCTATATTATCAACTGCGTAGTTTGTCCTGGGTGTGCACTAGTCCATTCCAGAGCCCAGAGGGTTGAGAGTAGGAGCTGTAAGAAATCAGTAGGGTAGTGTACGCCAGTTTTGAGGTGGCGTGCGCAGGGTGTGTTGGCGTGCAGTGGCTTGGCCATTGCGTGCCAGCATGTCGCCTGTTTGTGCACCCGACGAGCAGCGTACATTATCCCGTTGAACTTTTTGCAGTGCTTGTTCTCAATCTATGTTCTTACGTTTAATTCAATTCAATTCAAGCAAATCATCATTCACAAACATTTTGTCATATAACTGCAAGCTGTTACAGTATTAACCCCCATTATCTGCTCTTCCGCCCTAACTGGCTAAAAATGATCAAATGAGAGAAAAATGCAAATGTTTTAATAAAATGCCCAAGTAGAGACCGATCTCCGGATTGGGCGAGAGGGGTGCCATAAAACCCTTCCCCTCTCGTAACCTGGCTCCCGAACCTCAGATATCGAAGGTGACGACGGACCAGTCTGCGCCTCTCCAAATCAAACCCTTTTTCAAATCAAAACAAACGTAGCAAGCGTTTTCGAGTTCGGTTCCTTGGGTATTCTTCCGCTAAAACCCGAGTGGCGACTCTGAATCGAAGCGTTTCGCCGCGCTATTTTCTAAAAGGGCCGCCCCCAAACAAATTAATCTTTGCAAACCAAAATCGGGCGATTTTTTTGGGGCGCGTGCCCACAGCCACCACCACATTAAGCCCTATCATAAACCCCAGGAACCACGATCTCAACCAGCAATAGAAGACCCAGAAGCGACGAATTGCTGACCCCATGCCTGTCTAAGCACTCGGAATGGCCATCGTCGACCGGACTTAGGCACACAAAGTGACCTGAGCAAAATAGCCATGGGAGCCACATCCACCTCACCACCACCAAAACAGCCATTGTCGATCAACACCACAATTTTACCGATCGGTTTTGGAAATAAGAGCAACCTGCAAAACAAAGTTAAAATACAGCCTAGAGAACATCCTCCAATGCCGCCACACCACCATCCACCACCAAAACCACAACCACCACCACATTGCCGCCACCGCCAACCCTGCATCTCTGAAAGCACATCGAACCACCCAACACCGCTGGGCTCCCAGAGGGACCAAGGACCTTCCGACCAGAGGTGGAAAGAACTGCCACACCCTTCCACACCAGGGAGGGCAGAGGAAACGAGGCAGAGAGAAACAAAGATAATGGGAGAAACAATCAGAGGGATGAGGGAAAGGTAGAGAGGGAAGATGGAAGAGAGGGAGGAAGAGGGCGGCCCGGGGGGAGGAGGGAAGGAGGAGCGCCTCCCCCTGGAGAGAACCCTAGAGGGAGAAGGATTGTCTTTTCTTTCTAGAGAAAAAAGAGAGGGAAAGGTATTGAGGTACCAGGTTTTTCTTCTCTCCTCATCTCTGTATCTCAAGTTTTCAACTCATCTCTCTCTCTCTCTCTCTCTCTCTCCTCATGCTGTTGAATAGAAGCCACTAGAAATATGTAAACCCTAAATCGTACAAAACTAGAAGACCAACCATATCTTGTATCTTATTAAAATGGAAGAATTGTAAATCAAAACGAGATAGGTAGCAAGAGAGTTGAAAATTGCTGAAAGGCATAGTGGTAATGTCTTTTTGGGTGTGATTTTCTGTTTCACTCTCCTCTTGTTCATCTTTGTGGAAGGGGGTAATTTAGCTTTGGGTGTAAATTGAATAAAGGAGTGTAGGTTTGATGGCTTTTGGGATAAAAACTGATGTTTTTTCGTCTAATATACTACTTGTATGTGAAAGTATAGATTAGGAGTTACTGATTGGGTTAGTAGCCATATTCCACTCATTAAGAAGGGCAAACAAAAATAGACGGATCGATCACACAAGCAATTTAGAAGGGACGGCGATCAGGGTTGAGGAGGGGGATCTAGGGAGAGTCATCGTTTTATTGAGATTCAGGGTGATTAGTTGGTGAATGAAATCAAAGGAGAGCCCATGAGATAACAAGGAGAAGAAGTGGATTTGCCTGAGAGTGAGAGAGAAGGGGGGACAAGTCCCCTTTTTCCTCTCGGTCACTTCTCTCTCTAGAACCTCTCTTGCTTAGGGTTTCAGGGGCGGCAAGAGAGGGGGGGGAGCTGAGATCTGTGAGTCTCCCCCCCTCTCAGTGAGGGTTCTCCTCCTATTTGTTAGGTTTTCATCTCTTTTCCTCTTGTTTTGAGCTCTGCTTTTCCACCATTGAACCCATCTAACCCAGTTCCGCCGCCGCCTCTACCGCCTCCACCTGATGCTGCCGAATCACCACTATTACCTCAACCTCCGACGCCGTCATCACCTCCCCCAGATCTGTTCACTAGCGGCTCCACCAGCTCTCCGCCTCGCCGCCTCTCTCCACATGTCGCACTATCTCCGCCTGGCCCAGCCCCGCCGTCGTCCATCGTCGCACCGCCTCGCCCAGCCCTGTCACCGTTCCCCGTCGCGCCGCCGTTTCCCTCTTCCTCCATCAGCTATCCGCTCCGCTACCGCCTTGGATCGCCTCTCTTCTCCGGCCAGTCACCGATCTGTTATCCGTAAGCCCCCTCGCTCCTCCTCGCGCTGCTATAAATCTGTGCCTTTTGCCGCCCTCGGAACCCTCTGGGTTTTGTCGGCGAGATTTGTAGCTGGTAAACGGCGGTGCTCCGGTGGCCCTCGAGCTTTTAATTGCTTTTTCAATTTTAATTGTGTTAACAGGTTGTGTGCTGATTTGGTGTTGTTTGTTGGTCCCTGCGCGGACCGCCCGTTGCCCGCTAAGGGTTTGGTCTACTGTATTTCTGAGATTTCTATCCAGTCCCTATGGATACCCCATCTGTTGAGGTTTCTACCCAACTTAGGGCTCCGGACTTGGTTCCTGTTTCAGCCTTTGGGCTGTTTTCCGGTTTCAATGAAAGCCTCTGAGGCATAGTTGTTCGGTTTTCAAAAAAAAAAAAAAAAAAAAAAAAAAAAAAAAAAAAAAAAAAAAAAAAAAAAAAGGGGGAAGCTGGAAGCAGATGAGTGAGCTGACTGAGGGTAAAATTGAGAGAAAAATTTACATGTCATGGCACTATCAAAGTTCTCGTGGCATTAGCGTTGTCCATATCCTTTACTTGTAATAGTATTTTCTTTCAGCTAATTTACTACTCCTACTAGTGATTGGTGACATTATTTTCTTATTGTAGGATTCAAAATCGTCTTCAAAGGTGGGTCTCTTTACTCGACTAGATTAAGCTCTGTTTCTAGAAATTTTTTTTTATTTTAAAAATTGAGATCGATTTTCAACATCTTTTAAGGCCTTCTACATGTTCTTCTTATTTATAGTGGCTTTTTGGGTGTTTCTCCTTATTATTCAATTTTTTTTGATCAGTTTTGCGCCAAATTTTTGTGGAAGGAATCTAAAAATTCAAATTTTTTTTACCTTTACTCAAATATTTTTAGAAATATCCAAGACAAAGCCCCAAAAGCAGGCTTTTTGGAATTTATCTTGAATATTTCAAAATATATTATGGTAAAAGAAAAAAAATATTATTTTTCCACGTTCTCCACTCGAGACGAATCAATTAATAATCTATAAAAGTTTTGTGCAAAATTAACAAACGCAATTTTTTAAAATTATTGATCTTTCTAAATTGTAATTCATGAACTTGTTTCTTCTCAATTAAGTTTATTGGCGTACTAGAAGAATCTATGATGAAAAGCAGAAACATGCCTTTGCACTTGAGCTAGGAAAAAGGCTCGTAAAAGAAGAGGGAGAATGGAATCGATACTTCGACGATCACATGGGGAGCCCTATTGTTGAAGCCACAGAGAAGGGCATCATTGAGTTGGTAAATGAGATTTTAGGAAAATTTCCGGAGGCTGCATTTAGCTTTGACAAGAATAGTCGCGTTCCCGCCTCCGGCTCTTCTCAAAATGACAAAGGAAAGAACATATTGCATATAGTGGTTGAGCAGAAAAATTGGAATATCTACGACTTGTTGAAGAGGAAAATAGAACTCAGAAATGGAATGCTAGTGGGAGATGTTGATAATCATGGAAACACCATATTACATCTTGCTGCCAAATTGCGTACTCTAAGTTTTAGATCTGTTCAACGAGGACATTTGTACGAGATGATGTGGGACGTTTGTTGGTTTAAGGTACGTGTGCATTTTTTTCTTTAAAAAAAAGGTACGTGTGCATTTACTTGTTGAGCACACATGCAGTGAAAGAAATACGAATTAAGACACAACACACACTTGAATGGTACTCCCCTACCTTGGGATCTCCCTACCTCACCCAAGGGGGGTTATGTCACCACCACCTCAGTGAGAATTCAAGTCTCTTAGTTATACTTGTGTACAACATATATATTCTAAAATCTTCTCCTATGTGATCTACCCTGACAATATAGAACTCTCCACACATTTTTTGAACATTGCGAATTGTCCTTGATCCTTCTTGAGTCTTCATGAATGTTTAGATCACTCTAGATTCTTCCACGTACGTTCTAGAATCTTCTAGGAAGAACTTTTTTTTTTTCTCCAAGTGGTGTACATTAGCGGGTTAGGGGGTAGTTAGTAAATTAGTTCACAGGAAGTTCAAAGGCTTTCCATAGTCCTAAACCACAAATGCCTCTAACGGGGCTCAAACCGGATCCCCCACATAGGAAGGACCAGAAATACCATTGGGCTACAAATCCTTTGGCTAGGATGTCTAGAACTTTCTTCTATTCTAGAAGATTCAAGAATGTTCGGAAACCAAATACGCCTTTCTAGAATGTTTTCAAATGTTTTAAAATATTCCCAAATCTTCTAGAATACTAAGGCCCGTTCCACTTTTGTTAAAAGTGGGTTTTTGAAAAGGAAGGTAAATTTCAAGCTCAAAAATCATGTGTTTATGCAAATAATTTTCCTTTCACTATGGATCTTGTTTGATAGATCTCATTGAGATCTTTAATACGGTGCAAAAAAAATTGAAAAATTATTTTTCATTTTCGTTATATTTGAGTTTGAAATTTGGAAAAAATGAAGTTTTGGAAAAAGAAGGGTAACTGGAACGGCTCCTAAAGTATTGAACAATGGAGAGTAAGTGTAGCCTCCAACATTATTACGGTTTGATTTCTCACTCTCTCCCTGTGGATCATTTGTTGTACGTGACTTTTAATAGTGGTGGTAGGTAAGGCCTGTAAGATTTATTCTTAATGGGGTTAGATAATTAACATCCTAACTTTATACCAGGATCTAGAACTATTATGATAGCCGCGATAGATTCAAATCAGTAACATTCTCTATGGACATTGGGCGAATAATGAATTATTCACAAGAAAATTTTATAACAGACACAGCTACGAGCCGTAATGATTGGGTCACTTTGGTGACTATCAAATCTTTCATAATGTAAATTATCAGTCAAAACAATAATTTTTCATGTGAACCATAAGGTGATCATAAATACATAAGATCCATCATAAAGTCATAAGAGATCATAAGAGGTCATAAATTTTTTATCTTTGATCATAAGAAAACTGTCGAAAATCATTTGATGTACTATAGAAACATAATCTAGTTCGATCGACTGGAGATATGCATGGCTCCTCCGTTTTCTCATGACCGGTTCATTAAAAAAAGAAAAAGAAGATAAAAATTGATAGCATCAATTTAGGCGTATACACAGTACATGAAACTGAACAAAGCATTACAATTCTTTAGATCAAAGAAACTTGACTACATCATCATGATAGCTTTGCTTCATACAGCAAACATCATGGCATCATCGATTCATCATCATCATCATAAAATTTGCATACATGCATAATGCTTATCTACCTTCATCAAGCTTTAATAGACTTATCTTACTGTAATTCAATGCTCACAGTCACGTAATTAATAAATAAATAAATAAATAAATAAACAAACTATACCAATTAGGTATGCACTTATCTTGATGGCTAACGCCGCAGCCGTTAATAAAACTAAACTACAACCAGATACAAGGCGAAACATTGTATCAATTGTGATAATAAAAATAGGTAATGGAAAAATATACTCTTTACGCCATAGATCGGCAATCCATCTAACAACGCCGAGAACAGTTAATCATTCAATAACGGAAAATCACAATGTTCACAAATCCGAAGTTCTGATTCCACATGTAAGATTGATTTTTAATCGGGTTAGATAATTAACATCCTAACATTATGCCATGATCCAGAATTATTATGATAATCACAATAAAATCATTTAGCGGAAGTTAAATAATCAAGAACGGCATACCCGGATTCAATAATGCGGAACTTGAGCGATCCAGTTATTATGGGAGCAACCATAATTTTTACTAGAGCTTTAAGTCCTATATGGAAGACGGATTTCTCTCCCTTGCCTTTCTTTCTTAGCGGTTTAGTATCACGCGTTAATTTGATGGAATTCTAAATGCTCTTTTATAAGCAGAGAGATGACCGATTTTCTTAATGAACATTATACTCACTTCCCATAAAAGTAAAATCTATTTAGAAAATGGCTTCTCTATTTGACCAATACAATAAATAAAGATACGAAAAATCCTATTAAACTCATAATCAATATGTACCATATAAAATATGTGGACCACCAAAATGACTAAATTCAAATTTAGCCTTTCAAGTTTGCTCCGAGCTTAAGGATCCGAGAGACCCTTTGAGGCTTGCTAGCGGTGCAAATATAGCTGACATCAGTACGTTGGCTATGACCTTACCTATACGGCAATGAAGGGGATCTATTATTTCTGTAAAGTTTCACAAAATCTTTATTAAAGTTGTAGTATAGGATTCTATTACTCTATTAGTTATTAGGCTCCGTTCCGGAAAGGTAAATAAGTACTTATTTTTTAAGAAGGCAATTTCAAGCTCAAAAATCATGTGCTTACGCAAATTATTTTCCTATCAATATAAATCTTGTTTGATAGATCTCATTGAGATCTTTAATACGGTGCAAAAAAATTTGAAAAATTATTTTTCATTTACATTATTTTTGAGTTTGAAAATGTGAAATAAGTACTTATTTTTTAAGAGGGTGTTCTGGAACGGAGCCTTAGTAGTAAAGAGCAGAGATACTAATATGAATGGTCGTTAAGCTACCCTGACTAAAAGTAATTGCATCTTTAATTACCTATAGTTTTCTTTATATTTATTAGTCCTTTTATTAATTGAGTGTTTTGGTTATACGTTAATTAACTAATTAATTTTGCGCATTTCGATTAATCTAGCCTTGGTATTAATGCCTTGATAAATCTTTAGTGGCCTCAGTTATTGCGCACGCGCGCGTGTGTGTTGACCGTGTGAATCAAACTCACGAGCTTAAGGGAGTTAAATCTTTTAATTAATTACGTGTTGTATTAAGCTCCCATTAATTCTACCATTGTCGTTGAGTACTACTCTACACACATATATATATATATATATATATATATATATATATATATTTTGTCATTCGTTAATCTTAATCTACATTGATATATATATGACTTTATGCTTATATATATGGTCTTTTGAAATTCCTCATGCATGATGCAGCACGTGGGTTACAACTCTCCCCCCACATTTATGGAATCTTCGAAACTCGGACGGGGAGACGGCAAAAGAAGTATTCGTAAAAGAACATTCGGAAATACGAGAGAAGGCTGAGAAAGCAGTCAAAGACATGAACAATAGTCTGATGCTAATCATCACGTTGATTGGAACTGTCATTTACGCTGCGCTTTTTACCCCGCCGGGAGGTTACCGCCAGAGCGAGGATGATCCTTCTTACGGTCTCCCCGTCTTCCACAAGGACGACATGCGCATGTACGACGTGCACTTATACTGGGGTCTTTTAGCTGCCTTTGTTGCCTTCGCGACTATGTTTTCGATCCAGTCCTGTCTGTTTCGCAGCAATGACTTCTACCTGGACTTGCCGTTGAGGCTTTTGGTTGCTATGGCTTCCTTGATGCTCTCCGTGGTATTCATCACCCTAGCATCTCGACAGATCTACATTATAGAAAGGCAAAATGATTTCCCTCTGGGAGAACACATTACGCATGCATGCTTGCTAGCTGCAACATTCATCCTTGGTTCCATAGACGGAAGTTTCTTGCTCCTTTATTACCTCTCTTTTTTGCTTAAACTTGAGTTGCTTCCCTAGCAACCCATGAAAAGCACATGGTTTACTTTTACTGCTTGAGAAGACTCTCAAGCTTCTGTAATATGTTTTCAGATTTGGTCAATGAATGTGAGTTTATCACATCTTTGTTTTCTTTTTCTCTCTTGTTTAGCCTATAAATAGGCTTGTAATCTGAATATGTAAGTGTGCAAATAAGAGTGATCAAAATGTGTGAGAGATGTTGGTATTTTCCTAGCCTAACCTGGAGAAAGAACTAAGAAATAGGGGGCTGCCCAATACAACAGTAGCAGCCGAGAGCAACAACAGGGGAAGAGAGAGGGGTCTCTCTGGATACAAGCAGCAGCAAAAAAAAGAAAAACGTGAAAGAGGGGCTGCTAACTTTATTACTTTTTCCATTCCACTTCACCTTTAAATATTAGGGTAGACTTGCACATAAAACAAACTTGGGCTACAGCAAACGAAAGAGCCCAATTACGAAAGGAAATAAAGTAGCCCATTAACATTTGGCCCAAACACAACAAAATATTTGGTCCAGTTATAAAAAGATAATAAAGCATTAATTTTAACACTCCCCCTTAATACTTTGTGGTAACACCCAACATTTCTCTAAAACATTGGAACTTTTCCTTTGAAAGAGCTTTGGTCAAGATGTCCGCCACTTGGTCTTCGGTTGAACAATACTTGAGTTGAATCTCTTCATCTTTCATGGCCTCTCGAATGAAATGATGCTTGATCGCAATGTGTTTTGTACGGCTATAATAATTTAAATACAACACCAAAATACAATTTTTCACATATATGAGGGGCTTCCACGTGTATGTGAAAGATTGTGTTTGGTGATGTGTTTGGATTGTTATGTATGTAGTGTGTGGACCCCACATATATGTAAAAGATTATATTTAGTGTTGTGTTTGAATTATTGTATATGTAGCACTTTTGTTACTCTGTTACTTGCACAAAAATGCCTAATTAAACACCTGAAGCCTTAAATAAATCAACTCTTATGTGCATAATTAAGTGAGAATTTGAACAAGGCAAAAAATTCAACAACAAATTTTTTTCTTCTTCAAAGTGGTATTTGTAAAAGCAAAAAATATTTACTTTTCCGATTCGTCTCGTCGAGATGAATTAATAATCCATAAAAGTTTGACGCAAAACTAGCAAACGTGAAAAAATTTAAATAAAGACAAAACGTGCAATTTTTCTAAAAGTGCAAAAAATGTTAGTGGGGTAGGTTTGGATTGAAAAATTAAGTAACTTATTTTTTTGTCTTTATTTGAATTTTTTTTACATTATTTTGTTTTGCGTCAAATTTTTGTAACTTGTTAATTCGTATCGACGAGAGGAATTGGAAAAGTAAATTTTTTTTATCGAAATTCATAATTTTTTGAATAAAGAAAAAAATAAATAATTTTTTTTACTTATTTTTTTCTTTAAATTATGAGTTCTATAAAATTTATACTTTTCCGATTTCTCTTACCGAGACGAATCAATAAGTCACAAAAAGTTGATGCAAAACTAACCATTGCGATTTTTTTTGAATAATAATAAAAAAAAAGCTACTATTTTATTTTTAAAGTCAAATCCATGCTTAGAAGAAGAGTAGAGTTCCCATTTCACTTTCTTTCTAAACCTTTTTTTTCAAAAAGAAGATAATTTCAAACTCAAATATAATGAAAATGAGAAATAAATTTTCAAATTTTTTTTGCACTGTTTAAAAGATCTCAATGAAATCTATAGTATTAAATAAGATCCATATTTGTTGAAAAATTATTTGTGTAAACACATAATTTTTGAACTTAAAATTACCTTCCTTTTTTAAAATTTTATTTTTTGAGAAAATAGAACACCAACGGTGAAAGTTGGAGGAGAAATGGCGCCTAAGAGTGTCTGTAGAGACCCGTATTTTTTTTGAAAATTGCTTAAATGTTTTATAAATACTAGAATATCGAATAAATGGGAAAATTGTGAGTTTATTTGATTTGGGACTTAAATGATAGGATTGTAACTTGAGGGAGTATGTGTGTAATATAGAGATATGAGAGTATAAATAGAGAGGTGTGTGTGTAGGGGAAAAAAAAAACCCCAAAATATCTCTCTCCTCACGTCTCTCTCCCTCTCGGCTCTCCCTCTCTCCTCCGACCCCTCTCTCTCTCTTGCTCCCTCCCTCAAGACTTCACTCCATCTCACAAAAACCTCAAGGATCCATCTATATTTCATCTCTATAACGCAACCTCGGGCTCGTATCGTGTTGGGTGAGGCTCGGAGGGAAGATCTTGGAAGATTTCGGAGCTTTGGAAGCTAGGGCTCGTTCGTTGATCTCGTGTTTGAAGCTTCAAATCTTGAGGTAGGGATTTCTTACTCACTTTATATGTTTATGAGTGGATTTCGTGCTTGGATCGAGCCTTGATCGGTTCCCCCTTTGTTCTTTCGAAAAGCTGTCAAAATCTGCAGAATATCGCCCAAAATCGCCTAGGGATCGATCCCCAAGCATGAGGGATCGATCCCTCATTCAAATCTAGACTTAATATGGATTTTTGCCTTGGGGGATCGATCCCCAAGAGATGAGGGATCGATCCCTCCCCTCTCTGGAACATTCTGCTTGCTTTCTGGGTTTCAGCCCAACTTCAAACGGCCGTAACTTCCTCGTCCGAGATCCGATTCATGCAAACTTTATATCGATTCGAAGGTCTTGAAGTTAGCTTTCATTTGCCAGCAAAATCACCTTAAACCAATCTGTATATAAAAAGTTATGATCATTTGAGTAGAGGTGTGTCAGTCTGCTAATGCCTACGGCTATTCCTAAGGTTGTCTTTGACCCATGTCATGATTCCTTATATGATTCAGATATGTTTAAGTCACTCTTGAGCATAAGTGCTCATGCCCTATTGAATTGTTATTTGATCTCGTCTTTTAGCACTCTTTAAAGCATAATATCAATGACGTTGGTCAGGAAAATGTACCGTAAGGGCGCTAGGAGTGTTTTGGGGCTATAAGGGATAAAATGGTGAGAGTTATGAGTAGACAAGAGTTTATCTAGTAATCCGATGGGTAGTATTGTGACTCTTGTCCTCGTGTCTCGTTTTGTTGAGCTCCATAAGTTTTTTTTACACTCGTTTTATAAGATTCTCGTTTAGAACCCAACGGGTGATGTGTCGAGAAGTCGATTGTGGTTTTGATATGTAGAGAAGGACATTGTAATACACTTAGAGAAAAGACATGAACATAAGGTAATTATCAATGCACGATGTGACATTCTTACGAGTGTGTGTTACAATGTGAATTTGGGAAATGTTGCTTGCTTGTACATTGAACGATAGCTTATATGTGCATATGCTTGAATTGATAATTTGAATAAAGGGCCCGCAATGCGAGGTGTGGTAATGCGAGGACTCTAGAGGGCCCGCAACGCAAGGTGTGGTAATGCGGAAACCTAGGTGAAGAGAATTCACTGTCACGCAAGGGGTGGTAACACAATTGAATGTCTCTCCCGGGTGAAGAGAATTCACTGTCACGCATGGGGTGGTAACACAGTTGAATGTCTCCCCCGGATGAAGAGAAGATTGATTGATTTTAGAAGTTTATGTTGAAGTTGGATTGTTTGTTGTTTGGGATCGTGGCTGTTAAAAAAGAGAATAAATGGTAAATTCTACCATGGTTTTATTAAAGAAAGGAAAGTTTTATGAAATAAAGTTTACGGTGAATGGTATGAAATGAGGAAGTGGTTTATGGCATTCATTCGGAAAGTTATGTGATGATTGGACTATTGTTGTTATTTATTTGGTTGATGTGAGTATTGTTGCTATTTCTAGTCGACATGTTGATGGTTAGGGTTATCCTTAAGACATCCGAAATTCCAGAGTTAAATCGTCTGTTCATCTTGGTAGTTCCTCTTGTATCTCATGTCCTTTTAATGAAATTTATTCTATCTTATTGCATGTTTCTTCGTATTTACATATAGCTTGAGTATAGAATTTCCTACTAGGCTAGTGTAGCTCAACAAAATCCTTCTTTTCAGGTTTTAATGCCAGGCAGTGGCTTGCCTTACATCGTATGCTCTGTGTGGAAGACATTTTTGGAAGCCAATGAAGTCTAGCTATTTAATCGTCTTCGTAAATCCCCTACTTTGACTAAAGATGAATTTGTAACTAATTCATTTTGATTTCTTTTGATTAAACAATTTGTGATTTAATGTCATGATCGTACTTATACTTAAATTAATTTGGGCCGTGGTGCCAATGATGTATTTTATCGAAATTTGGGGACTTCGTTTGTAACTAAGTAGGTGGGAAACTCCTCTTGGGTAATATCTACCTTATGCGAGTATCTTTCATCGAAATGATTTATATATTTATGTTTAAAATTGAGGGCGTGACAGTGTCCACAATGACATAATCAAAAGTGTTAGATTTTTAAAGTTAGCAATATTTGTGCAAAATATGGCTCACAATACTATCATCAAACTTAACAACCTCCTTAGAAATAATCAAATTTTGGACTTTTTATAACCAAAACTAACAACATTTTGTCAATAACCAAATTTAATTAACTTCATATTCTCAATCAAATACACACATGATTACAAAAAAAAACGTTATATCTCTTCCCTTTTCCCCTTCTTCCTTTTTTTTTTTTTTTCCTTTTTCAACGATGTTTTAAAAAAAAAACTTAAAATTATTATTTTTTAACTGTTTGCCGCCCAAAAAATATTTTTTAACTGGTTCTCTCCATGGCGTTCACCGCCCTATCGTCTCGACCGGTCTACCTTCTTGATAAGCTTTACCTCCCTCAGGGTGCAGTCCTTGCATACTTTTGCGGGGTCGTTTTAATGTTCACCCTTGTATACATAGACGTAACATTCTTGACCGACTATTACCTATCTTTTGTGAAAAACAAAAATAAAAGTTCTTAATCATCGAATCGAAGTTTGCAAAGACCAATAGGAAACAAAGAGAAAAGGCAACACAACCTACGCCCGGTAGGAAGAAAAGTACTCTTGTACGTGTCGCTTTCCTAGCAGCCCATGAAAAGCACATGGTTTAACGAGATAAGGCTCGAAGACTTTTAAGCTTCTGTAATACTATATTTTTAAATTTGCTCAATAAATGTGAGTTTAGCACATCTTTGTTTTTCTCTCTCTCTTGTTTAGCCTATAAATTGACTTGTAATTTGAATATGCAAGTATGCAAATAAGAGTGATCAAATTGTGTGAGGGGATTGTATGAGAAATTCAGTTTCTCAGAGTAATACAAATTGAGTACTGTTTGTGAAATAAGTTTGAGAGTTAGATTGATACTCCTCTGTTTGCATTAGTGGGGTATCAGAGCCTTGGGCTAATCCGAAAAAATTCTCTCTCAAAACATTTCTTCGGCCTTCGACGTTGTTGGCTTTACCCTAGCCTAATAATTGATTTTGGTGGAGAAAGAATTTAGAAAGCGGAAGAAATGGGAGCTGCTCAAATGCAACAGCTAGGAGCCGACAACGGGGGATGAGAGAGGGGTCTCTCTCCTCTCGAGAAACTTTTAGGTATCCCTAAGCCCATGGTATCCCCTCCGGTCTGTTACTCATTTTTTGGTCATTTTTCGATCACATATGGATGATCGATTTCGTTCATTTTGTAGATCGAGTTCGGTGAGAATCCTAATCATGCCAAAAATTATGTTCATCGGACTTTATTTGATACATGATCGACGCACGTGAAAATTAAAGAAAATCAAAACTAAGTCCAAAAATACGTTGAATCAAAACCCAGTTTTGGTTTTTTTGCAATTTTCACATGTGCCGATTATATATCAAATAAAGTCCGATGAATTCAATTTTTGGCATGATTAAGGGTTTCGCCGAACTCTACAAAATGAACAAAATTGATCAATCAAATGGGATCAGAAAATGGCCGAAAAATGAGAAACGAACCGGAGAAAATACCATGGGACTTGATATCCCCGGTATACTTAAAAATTTCTCCTCTCTGGATCTCTTTTCCGAAATAGGGGCAGCCCTCTTAGCTGCTATCTCACGCTTTTCATTTCTTAAATACCAGGGCAAACCCCTTTACATAGGGAGGAGGTAAAAGACTAAATAGAACACCACAACTATTACAAAACTAACATTAGCACTAGAACATTGCAATAAAATAAAAAAGGCATTAATTTTAACATTCCCCCTTAATGCCTTGTTGTAACACCCAACAATTTTCTAAAATACTGAAACTTTTCCAATGAAAGAGCTTTAGTGAAAATGTTGGACACTTGGTCTTTGGTTGCACAATACTTGAGTTGAATCTCTTCATCTTCCACGGCCTCTTGAATGAAGTAATGCTTGATGGCAATGTGTTTAGTGCGGCTATGGTAAACGGGATTCTTTGTCATTGCAATTGCGGATTTGTAATCACACAAAATTGGAGTAGCCTCTCATTGCTTTTCACCAACATCCTCCAAAATCCTCCTTAGCTATATTGTTTGACAAGTTGTCATTGATGCCGACACATCCTCGGTCTTGGTGGTAGATTCCACCACGGTTTGTTGTTTCTTAGATGGCCATGAGAAGACATCCGAGCCAAGAGAAAAAACATATCCGGAAGTGCTCTTCATATCATTGACACATCTGGCCCAATCGCTATCACAAAATGCTAGCGATTTTGCATCTCCATTCTTCTCATACAAAATGCCATAATCAAGTGTACGTTGTAAGTATCTCAAGACCCTCTTAGCCACTCCAAAATTAGTTTGGTTGCATTGTGCATGAATTGGGATAACATGCTTATAACATACATGATATCCGACCTTGCGATAGTCAAGTACAACAAGCTTCCAACCAAGCTTTTATAAAGAGATTCATCCACCTTTTTGCTTCCATCTTCTATTGACAATTTCTCATTCACAATCAAGGGAGTTGCAACCAGCTTGCATTCTCTCATCTTGAACTTCTCAAGTAGAGTTCTTGCATACTTTCTTTGATAAATGAAAATATCCTCTTTTCTTTGATAAATCTCAATTTCCAAGAAATAATGCAAGAGACCTAAATCACTCATTTCATACTTCTTCGTTATGTCTCTTTTAAAATCTTCAATCATTTTCACTTTGCTACTGGTAAAAATCAAATCATCAACATATATAAAAACAATGAGAATATCGGTGTTACCTTGCTTCTTGATGTACAAGGTGGGCTCGCTTTTGCTTCTTTCAAATCCTCTTTCATTGAAGTAAGAGTCAATCTTATTATACCATGTTTGAGGTGCTTACTTTAGTCCATATAATGCCTTCTTTAACTTGAACACTTTTTGTTCCTTACCTTTGACAATGAAGCCTTGAGGTTGATTAACAAACACCTCTTCCTCCAAGATACCATTCAAGAGCGCCGATTTCACATCAAGTTGATACAAGAATCATCTCTTCGATGCTGCTCAGGCAACAAGAGATCTAATTGTGTAATGTCGAGTCACCGTGCAAATGTCTCTTGAAAATCAATTCTGGGTTGTTGAGAATACCCTTTTGCAACAAGTCCTGCTTTGTGCTTTTGAATGGCATTATCGGGGTTGAGTTTTGTTTTGAAAATTCACTTCACACCAATAACTTCTTTGTCTTTTGGCCTCTCCACCAACTCCTAAGTTATGTTCTTTTCGATTACATGAATTCCCTCTTTCATAGCTTTCTTCCAAGCTTCCTTTTTAATTGTTTTTTCAAAGGTCTCCGGTTCAACAACACAAAAATTACAACTTGCATACACATCACTAAGGCTTTTCATTCTTCTTGGAGTTTTTTTTTTTTGAACAGTGAAGTAGAATTAATTTTATTAATAGAAGAGGAAATGATAGTATAGATAAAAGGCTAAGAGAAAGCATCACAACGCAAATACAACATTCCAATTAACTATGTTGTCATGTTGCCCTGCAACAATCATTTACATCTTAGCTCGCTAGTGGATAAGGGATCAACTTGAAAAACCCAAAGAAAATGGGAGCAGCAGCCCACAAAACAGATCAAGGTCAACACATATCAAACCCAATAAAACCGAACTGACAAATATAAAGGCTATCGAAACATTTTATCAATCCCAGTAATAAATTCTCCAATCTTGAAGAGTAGCTCTTGATTCCAGCAAGTAGTAGCACTGTCAAGCTCCAAACATGCTCCAGCAAAATGTTGACATTGTCAAGCTACAAACATGCGAGTAAGGAAGCCCGTATTGAAGTGCAGTAGCAAAACAACCTCCAAAACTTGGGATGGCAGCGTTTGATTGGTTTGACACTGTCTACTCCCAACAAGCACTCAAGAATACTCCAGAGAAGGGCAAAGAGCAGAGCACAACCAAACTTAAGAGATGATTTACACCATTAAGAGACTTCAAGATTATCAATACACTTGTAGTAAAAGATCCTGGGTGGGTAAGCCAAGGCATGGTATAAAATTACATTATTGCCCTCCAAACTTTCCTTTTCGTTTTGTCCTTACAAGTGCTACTGTTTGGGTAGTTTTGGTATTTGACGTACATGGTGAAAAGTCAAGTTTGCCTTTTTAGTTGCTACTGCTTGTTCATATGTTTGGGTACAAGACTGCGTTGCGTAATTTCTGGCCGCGTTTTACCCCTGTTTTCCGCTTCTTTGTCGACAAGAAAAACGTACGGAGGAAAAAGATAACTCATGAGACTCTCTCAGCATCAAATCCCGCAAATCCGGACTCTACCAGCGGCGCCGAATATAGTCTTCTCCCCGCTTTGCTTCTCGCATCAAATCCCACAAATTCGGACTCTAGCTACCAGCGACACCGAATATAGTCTTCTCCCGGCTTTGCTTCTCTCATACGGTCTCTCTCTTTCTTCTTGCTCGCCACATTTGCTTCCCTCACACAGCCCTAGCCCAAGTTGAAGATGACAAGCCCAAGCTGTGGGGATTTTTTCAGGTTTGTAATTCCAAACACAAAACTAATTCAATTGCCCTTGGTCTTGAAGTCTAATTTCTTTGGTCGAGAAATAGGCTGTTAGAACTTGATCTGTCTCTTTTTACGTGCGATGATTCAAATTTAACAATTTGTATACACAACTCTTCTTCCTTCAGTTATACTTGAAGTAGAAAATTATGCCGCAATAGACACGAGTCTCCAACCCCAAATCAGACATCAATGCCGATTTCGCCCATGGTCAGGTAAAATTAATCTTACGGTTCTTTTATTATGTGGGTTTTAGTTAATGGTGTGTTTGTGCTGGATTTCTTGCAATAAAGTGTATTTATTCATTGTCTGAAGATTAAGAGGTAAAATAACCTCAAGGTCAACACATATTTATTTATTGTGTTGACCCAAATTGTGTTGACCCACTAATTTTACTTATTCATTGATAGTTGCAATTAATTGGTACTGAGGCCCTATTTGTCTTGAGGTTTAAAGATTTTTTTTTGTGTGTGTTTTATAGAAAGGAAAACAATTGCAGTATATTTGGCTCATAGTTTTTAAGCTGACTTTCTTTATGACTACTATAGGTTCTGTTCATTAGTAGCTTAGTCTGATAACCATATCTTCTGTAGGACTAATTACATTGTGCAAATCGTGACATTCCATTATCTTTTCCATGCAGGATAACAAAATTTAAATTTCTCAGTTTCTTGTGGGATTCATTGTAATTGGTCATGGAAGCAGCAACAGCGACATCAATTGTCATTGGTACAGGGGGAATGAGTTTATTAAACCCGGGATTTGGTTTATAGATAATTTCTTTTTTCTTACTAGGGCATTTGACTTTCTCTTGCTTATTGCACAATGCTAAGTACATCTAATCAGTAATCTGTTCCCTTGCCATGTTTCTGATATGTAATCTGTAATACAATTGCAGGGGATTTGTGCTTTGGTGTTGATATGTTCACAATAGGTCCGGGTTAAAATTTCGAACATTTTGGTTGCTTTGTTTTTGTTCTCAGATTTGGTGTTGTACTTTTTGCCATTTTTCATAGTGTGTACGGGTTGGGTTTATACAAGATTGTGATTATAATAAGTAAAATTTGTTGAAGATTAAGAGGTAATTATGAAGATTAAGAGGTCTAGAGATGATGTGTTCATGGCTTCTCAACTTAAATGGCTCGTCGCCTAATCTCGCGCCGATCCGATGTAAGCCCCTCTCTCTGTCTCTCATTATTCTTGTATTGTGAGATTTTTAACCCGTGGTTATGAGAGCTTGTTCATGTGGTGTTTAATCCAACTAATAGGAATTAATCATGTAACTAATTTGATTAATCTCCTTCACCATGAACTTGTTATCAATTCTCGTAAATCAGTTACGGTTATTATTTTCCTGATCAGGAATATATTTTGGATTTCCCTGTTGAAGCTTTGGATTTTAAGTTTGTTTTTTGTTACTGGTTCTATTAGTCTTTATATCGTGCGTTGAGGGCAACAAAGTCAGATTTTGTGGAACTCTCCTTATAATTTAACAACAAACGTGATGTTTCATAAAATTTGTCTGATTGCTTGTGTGGTGTGTTCTTGTTTTTTATGGATAATACAATTTGATTTGAACGCCATTCTTGCATTTTTATTGCATAGCGTTTGAAGTAGTAGGATTTGATGGAGAAGGAAGAATTTAATTAAAAAATAGGAATTTTTTTGTTTGGTATGGAAATCTGAAAATGGATTGGAGTTTGAAGGATTAAAATTTTGGGCTTCGGTTGATGATTTTTCAAATAGCATAAACGAAATCTTTATTTTCTTTTTATGCAAATTTTTATAATTGTAAGCATGCATAAAAAAGAAAGGATAATTGTAACATGGTTTTGTTAATTCCACGTCTTGGCCAAGCCATTTTACAACATGCGACTTCTGAAGTGTAATCAAAAGAGTAGATCATAAGTTTTATTAGTCTTGTGTATTGGATTTCAGCTATGAAGCAGTGACACCTCTAGAAGTCGAAGAATCGCAGTGTCAGGACACGGGGACACCACGGAGATACATATGGGACATGCCATGTAGCGTGTCCCATATTTTAATATTAAATTTTGAGGGGGACACCTCTGGGGACACGGCGGAGACACTACAGGGGTTAAACTACAATTTTTTTAAAATTTTGGGGTCAAACTATAATTTTTGAAAATATTGGGGGTTAAACTGTAATTTTTAGAAGAAATTGGGGCCAAATTATAATTTTTTAAAATTTTTGGGCGTTAAACTATAATTATTTATTTATTTATATAAATAAATAAATAAATATATACGTGGCGTGTCTCCCGCCGTGTCCGTATCCCCATTTTTTTAGAATTCTCGTGTCCCGGTGTCGATTTTGGTATCCGTATCGGTGCATCATAGGATTTCAGCATCTCTTTTAATTTTATGATTTGATTCGTTCTTGTCGTTGTTGTTGCAAACTCATTTTTTTTTGTTTAGTTTGTAGCCTTCGTCTTACAGTTGGTTTTATTTTGTGTTTGAAGTCTACAGTCGAGGGGCTAGCGCTTCAATTAAAGCTACTGCTTTGATGCCGAAAACGTCATATAGGTGGAGGCTCTGGTAATATGTCTCTCTGGATCCATAACAAGATAGGAATTTTAAAAGGCAGTCCTTTTCTCCATCTATGTTATGAGTATTTTACCACTTACTATGTTCAACCTTGCCATGCCAAAATAGTGAACAGATCACCCCATATACTTTTTTCCTATATGTTTTTCTATTTTATGACCATTGAACGTACATAGCCTAGGTCTCTTTGTTGTAGATGATTGGCTTGCCAAATTCTGTACTTCAGCGGCTCATTTTTCCTACTATTATTTAAGCAGATACCGATTATTTAGATTGTTGTTCACTGATACGAAAGGATAATGCATCTAAATTGGCTTAAATTTAATTATTTAATGTCTTGTTCAATGACTTTGCCTTAGCTATGACATTATCTCAGGCTCAGCCGCTCAGGTACACTGAGGACTTGGAGTATATTTGAAGGAATAAGAGAATTTTAGAAACAACTATGGAATATGGTTTTGATGTGAGGCTTCTACCTTTGTGCAGGCCCATGTTGACAACATTAAAAAAAACTCATTTACATGAAATGGTGGTAATAAATTTTGCTCTTTTCTATTTTTCCGCTTGGTAGTTTGCTGAAAGATTGTAATGGAAACGAAGAGAAAATGGGATAGATTTAGATGAGCTTAATGTGTTTCAAAAGGAATTGGCTTTCCTGAATGTACCAGTGTTTTGATGAGCTGAGGGATCGTATGTATGCTCTGTGAAGACATAGAATTAATTTGCGGTGGTTTGAAATTGAAATTTAATAAAGAATAAATTAGTTGTTGTATCTCGATAAATTAGTACTCCTTTCGTTCCGACTTATTTGTCCAATCTCGGATTTCCAACTTATTAAGGAAACAAATTTGATCCATTGATTTCAAAATTTACATAATCTAATTCATTCATTTTGAAATTCGACAGTCAATTTGGGACATGTAAAAGTCAAAAAGAGAACAAATAAATCGGGACGGAGGGAGTATGTAACCTTCGTGATGTACCTCAATTAAATTTTCATATTTAGTTGAGTGATTAATAGAATGTTCATCTACTATCATCACTACTAAAACTAAAAGAGATTAAATTATTTACACAACCGGCGTAAATATTTGTTTTTTCTTCAAAGTAATTACATTGTGCCACGTTGCCGTGTTCTATTTATTTATACTGCCGGTTTAAATAATTTATTCTGAAACCAAAAACAATTCCTGAAACCAATTGATTCAATGAGCACGCGAAAACGTACGAAGCACGTGCATTAGACTAGTATCTTCATATAGCTAGACCTAAGGAAAAGATAGCACTGACCATAGCAATCAGAGAAATGGTTCACGCCATGAAATTACAGATAGATTGCCAGGAGTCACCCAGCATCAAAGGCAAGTGAGCCCTATCATATGCCAACCGCAACCCAAGATTATTACACACACACATGCCCAAATTTCTCACACACACACACCCAGGAGTCACACACATACACACAACACACACACGGACACACCCAACAGAGTTATCCAGATTTCACAATAGATTGAAGCCTGAACATGATATCATCCATCGTGTATACAGACCTTTCCTTGCTTGATGTCACCCAGAAGGCCACCCTTGCTTAAATAAGGTCAGTAGTTTCCATCCAATCCACCGTCTTATTTTCGAAAACCAGCTGATTTCTAGTATTCCGCACTGTCCAAATCACTCCAAATGGAATGGATTCCCAAATAATTTTGTGTTTTGACTTGACAATCCCAGCCTTCCACCAGTGGAGAAAGCCTGCAAAAGTTGATGGCGTATCCATTGCATACCCCACCCTAGGCCTATCAATGGATCGGATCTGATCCAAATCTGATAAGACTCGGATCCGATCCGAATATGAAAAAATCGGATCCGATCCGGAAATCCGAATCCGATTTGAATTTTGTTTTTTAAATTCCAAATTTTTTTAAAAATGGGGGAAAAATACAATTTTTTTTCTCCAAAAAATGGGAGGAGAGAGGGGGAGATCCAGACTATACCATTATCAAAATACAACAGTCATTCAATAACTAGCTCTCCCTTGCACTGAGACTTTACTAAAATTTACAATCGATATAAAGTTCAACCTATTACATAAGCCTTAAATATTTGAAATAGTAGAGCCTAACCACTCATCCGATTTAATATCTTTTCGCAAAAACTTAATATGAAGCAAAACTATCCATGAGAATGGTAGTATTCGCAATTCCTTGTTTCTGTCAAGTTCCATCAATTTGAATGCAAGCTTTGTAGTCATCTTTAGGCCTTGCAACACCTAAGTAAACAATGCCTTATAAGAAAACATAACATTGTGTTTAGATATTCACATTTATCCTCCTTAGACTGCACAAGAGAAACAGAATGAAGATTCACAAGGCATTTGTGCATTACGTATCTACTGAAAGTAGTTAATTGGAGACAAGAAACAATGGATTACCTTTACCTCTATTAACATCGTTGTTCGGCTACACTTGCTTCATCAACTGAAAGTATGCAAGTAACAAAATATGAGAATATTTTTATAGAATTACAATAAAGAACATTCATATATTTAAAAAGAATCAACATACACTTATTTTCTTAGGGGATTCAATCCAATCATTGGCAGTCATCAAATGCTCTACGATATCCGGAAGTAAAGAAGCACGACTTTCTTCAATTACCCTACCTCCCACACTAAACGTTGCCTCCGAAGCAACTATAGTAGCCGGAACAGCCAAAATATCACGTGCCATCCTTGCCAAAGTTGGATATTTCCCGCTGTTTACCTTCCACCAATGTAAAATATTAAAGTCCTCGGTATTTGGAAACACAATCTCCTCCAAGTACAGGTCCATCTCCGATTTCTGGAACGCATTGATGCTAGAAGCATGTGCCTTTTCGTACCACTCTTGAAAGCCATCCAAGTTATGTTTGGAAGAACCCATGATCGTGTGATTTCAACTCAAGCTACTACCCTCTAAAACACCTCCGCCACTGTCGTACTCATCAAAAAGCTTAGAAAAGATAGTATGGACCCTGTCATTGCAACTGGTGGACTTGTAAGGGCCATATATTCGCTCATAATAAAACTCCACCACGGCCATTTTGCATCTTGGGTCAAGAACTACAGAAACTGCAAGTGCCAAGCAAGACTCGTCCCAATATTTTGCAAACTTCTGACTCATAGGCTTAGCCAGCAAACGAAGAAAGTCATATTCACTTGTCTGATACTTGTTAAGTTGTATTTGAATCTTGCATATCTCAGGAAAAAATACATTTGATGTGGGAAAATTTGTGCCACTGAAATGACATGTGGCTTTAAAAAATGCTTTTATGCGGTGTTTGGTTTGGTATTTGAAAAGTTTTTTGAAAAATAGTAGGGTTAATGAGTGAAAAGAGATAAAGAGAGAAATGTTGAAAGTAGGGAGAATCTAGGGGGAGTTTTTTGAAAAATGCTTTTTGAAAAAGGAAGAGAACAAGACATAAACACTCACAAGTTATCGTTGCTATCTTCCATTCGTCATCCGAAGGACATGTGCAAGCATTCTTCTTGGAGTTGAACTTGGAGACAGAGGAATTTGAGCTTTCTTCCAAGCCTCCCCCTAAAGAGAATTCCTTCTGTTGTTCTTTTCCCAGGGAAGTTGCCTTGCGAAGCTATAGATACGAAAATCTCATTTCCTTCCACTACCCAAGAAGTTTGAAACTAGAAAAAAATAGCTCTTAATTTCTGTCCACTCGAGGATTCAAAGATGGCATCCTCCACCATTTCAGTCACTCGCTCTGTTGCTTTCAGAGCAGTGGCCGATTGCGAATCAAGGTCGCAGTTGTCGTCATTCGCAACCGTTCACAAGTTCTGGATACAAGAAGGCGCGATACCACTAGACGCGGGGGCAACACAATCCTCCATTTTCTGGCCATGTACGGAAACGCATTCGTGATTCAGAAACTCATCGATGACAACAACGGCAACAGCAGCAGCAGCATAGTAAAATGTGAAGATCTGTTTGGGCGAAACGACAAGGGCAACCCGCTGTTGCATGAAGCTGTGAGGTTCGGTTGAAAAAGTGTGGTTGAATAATCCTTTCGCGGAAACAAGAATCATTGGTTCGGGAACGCAATTGTTTAGGGGAGAAGCCTGTTTACATTGCCGCGGCTTGACACAAGGATGTTTTCGACCATGCAATTGTGAAGGTCGATCGCGATCGCGAGATGACCAGAAGTACCGACAGTTCCAACATTCTTCACGCTGCGGTCATGAGAACATTATGGTACGCACGTTTCACTGGTAGTGCGAACAAGGGTCCTAAGCACAATTCCAAATTTTGTTCCTCTAATACCAGGTAGACCGCATGACCACCGCACGCCGTGTGTGGGCCTCACAAAAATTTTCATAAATTTTAAATTAATTATTAATGGAACCTTGTAAAAGATCAACTCCAACGGTTATCGGTAAGTATATTTTTTGAATTTATAAGGACGAAATTGCTCAGTTTTAGAGTTTCGCCTCTTCAAAAAACATACCTACTGACAGCCAGGAATTTCATTCAGAGGGACATCCCTTTAAAATCAACCATTGATCATTCTAGCGATTCCTCAATTGATTGTTCGACTTGTATTTTGAAAAGTTAAAAGATGAGTTGGATGGACTAAACATGTCAGATAAAGTAGAAATTTGCTACGAGTATTTGTCTCCCTAAAACAAGCATTTAATGCTATAAGGAGTTCATTGATTTGGTTGGAAACATCCGACAATAAAAAAAGAAGGTGTATAAAATAAAATTCCAAGGGCACGAGATCTGGAGGTGATTTTTTACCCCCACTTTTACTATGCCAGAATCATCCACATAAGCCACGACCTTCGTCATGTCCATAATCTATCCAGCAATCTTCTCCACAGCAGAAGAAAACACTACCCACGTACTTCATCATCAGATCGTTGAACGCCACGATCGACAGATCCATCGCTGCCCTCGCCACATCTCTGCCAACCTCTGGCAACACAGCTGAATTCGCCTCCAGCCACACCACGGCCGATTCCAACCTTTACACTGGCTTCTCCTCCATATTTAACGCTCCTCTCTCCCAAACTCTCACTCTCACTCTCTCTCAAGATTTATCTCTCTAAAATTTCAGGTGGAACAGATCCAGTTGTATATAACTGATCTAAATGTATATCAATATATGTATAGGGTGTACGTATTCTTTGCTTCTTCTTTTTTTTGAAAAAGCTGAAAGGAAAAAAGGGGAAGGATATGATGGTAGCGGCTTTTTTTCCCCTTACTTTGGAGTAATGAAAGGCTGACAGCTACTAAAACAATTTTTATATGATTCTTTTTTAAAGCGAGGTTTGATGATTTGGTTGAAATTTGAATTCTGTGATTTTCGAAGGTATGAATTCTTAATTTAAGGATGTGAATTTGGTATTTTTTTTAAGGTGTGAATTTTTCATTTAAATGTGAATTTTGTTTTTTTTATCAAACGTGTGAATTATTCAAGTTTCCTATTTACTTTTGCAAACTCTGGGTCATGGTTTGGTGTACATTAAGGATCCGTTTGATTAGCGAAATAATGTTAGAAAGTGCAAAAAAGAGATTTTTTTTTTGGGGAATTTTTAGGCCGGTCCAAAAAATTAGGTTCGGACTTAATTTAGTCTTGCACAATTATTTATATTTTTTATTCCAATCATGTCCTTTCAAGCGCATAAGCGCACCAAACTAGAGAGCATTTACTATAGAAAAATTATCCACTGCTCCATGAGCATTGATGCACTATTAAAAATTTGTTTAAATTTCAAAAAGTCATATCTTTTGTTGTAAATATTCATTTTTAAAAAAAATTATATTTTTGAAACCTACTCGACGATATCTACTAAACAAGATCCATATTGAATATGAAATTATGTAAGATTAAAAAAAAAATACCATTTGCTATGAGAACTGCTTCTATGAGAATTGTCTATGAGAACTATTTCTATGAGAATTGTCCTTATGAGAACTGTTTCGGACAAAAATACCATTGGCAATGACAACTATCAATTCTCATAATCAATTCTATGAGAACTATATGAAATAGTTATGTGAACTGAAAAATATACAATTCAAATACCCTTAACATACGCTAAAATACACAATTTTCATAGAAAATACGTAGTTGTCATAGAAAATACATAGTTCTCATGGACAATACTCAATTCTCATAGAAAATACACAATTCTCATAGATAGTTATCATGGACAATACACAATTCTCATAAAAAATACATAATTCTCATAGAAAAACACACAGTTCTCATAGAAAAAAACACTCTTCCCGTAGAAAATACACAGTTCTCATAGAAAATAAACAGTTCCCATATAAAATACTGTAACGATCCTAATTTTTGACAATAAAATTTAATGTTCAATTATCATTTCTTTTTACTTAATTTTAATTCTTTAACCTATTCTAAAGAAAACCAAATCTAGTATTAAGTACTCCATATACGTACCTACGCATATAAATATATTACACCCCACTATTATTATTGATAAAATCCTAGACTAGTTATACATATATATATATATATATCTATAAGCATTAATTTATTTTTATTTTTGTTGATAAACATAAGCATTAATTGCATGCATGCATATATTGAAAAGATAGAGCTGAAAAGAGGCCAGGGAGGATGAACTTTTATCCATTCTCTGGCTCATTCCTTATCACTTATCCAATCACAGTAGACTTGATGGGCAAGAAAAGAAAAGAAGAAGATAAAGCCGAGAGAGAGTAAGAGTAAGAGTTAATTACTACACCTCTGCCTATAAATACTACACCCGTGATTTCCATCACACACACATCACATGCAAGCACAATTCTGGTGAGAGGGAGTAAGAGTTAATTTTTGTGAATTGGAGGCTCAATTGGAATTTGTACCGCCCCCAAACTGACCCGACGCCGCTAGAATCAAACCCTACCGTCGAGAAGAAAGGTAAAAACCTCTTATCTACTCACCCAAATATAATAGTGCTATGTGTTCACTTAATTTTAAAAAGTATTGATCAATAAAAGATAATAGAGTGCTATGGTTATCGGAATCGAGTTACATTAACTGACAGGAAAAAAAAAAGATTTTCTTTTTGTTTCGCATGTTAAAAATGTGTAGACATAATAGTATACCACGTAGGAACCGGAAAATGATGTCTTGACTGTATGATGGAAATGTTTTAGACTTGCTTCACGTGCAGTTATTTATTTTTGGTTAAGAAAGCATGACTTAGAATCTAGTTATTGAAATTAGAACCCAACTGTTATTGCATGATAAAAGTTTAAGAGATCGGTTGTACGGCACGTTTACTAATAACGAAATAGCAATGTTGTTTTGGACTGTTGGAATTCGAGAATTGGAACAGTAGAAAAGCATGGGTATTGAAATCATATTGTTGCATGTTTTTTTTAGTTTCGGAGGAATAATGTTGAATGCGCGAAATAATGTATGTGTACGAGACACGAAAAACCGAAAAGTTGATTATAAATAGAAACGAGGAAAAATTAAAAGCGTGGATTGAAAATTGTGTGAGCATGAGAACCTGGTAGGTCCATTGGAGATGGTCAGCGGAATCATGGCTCGAGTGTACAAGCATGGGAGCCCGGTAGGTCCTGAGAGAATGGTCGGCGGAACCATGGCTCAGGTATGCGTGTGTGGCCTAGGAGCCCAGTAGGTCTTGAAAGAATGGTCAGCGGAACTAGCGCCATGTGTGTTGAGAAATGTGAAATGATTAAAGACTGAGAGCCCGGTAGGTCCGAAAGAGTCGGTCAGCGGAATCAGTGCTTTTGGGTGGCAAAATCTTAATTTAGCCAGGGAGCCCGATAGGTCTTGAAAGACGGTCAGCGGAATCAGTGCTCGAGCGAATAAGATGGAAAGGGAAGTCGATACTTAAAAAATGAGGACACGAATTACGATACGCTGCGATGATGATAAACTCTAACAAGACACTGACACTTTATCTGTTGATTTGATTTTTATAAACTGTTGATTCCAGAAAATTTACTATTCAAAGTTATATACTATTTTTGTTAGTGTAAGAGACATAGGGATAAGAGTTAGTTACTGAGCTTAATTGCTCATCGGATCTACTTTTTGTGGACCTGGCGTCTTATGTCAGATAATAGAGAAGGACATGAAGGGTACTACAGTCTGGAGGAGTTTGGTGTAGAACAGATGGTTGCAGAAGAAGACGGACGCACTGAGGAGTAGAAATTATCTTAGTCCCATTTCCGAAATTTGGATTAATGTTATTTAAATTTCCAAGACTATTTGGATCTGTAACGACTTAATTATCCTCTTTATTTAAATAAATGACAAACTATGTTTTAAAATTGTTTATTTAATGTTTCCAAAAATCGGGGCGTTACAAATACACAATTCTCATAGACAGTTCTCACATAAAATATACAATTCTCATAGAAAATAAACAGTTCTTATGGACAAATACACAAATTTCACAGAAAGTACACAATTTTCATAAGAAAAAATACAGTTCTTATAGCAAATATATACACGAACAAAAATTGAACAATTTTTCAAAGTACCAAAAAATTGAACAAATTCATAGCACTTAGCTAAAATCAAGCCAAGTGTAGTAGTGTGCACATGCTTCACGACACACTAAAATAAACAATTCGCATATGCAGTTCTCATAGTCCACTGCACAGTTCACATAGCCTCACGATACACTAAAATAAATAATTCGCATATGCAGTTCTCGTAACACATCGCACAATTCACATAGTCTCACCATATACTAAAATAAACGGATTATGAGAATTTTTTCTATGAGAAATGTACAATTATCTCTATGAGAACTTTTTTTTTTTTGAAAAATCTATGAGAACTAAGGGTATGTGAACTGAAAAATATACAGTTCACATAATCTCACCACACACTAAAATATACAGTTTATATAGCCCTAATACACATAGTTCACATAGTCGATTACACAGTTCACATAATCGAAAATACACAGTTCACATAGACCCCTACACATAGTTCACATAGCCCAAAAATACACAGTTCACGTAGTCCATTACACAGTTTACATATTCGAAAATACGCAATTCACATAGTTTTACTACATACTAAAATACACAATTCAGATAGCTCAAAAAGATACAGGTCGCAAAAAGCCAACACATACAGTTCTCATAACCCACCACACAATTCACATAGTCCAAATACACTAAAATACACAGTTCACATAAAAAAATAATTACAAATATTCGACAGATTTTGAACACAAAATCCACTCCATATAACCACACAAATTACTTCCTCCATATATACACATCTATATACATATCTACTGTAGGAAGAGGAATTTCTAACGGCAATGGCTGCAGTCAATTCGCCCTAGAGGAGCTTCGAAGTCATGAACTCAAAGCTGCATTCCAATAAGAATCAAATTCATATTTGAATTTGAATTTAGATCTACAACATGTTCTTACTTTAGAATCAAATTCAGATCTGTTCAATTACATGTACGAGAAATGATTGAAGGAGAATGGGAAAGAGCAACCACACTAAAATCGAATCAATCTATGATGGAGAGCTGTCGAACTCGTCCTTGAGTTTCTGTTGGGATTCTTGGTTGTCGGAGATGGAGAGGTCGATGGCGCCCCAGGTGGCACCGTAGTGGACGGAGGTGGTGCGGATTTGACGGAGCATGACGACGTCGGTGAGGTGGAGGTAATGGTGGAGGGTGAAGGCGGACTCGTCAGAGAGGTCGACGGCGATGTCGATCTGGCGCTCGGCATTGGCAATGGGGGTTTTGCTCAGGGGGTGGGTGGCGAAGATGACAGACATTTAGAAAGGGGGGTCCATTTGGCTTTGGGGTAGAAATGTCAGCACGTACCATTACCGAGCCTATATAGGTTTAGAAATAAAATTCAAGGTTGGGATCAAACCGAACCTAGAAAGGGGGACCGGCCTCTAATTTTCTATTTTTTTTTAAAACTAAATTGGTGTTCATTTAGCAAAAGTATCCTAGAAAGTGGTACTCCTTCTGTCCCTTTTTAAGTGTCCTGCTTCGTAACTCCAACTTATTAACAAGATATCATCATTATACCTTTCACATCAACTTTTTCCTCCACTTTCCTTACTTACCTATCATTATTACACTTTTACTCACTTACTTTTCAAAATAGAATCTACTTTTAAAGATAAAATAGACAATTCACCAATTTTTACCCACTAACTTTATAAAATAGACACTTATTAAGGGACAACCCAAAATAGAATACCGGGCTATAAATAAGGAACGATGAGAGTAAAAATTAAGTTTTTCCGTACAACCCTCAAAAGCTAGAGAGCCTGTCTTACTTTTTCTCACAAAAAGTGCAGGAAATTTTTTATTTTCTTATAAGAATCAACCGCAATTACTCTGACTTCCTTATTTTGTTGCAAAACTTTCATTTTAATCAAATGGATCACATGCGAGAAAAAAAAAGTTTATTTTTCTTTTCTTTTATTTCACTTTCTCTCATTTACACTTTCTATTATAATTTTCTCGTTAATCAAATGGACACTTAAATGTGTACCGAATTGCATGGGATTTATTTTAGAGTGGGGTGAGTCCGAGACAAATTAGTGAAATCATTTAACTTGTTTAAAATATATTTTTAATTGTCCATGTAAAAAATTAACTCATTCGAAAATTGTTAAGAACTTGATAGATTTTTATCCTATAATTTGGTGTAAATTTTTTTAATGAATCAATCAAATTCTAATCAATATCTAGTTGAGCTAATTGTTTGCAAGAACCATAATATTTTAAACAAATTGGACGAATCCAATCATTTGTGCAAAACTCCGTCCAAGCAAGAATTTTCACATAAACCCCGTTCATTTTAGTATTTTAGATTTGGATTTGCAGATAATGAGTGTAGAGGGAAATTGGATAATGATTGAAAATATGAGTAATGATTGAAGAGAGATAAAGCAAAAAATAAGAGTAATGATCGAATAAAAATATGATAATAATTAGAATCTAAAATCTAAACCCTTAAACGGGTCATAAAGATTTTGTGACATCCCGCTTTCCAGTGGCCGGCAGTACTGCAGGATAGCAGGCTCCGTCCGGAGGGGAAGGGGCAAGTCATGGTTTATAAGAAAGATTCCTCCTACTTGTACAAGGCTTTTTAAAACCGTGAAGGCGGGCCAAAGCGCACAGGAACTTTACAGTTAAAGTGTGCTCATTCTGAGATAGTCCAGGGATGGGTGACCTATTCGGAAGTCTTGTGGGTTTTGGGCGTCTAAAGCGGACAATATTGTACAAAAATGGAGCTGGTCGTTACAGATGGTACCAAAGCCCCGCCCTGGACAAAGTGGTAGGTAGGATGCGCTCTGTTGCCATGGACCCTAGGGGAGGTTGCTGGGCTTGTGCAACGAGAACGTTGCATCCCTAAGAAGGGTAGATTGTGACACCCCACTTTCCGGTAGCCCGTGGTACTACAGGATAGCAAACTCCGTCCGGACGGGAGGGGGCAAGTCATGATTTATAAGAAAATATCCCTACTACTTGTACAATGCCTTTTAAAGCCGTGAATGCGGGCCAAAGCACATAGTAACTTCACAGTTAAACGTGCTCATTCTGGGATAGTTCAAGGATGGATGACCTACTGAGAAGTCTATGAGTTTTGGGCGTCCAAAGTGGACAATATTGTACAAACATGAAGCGGGTCGTTACAGATTTGATTTGACGCTTGTCACCTTTTTCTTTTTTGTTTATTGATTTTTTTTTTTGAGCACTAACATTAGCTTTATTCTAATGGCATTGGCTTTTCTGCCGTTAAGCGTGAACAACATCTCATGCAGTCCAGTCATTTTTTAAACCATTTTGGAGTTACTTCAATGATCTAAACCGTTCACAGCGTAGAGTTTGTCGAGCAAAATATGCCCGTAAAATATTAAATTAAACGGATGAAGATTAATATTCAATGAGAGTACATAGATTTTGAAAAAATCGGATTAAAACTTGAAAACTCAAATTTTCAGAATATGTGTGATCCGATTGGTATCAGATTAACTTTACATTTTACATGCTATTCTACTTGATAAGCTCTATAATATGGATGGTTGGGATTATCAAAGTGACTCCAAAATGGGTTCCAAAATGGCCAGATTACATGCATAGTCAGCCTAGACACAAGGCTCACAAGACCTGGGCCTTGGGCATCTCAATTTTTTTAGTATTTAGGTTGGGTAGGACTCTTTTCAGGAAACGATCAGTCCAAGTTTCAGAAGCAAGACCCAGTCTCTTGAGCATTGATACTGAGTCAGTAGGACCTTTCACTTATAAAGTATTTTTTACCTTCATTGTTTCCTTCAACTAGCGATATGAGACTAAAGGTGGGAGGCTTTATTTTGTAACTTATTTGTTCCACATGGACAGAGCAAATACTCAATTGGCAAAGTAGATTTAATACTATAGTTTTGACTTTCTCTGATTGTTTTTTTTTTCCGTAAAAACTGTAAAACTTGTAAGGCACCATTTTTAGGACGGGCATTGGATACCCAAATAACTTGGGCCGACCTTGACTACATGAGGTGTAGTCGAGGTGTAAAGTGCAGAAATGCCGCCTCATATTCATGTTCTGTCCCTTTCTACTTCCCGAACACAAATTCCCTACCCCCTTGCGTCCTTTCTGATGATCAATGAGTGGCTCATATTCATACTATTATATAATGGATGGAGCATTGATCAAAAAAAATATAATGGATGCTGCATGGAAAGTTGATGTTGATGAGAGTCGTCTTGAATTTTCCGCTTGAGCCCAAAAAAAAAAAGTAAGAGTCGTCTTGGTCTTTGTGCATCTCTTTTAGCCTGATGGGTCCTCCATCCATCAATTTTCCAAAATAATGAAAACAAAAATGCTATTTTGACCTTTTAAATGTATTTAAACGGTTTAGATTTTAAATAAATTATTTCAAAAAAAAGTTTAGCTTGTTTGGAGAAGGCGTTGAGCGAATTCTAACTATTAATTAGAGTAATAAATGATTAGAAATTAATTATGTGTTTTGTTTTACACATCCATTATGTGTGCACTAGCTCCTCTTTACCTCGAAATCTACCCAAATCTTCCCCTCAAATCTGCCCAGAAGAACATGATCCACCAACTTTTTCCCAACTAGAAAACAGGGGAAGACCTAGTCAAAATGCTTCTCTCTCATACTAGTGGAGTAGCTAGCTGGGAAGCTCAGTAGTCAGTAGTCAAATCGATTCTCTCATGAGCCACTAGTACTACCTTCCACATCTAGTTGTTCTGTCTACTTGAGGATTCAAAGATGGCATCCCCCACCATTTCAGTCACTCGCTCTGCTGCTTTCAAAGCAGCGTCAGATTGCCATCCGCAGTCATGGTTGTCGTCGTTTGCAATTGTTCGCGACTTCTGGATACGAGAAGGTGCGACACCACTAGACACGGGAGGCAACACAATCCTCCATTTTCTAGCCATGTACGGGAACGAATTCGTGATTCAGAAACTCGTCGAGGACAAAAGCAGCAGCAACAACAACAGCAGCATAGTAAAATGTGAAGATCTGCTTAGGAGGAACAAGAAGGGCAACACGCCATTGCATGAAGCTGCGAGGTTCGGTCGAAAAAGGGTGGTTGAAATCCTTTTGCGGAAACAAGAATCATTGGTTCGGGAACGTAATCATTTGGGAGAGACGCCCATTTACGTTGCTGCGGCTTGTGGACACAAGGATGTTTTCGACCATCTAATCGCAAAGGTACTCGATCGCGATCAAGAGATGACCACAGCTTGTGGACACGAGGATGTTTTTGACTATCTAATCGCAAAGGTACTCGATCGCGATCAGGAGACGACCAGAAGTACCGAGAATTCCAATGTTCTTCACGCTGCGGTCACGGGAGAACATTATGGTACGTACTTACATACGTTTCTTTTGTAGTGCGCAGAACTTCAACTATATATCGTCCCTCTCTAGCTAGTTTTAAGTACATAATTCCAAATTTTGTTCCTCTAATACAAGTTATTATATATAATTTGGCCCGATAATTTTACTTGCATGTCAACTACAACTAGAGCTAGGGATGATTGTTGTGCACTACCCTTAAAATTTTATTTGCCTGAGTTCAGTATGTGGTAATATCTAACTAGTAACATATATAGACAATTTTAAGGTACCTACGGGAAAAAAAACACACGGTCCAAAATTCTTTTGTTCATTTGAAAAAAAAACTAAAAATAATTAATTAGACCAGAATATTAAACACATAATTTCTAAATTTTAAATTTTAAATTTTTGAACAAATTGAGATGTTTAAATTTATGAAATTTTGCACGAAATTCTGAATCTTTATCCGACTAAGGATAAAATTACTTTAAGAAAATACATAATCAATATTTGACGGAAAGAGTAAAATAAAAATTCTAATACTAAAGATACTGCTTTCAAACAAGTTAATTATAATGAGTTGCTAAAAATCACTTTAAGCACTTGCATGTCAACTACAACTAGGTACGTCTTGCTACGAGCAAGACCAAAAACAGAGAAAAGGAAGAGAAAGAAAAGGGATAGCTAGCTAGGAGCCAACCCAAAAGCAGTAGCAATAACAGTACAATAAAAGCGAACAAAAATCAGTCAAAAAACTATCTAAACGACATAACCGGTGGTGGTGGTTGTTCTGTCTGAAGTGGTGGGTGGCGACGTTTTGCTGTTCTAGGGCAGGTTTTGGGTTTCTTTGGATTGAGCTTTAAATGTATGATTTGGCTCTTTAGGTCTTTTGGGTGGTTTGTGCTTCTATCGTTTTATCTGGGCACTTTAAGCCCACACAGGGCCGGCTTAACCTCAAAAGAAAAACAAAATCATAAGAATGGAAAAAAATAGTGAGCTGCTTGGGCTGAGAATTGAACCTTGCATCTGATGGATAGCAAAACTTAGACTTACCACTTGGAAGCACTAATTTAATATATATTACATACATTGGTATATCTATTTGGAGCCCTAATTGTTGGCCAAATTTTGGGGACTTAAGTCCGCCGACTTATCCGTCTTAACTTAGGGCCGGCCCTTGGCCCTCAAGTGTTGTACTGGGGTTTTGTCCCTCTGAATGTCTGTTTTCAACTTTTGATTGAAATCTTTTCCTTTATTCCTAATAAAATGTTACTATTGCCGATAAAAAAGAAAATATTAGGACAGGACAGCTATGTCCTTCCATAGTTCCATTCATCTTTCCTTGCATCTTGCCTTAGGAATATCTCTTCCCCCATGAAGCAGCATTCATTCCCAAAAATCCGTTCACATCAAGGTTGCCATGTGGGATACACAGCTCCAGGAGAAGTGTACGTAGTACTAAGATCACAATCATAAGCATCCCAGCAGATAGAGAGACGATTGCCAACCACGATCTTGGAAAATGTCTTTGAAGCTGGCACCAATTGATTGAAGACAGCTGCATGAAACAGAGGATTTGGAGCCAAATCTAAGGGAAAGTGTAGAAACCAAACGAGACAGACCTGACGGATCCGGGAAATTCCAAGCCGGTCCTACATTTTGTTGGGGCTTCTATGCGGACCATTTATTTTTTTGTAGCACTATCCCGTTCAGGCCCTTTTTACCGATGGTTTTTAATATTTTGACCTCATTTTCGAAGATGTGAATTCTGCAAAGAGGATGAATTTTGGGGGTGTAAATTCATGCACAAATGAAGAATTCACACATTCGAAAAAGACAGAATTCACACCCTTTACCACCAGTACCAGCACCCAATGAAGAATTCACACTTTCGAAAAAGACAGAATTCACATCTCCAAATTAAGAATATGCACCTTCAAACAAGACACAATTCACACCCAAATGAAGAATTCACACATTTGATAAAAAATAGAATTCACACCCAAATTAAGAATTCACACCTTCGAAAAAAGAGAGAATTCACATCTCAAAATTAAGAACTCGCACATTCCAAAAAAATAGAATTCCCATCTGAATGAAATTCGAACCAAATCGTCAAACCTCTTTGTTAAGAAAATAAAGTAACATTGCTTAAAAGTGGAATAGGCGATCTCTTAAGAATATTTGGGACCTTTTCACTCATTGCCAATTGATTTTGATTTGGACATAAAGTTTCCATATGATATCAAAGCGAGACCTATTCCACTCTACATTTTAAAAAAAATATTCACAATTCACGATGACAGACCAATAATAAGGCTGGGGGAGTACGTGAGTAGGGTTTTGGTAGCTGCGGAGAAGATTGTGGGACAGGTTCTGGACGTGACGAAGGTCGTGGCTTAAGCGGAAGATTCTGGCATGAAATAAAAGTGGGGGTATTTTGGGTACTTCACTTAAAATGGGACTTATGCGGATAGTGTTTGACATGAGGTGGGCCTGAACAGGTAATGGAAGACAAAAGGGACTGGTTTGTAAGAAGCCCAGAAGTATTAGACCAAACAACCCAAACTGAGCACATTGACGCAAACGATGTAGCCCAACCCGGAATTGGATCTGGTACAACCACCTAATCGAACACCTGACCAAACTATAGAAAATACACATGAGGAAATCACCTACAATATCGTAGAGACAATGAGGCTGCCCCCATTTTGATCTCACCCAGAAAGCCACTCTGATTTTTATAAGCTCCAGAATTTCATCCCAATCCTCATTTTCTAACACCACGACATTCAAACATAAACTTGAACATAAAATCATTTAAAATACTCATGGGTAACTAAAGCGCACCGAAACTTGCTACTCTCTCTCTCTCTCTCTCTCTCTCTCTCTCTCTAACCCTAACCGTCACACCTCTTTCCTTCTCCCTTCCCTTCCCTTCCCCTAGGGTTTCAACCCTTTGTTTCTCCTTCCCTTCCCTTCCCTTCCCTTCCCTTCTCTTCCCTTCCCCTCCCCTCCCCTCCCCTCCCCTCCCCTAGGATTTCCACCCTAAAATGGGGTGGTGGGGGTGGGGGGAGGGATTATCTCCTATGAAGTTTTTTTCTTTCTGTCGGCCTCTGATCGAAATCTCTTTTTCCCTCCTTTCATTACTCTCCACCTACCCGTCGCCTCAACCCCCCGGTTTCTCTGCTACCGAACCTCCTCCATTATCTTCGCCGTTCGTCGGTGACTCGTCTCTGGTGTTGTGGTTCAGATTTGCGATTGTGGGTATGGAGCTTTTGTGCATGATTGGGTTGCCGGAGTTGGAGATCAATATTGGTGATGATTATGGCAAGGTTTTAGGTTTTTCATTTTATTTTTTTCTTTTATTGTTGGCTTGCAATCCTTTGCTTTTTCTCCTCCATTATTGGAGGTTTTCTCTTCTGTTTCTTGCCATGAGTCTCTCTCCCGATTGGGTTTTTCCTTGGGTTGTTTTGGTTTGATTCTGCTGGAAAAATGTTTAGTTCGTTTGGGGTATAGTCGGTGGGATGAATCTCCATCGTCTTAATTACTTGGTCTTTTGTCTAATAACGAGTTTTCATAATCTTTGGTTGGGAGTTATAATATCATCTTTTATCGTTAGAAAAAAAAAACCCCAACGACAGTCCTTTTAATCTAGACAGTCCAAAGAATTGCAACATAAATACAAATTTCGCTCAACGTGTCCCATCCATCCTCTATTTTTGGAGAAATAGGGATGGACTGGGGATGCTAAAGATCCCATGTGATTGTTGCAGAGTTTGCATAAGGCATCCTCCTCATTTTGAATGATCCCCAATCTGTGTTACTATTCTGTAGACTTTACCCTGCCTGTTTCGTTAAACAACAAAAGCACTGGGTTTTGAAGTGTGCAATATTCTTCCATGACAGATTGAAAGTAGGGTCGGAGTAAGAACCATTCACACCACTGAGATTGTACATAGAACTTACAGTGAGTCAGTGAAATTATTTGAGTTGCAACCCATTCATGCTGTCTTTTCTTTGTTCTCTTTAGTCTTTGTAATCGCTATTCAAAGATTAACAAAAGTTTCTTTGCCATTTTAAAAAAAAAAAAAAAAGGTCTCGCTATGAGCATATTGGAATTATTCCCCCAACTTGCTCAGAATCCTGATGAAAAAGGAAGAACTGCATTGTATCTATTGGCTCAAAAATCAAAGTCCTTCAGAAGTGGGTCATTTTATTATTCACACAATTATATGTCCGGCTCGATTATCCTTTCGGTGCACTTTCTTGCAGTTCTCACATACTGTAAGTGCTACTATCTCGGTCCTACTTAATTTACTGGTCTTTTTTTTGAAAATTGTGTCATTTTTAAGATGAAAAATGTAATACTTTCCTTCATTTTCTTCTCAATTTTTATCGCACTAATTTAAGGGAATTAATTTTGCCACTCCCCTTTTGTTAATGCCACTCTCTTTCTCTCACAAAACAAATCATCTAATAATTAGGAGAATGATATTAACAAAAAGGAAAGTGGCAAAATCACTCACCTAATTTAAAGTACTCATTGCAATCTTTAAAATGGTGCAAGAAAGTCAAAAAAATACTCCCTCCGTCCCAAATTCTTGGCCCTCTACGGTTTTACGTGTAATTTTCAATGGCCTATATCTCTTAATGTATATTGTTTAAAATATGCAATATGGATCTTGTTTGATAGATTTCAATTATTTCTATAAAACAATGTTTTCAAAAACATAAAAAACAATATACATTGAGAGATATAAGCAATTGAAAATTGCACGTAAAACCGTATAGGACTAAGAATTTGGGACGGAGGGAGTAAGATATATGATTTTTCGCGAAAAAGGATAACCAATATGAGGCGGAGTTGGTATGACTTTCAGGACACCTTTAGTTGCATCATGTATATTTCTTTTTGTTTTTTGTCGTTTGTTTTCATTTTATAACTTATTCATTAAAAGAAAATGTGTTTGTTTATTACTAAGCAGGGTTTATTCCATCGATGGTGTATCCGTCGGAAAAAGTTAATAGCTCAAAACTAAAAGGGTTCCGAGCATCAATAGTTACAGGTTTGGTTTTGTGTTTTGCCATTTTCTATAACCTGTACTATCGCAAACCCATGCTAGTTTTTAACCTAAAATGTCTCTTATATCCATTCTGCAGCATCGCACAAATCATAGGCAATAGAAGAAAATAGAAAGAGGGCGCGGCTATTTGCAGCCACGTATTTTCTCCCACAGCCCGTTAAAATTTTTTAATTAGACTCGACAGCTAGTTACCGAAATTAAGATACATTTTCAACATCAAATTACCGAAATATGATATTTTTTTCAACAGCTATTTACCGAAAATGCCCGAAAATGCATGTTTGGCAGTTGTCTACCGAAAGTTGAATATATTTTCGACATGTAGTTACCGAAATATAATCTTATTTTCAACAGCTATTTACCGAAATGTTATTTATGATTTTCAACAACCACTTACCAAAATAGAGTGGGTTATGAAAGAAAATACGTGGCTGCGAATAACCCAGCCCTAGAAAGAAAAAAGAAGAAGGTAAAAGTATATAAACACCCTTCAACTATTACTTTTTCTCATAAACACCCCTCACATTTAAAAACGCCAATGAAGACCCCATCAAGTACTCTCGTTACCCATGTGACACCCTTCCGCCTCAGAACCGTTAGCTGGATGGTAACATGTCAGTCACATGGGCTTTTTTTAGACAAAAATGCCCCTCTCCACTACTATATGCCTATATCCATATTGTTCCCCACCTCTCTCTCTTTTGAATTCAATCAAACACCACCAACCAATGTCTACTCTGAGTACGACTATATCACTGAGACCTTCTGCACCGCCTTCACCGCCAAGTAGTCCCCTCACCCAAATCCCAACTCACGCGCCCTCGTCGCAGTCCCGCCGACCAAAGCATTGCCGTTTCCGCACTGCCGAGGACGAGCGGCGGCTTGGCCTCGGGAAGCTCTGCGACCGCGGGGCGTGGGCCTGGAGTGACTTGAAGTCGGCGTCAGTGATGAAGGAGAGGGGGCTGTGGCAAAATTGGAACGGAGTTTGTCTTTCAAATACCGGATAATATAATAAGGGTATATTCATCAATTCATCCATTCCATTAAAGGAGTTTGTCTTTTTTTTCGTTTCCAGTAATTGAGGGGGTCTTTGTGGACACTTTTAAATGTGAGAAATTATTTATGAGAAAAAGCAATACTTTAGGGAGTGTTTATATACTTTCAAAAAAAAAAACTACAACAAACAGATTGAGATGAACAAATTAAAGCAACACCCACCCACCCACACCCCACCCCCCCCCCCCCCCCGCTCTCTCTCTCTCTCTCTCTCGCGTAAGAATACTTGGCCGAGCATTCGCGCTTGCAGGTAAAACAACTTAACTTGGGAATATTGCACCGATCCTCATTTCATCATTGCAACTATTACTCCTACATTTTTTCCTTACTTAAAAGCTCTGACCAATACAAAAAGTAAAATAACCATTAATGAGTTCATATCATTATTCTTTTTGCTTACTCGTCGTGAATCAATTTCAAGAGGGACAATTCCAAAATTTGTAGAAGATAAATCAAATGTAATTGTATAGATCAAAGCTAATAGGGAGACAAAAGAGGAAGGCGCATATAGAGATAACTTGGATATAAATAGGTGCCTAGGTTACGTTGGGGATACCACTGCAACATTTTTCTTGTTGGTATTTTTACTTGGCAAACATTTGTGTTGTCGTCAAAAAAGGAAGGACATAATTCATATTTTAAATGCACGAATCATGGGATTAATTATAAATGATAATTTTGGATTTGCATGTTGTCAATTTTCTTGTCATTCTAAATACACGAACCATGAGATAAGGTAAGGAAACTGAATGATAGATTGTCTAGCCAATAGATTTAGAATCCATGGATTTGAATTTTCGTTGTTTGAAAATAATATGTCCAGCTAATTATGGATGTTGTCCCAACGTAACTTTCTGCTTCAATTAGCATTGGTCAATCAATGCTTTTTCTTTACATTTTTTTTTTTTTGTTGCTAAAAGAGAAAAGTCTTAAAATCCAGAAACTCTAAGACTTGCCACGTGGCAAACTTAGATGGCTTCTCACTAAAAGAACCCCGCAATACTATGTACTATATATAGATATATAAATAAGAATTAATTATAATAAATTGGAATCTAGGATTTTTTTAGAAAATAAATATTTTTTAAAGAACACTCCTTTTCTCATGTGTGTGTATATATACAGTCCGAATCCAGTCAAAGATCCCGGATTTGGGCTTTGGTGCGGACTTCTTTCCTCAGCCGCTAGATTGTGTTTTAAATCGTAGGGATTCGCGGACAATCTGTTCGTGCGAACAAATCGTCTGCGTATCCAGACCATTGAAAACACAATCCAATGCCTGAGAGCAAAGTCCGCACCAAAGCCCAAATCTGGGATCCATGACTGGATCCGGACGGGTATACATATATATATATATATATATTCATTCATATTGATAGGGAAATAATAACTTTTTTGACAATAATGTATTTGTTTTCTTCCCTTTTTTTTTATTTTTTGAGTCCAATGAAAAAAGAGAGCTTAAATTTGTTCACTTTAACTTTTTTTTTTTTTTTTTTGACAACATTGATTGCACTGAACAATTTCTATGTTCTTATTCAAATGCGTCAATATGATGATCAAGCATGTTTCTTGTTGGAACAAACGAAAATATAACATAAAGGGTGGAATTAATTAATTTGCGTATAGTTTCAAAAGTAAGGGAGGTTAGAGCAATTTTCCAAACTAGAGATAAGGTTAATTTATATTTGTCAGAAACTCAGGGATATCACTATAATTTAGCCTATATTTTGATACCCTTTTTTTTTTAATCCCCTATTTTGAGACCTGCTTGTCCTTGTTTTTCATCCCTGTTTATTTGGTGAAATTATACAATAGTCTAAGAGAACCGTTAGGGATATTCCAGATTACTTTATAATTACACATTTCTGTAAGGTCTACCATAGAGTGTATGGACCTCACAAAAATGTGTCATTGGTAAGTAGTCTGAAATACCTCGTGACGGTACTCCTAGATTATTAAATAATTACTCTTTTATTTGATATATTCTTTACCTGTATTATTTTCTTTCAGCTAATTTACTACTCCTAATTGGTGACATTCTTTTCTTACTGTAGGATTCAGAACCGTCTTCAGAGGTGGGTCCCTTCACTCGTTCACTAAATCAAGCGTTTTTTTCTCTTATTTATTTAAAAAATTGAGATCGATTTTCAATATCTTTCAAAGCCTTGTTCTCCTTCGCTATAGTGGCTTTTTGGGCCCTTTTTTGCATATTCAAACAAAATTTGTGTTTAGTAGTTTTGCGCCAAATTTTTTTGGATGATTAATTCACCTTGACAAGAAGAATCTAAAAATTTTACTTTTACCCAAATATTTTTGAAAATATTCAATATCAAGCCCCAAAAGCAAGCTTTTTGAAATTTATCTTGGATATTTTTAAATATATTTGGTTAAAAGTAAAAAAATAATAATTTTCCAATTTCTCCTCTTGAGACGAATCATAATCAATTAATATTCCATAAAAATTTTGCGCAAAATTAACAAACCCGATTTTTGTTTCAATAATGACACAATGCGCAAAAAACCACCACGTTCAGCTAAGGATAACAAGGCCAAATTATTGATCTTTCTAAATGGTAATTCATGAATTTGGCTCTTTTCAATTAAGCTTATCGGCGTACTAGAAGAATCTATGATGAAAAGCAGAAACATGCCTTTGCTCTTGAGCTAGGAAAAAGGCTCGTAAAAGAAGAGAGAGAATGGAGTCGATACTTAGACGATCGCATGGGGAGCCCGATTATTGAAGCCACGGAGAAGGGCATTATTGAGTTGGTAAATGAGATTTTAGAAAATTTTCCAGAGGCTGCGTTTAGCTTTGACAAGACCTTCGGCTCTTCTCAAAATGACAAAGGAAAGAACATATTGCACATAGCGGTTGAGCAAAAAGATTGGAATATCTACGACTTGTTGAAGTGGAAAATAGAACTCAGAGATGGAATGCTAGTGGGAGATATTGATAATAATGGAAACACCATATTACATCTTGCTGCCAAATTGGGTGCTTTGAGTTTTAGATCAATTCAACGTGGACATTTGTACCAGATGATGTGGGACGTTTGTTGGTTTAAGGTACGTGCATTTATTTGTTGAGCATGCCCTTGAATGATACTTCCTCACTCTGGGGTCTTCCTACCTCACCAAAGGGAGGTTATATCGCCACCACCTCAATGAGAATCCACGTGTTCTATTTATACTTGTGTACAACATTCTAGATTCTCTTTCCATGTTCCTGTCTACCCTAACATGCATTCTAGAACACCCTCCACACATATTTAGAACATTGCGGATTGTCCTTGATCCTTCCTGAGTCTTAATAACCAGAAATACCACAAATGCCCCTAATGGGGCTTGAACCCAAGTCTCCCACAAGTGAAGGACTAGAAATAAAATTGGACTACAAGCCCTTTGGCTAGGATGTTCTAGAACATTCTCCAGTATTCTGCGCCTTTCTAGAGTGTTCTCAAATGTTTTAGAACAATGTCGAATATTCTAGAATACTAAAGTATTGAACAATAAAGAGTAAATGTTGACTCTCAACATTATTATGGTTCGATTGTTACTCTCCCTCTCTGGATCATTTGTTACATGACTCATAATATATAGTGCTTGTTGACTAATGTTATTACTGATGCATATATGGCTTTATACTTAGTCTTTTCAAATTCCACATGCATGATGCAGCACGTGAGTTACGACTCTCCCCCACATGTATGGAATCTTCGAAACTCGGACGGGGAGACGGCCAAGGAAGTATTCGAAAGAGAACATTCCGAAATACGAGAGAAGGCTGAGAAAACAGTCAAAGATATGAACAACGGCCTAATGCTAATCGTTGCGTTGATCGGAACCGTCAATTATGCCGCACTTTTTACCCCGCCAGGCGGTTACCGCCAAAGCGAGGATGATCCTCGTTACGGTCTCCTCGTTTTCCTCACAGACGACATGCGCATGTACTACTTGCACATATTCTGCGGTATTTTTGCTGCTTTTGTTGCCTTCGCGACTATGTTTTCGATTCAGTCATGTCCGTTCCGTTGCAATGACTTCTACCTGGACTTGCCGTTGAGACTTTTGGTTGCTATGACTTCCTTCATGCTCTCTGTGGTATTCACCACCCTAGCATCTCGACAGGTCTTCCTTCTTGAAAGGCTTCATTTCCCTCTGGGACAATACAATACATTCGGGTGCTTGCTCGCTGCAACAATATTCATCCTTGGATCAATAGACGGAAGTTTCTTGCTCCTCTATTACCTCTCTTTCATGCTTAAACTTGAGTTGCTTTCCTAGCGACCCATGAATAGCACATGGTCTACTTTACTGCTTTTGTAGACTTTCAAGCTTCCGTAATATGTTTTCGAGTTTGCTCAATAAATGTGAGTTTATCACATCTTTGCTTTCTTTTCACTACTAAATTGGGTTGTAATCTGAATACGTAAGTGTGGAAATAAGAGTGATCAAAGTGTGTGAGAGAGTGTATGAGAAATCCAGTTTCTCAGTGTAATACAAATTGAGTATGTTTGTGAAATACAAGTTTGAGAGTTATAAATTGATACTCCTCTGCTTGCATCAGTGGTATCAGAGCCCTAGGCTAATGCGATAAAATTATCTCTCAAAACATACCTTCGGCCTTCGGCCTTCGGCCTTCGGCCTTCGACGTTCTATTGCTATTTTCACCAGAAACTAGCTCACTCTAAATCAGATTTTTGAGTGCAGATTCAAGATCATCTCATCTACACAAAGTCGATCGCCTTCAAGCCCAGCAACAAACGACCACCCAGATGCCGCCCGATAATCTGGCAACGAAATCAAACGGTCTCTGTTTCGTTCGATACCCGAAAGTGCTCATCTTCACAGTTTGATCTTTTAGTCTCCACCGGACGATCTCATCATCACCAAAAACCGTACCCACGTGATCGGCGGTGAAGCCGCACACGCTGCTCCAAGCCAAATTAAGGGGCATTTGGGATGAAGTTTGTTTCCGGCGCAGCTCTATACTTAAAAGGAGGTCTTGGGAACATCCGTTCATTTATGTTTCCTTTATTTTGTTGAAACAGAGAAACTTCTTCACGGAAGATTCGATAAGGAAAAGTTAATGGAAGTGAATCGCGACCGTCTAAAAGTATTTTGAATGGTTCGCATTTTAATAAAACTTTTATGGGGAAAAGTTTAAATTAAAATCCGGACCGTTCAAAACCGAAATGAACGTGCGAGATTGAAGGATGTTCACGGAGGAGGCTCCATGAAAAAAACCTCTTTGTTGAAATCTTGTCAACAGTACTGTTGTGTTTTGTTTATCCGTTATTTATTTTGTTGTTTTGTTTTTTCAACGAGTGGTCAGGGGTTGGTTAATTAAGTTTTTGGCAAGGGAAATGATATTGACACTCCAAAAATTGATGCAGATACTCCAAAAAATAAAAGAAAGTGGCTTTGGAATTATACTGATTTTGGAGTGTCTGCTTCAATTTTTAGAGGGTCAATATCATTTTCCTTTGGCAATTGTGAGTTTTGGTCTTGCTCTTTGAAGCTTCTTTTCTTTTCTTTTCTTTTCTTTTTTTCTTCTTCTATTGTGATGGTTTCATTTGTGACTTTTATGATAATGAAGTTTTCTTTACTGGTAAAAAAAAAAAAAAAGGAATACGGACTGCAGGCGTGGGGTATAAAATAATAGGGTTTCTTAGGGCATCCACACCAGCCTTGCTATAACTCAACCATGGGCTAAAGTGACGAGCACAACTCAAAAATTGGGCAAAATCCGTGGGCATCAATCTCGCTTCCTCCCTCGTTACTTTACAAAATATGTAACTTTGCTACGGTGCCTCGTCAAGCAAAATGAGCAACTGTTCATCAGGTAAACATATTAAATTAAAGCAATCAAAGTCGTGGCCAATAATGGTGGCGGAGGAGAGGTAGTTGCCTTTGATGGCTGATGATGGTGGCGGAGGAGAGGCAGTTGCCTTCGATTTCGCACATCAGGTGGTCGTCCACGTACATCAACGACACGAGCTATGAAGAGAGAAGGCTCCTGGAGCTTGAAGAAGCCATCAACGACACGAGCTATGAAGAGAGAAGGCTCCGTCGCCGCCGTAACCCATGTAGATTGACGCTGTTGAAGCCTTTGAGAGGGTGAGGTTGGCGGGGTTTTGTTTCTTTCTGTAGCTGGGTTGGGTTGAAAAGGTAAAGTTAGAGAGAGGGAGAGGTGTTTGCTTTTGGTTGAGATAGAGAGAGAGGGGGGAAGTTTGGCCGTATGGGGTTGGGCCGGTTGGCTGTCATTTGCTTTTTTTTTTTTTTTTTGGAAATATAAAAATAATATTTTTAATGGGATAGTTTTAATATAGAGAGTCTGATGCAGTATACATTTTAAAAGTGGGTAGCTAAAGTAATAAAGTGGCTTTTGGCTCTCTAATTTGGTCCAAAATTTAAAGATGCTGGTGCGGATGCTCTTAGGTGTTTTCGCTAAATTAATGGACTTAACAATATTAAAATTGACTATGTTATTACTAATTTTTAGACAAAATTTAATGGAAACAGGTTGACTATTCTCATTAGCTTGTAGCCAATAACATAGTGAAAATGCACCCTAAGACACCAATAAGTTAATAAGCAAATGTTTCCATGTATCAATGACAAGATACTCCCTCCGTCCCTTATTATTGGTTTTATTTGTTATTTGGGACTTTGTATATTAAATATGGATCTTATTTGACAAATCTCAAATAATTTTATAAAACAAAGATTTCAAATCGTAGAAAATATTATAGATTGTGAGATATAAACAATTGTTTGAATGACACAAAAAGTGAAACATACCAAGAATATAGAACGGAGAGAGTATATATACATGTTTCCTAGTTAGGATATTTCCTTTTACTAACTTTTGCAAACTACGGGTGCATGGTTTGGTGTACATACTAAATGTACACCGAATTATGCAAGATTTATTTTGGAGTGGGGTGAGTCTCACACAAATTAACTTGTTTAAAATAAATTTTTAACAGTTTATGTAAAAAATTAACTTATTCGAATATTGTTAAAGACATAAGAGCTTTTTACCCCAGAATTTGTTTGAAAAAAATTTGAATGGATCGATTAAACTCGAAATAATATTTGACCGTGCTAATTGTCGCAGGAACCCTTAAAAAAAAATTTAAAACAAATTGGACGAATCCGAATTGTGCGAAACTCCGTCCGAAGCAAGAAGTTTCACATAAAACATTTGATTTGACACTTGTTACTTTTTTCTTTTTGTTTATTAATTCTTTTCTTGGAGCAGTAACATTAGCTTTATTCTAATGGGGTTGGCTTTTCTGCCGTTAAAGAGTGGACAACATCCCATGTAGTCTAGTCATTTTCTAAATAATTTTGGAATTACTTCAATGATCAAAATCGTTCACAGTGTAGAATTTGTCGAGCAGAATATACACGTAAAATATTAAAATAACTGGATAAAGATTTACTAATATTCAAAGAGAGTACAACCAAACCCCCCCCCCCCCCCCCCCCCCCCCCCCCCCCCCTCCTTCTTTCCGTAAGTAAATTCCTTACCCAAAGAGAATTCATTCTCTTGTTTTCCGTCTTCTTGTAAACACCACCTCACATGCGTAGTAGTTAAAGATGGAATCCTCCACCATTTCAGTCAGTCGCTCCGATCCGCTGGTTTCAGATAAGCGTCAGATTGCGAACCACGGTCACGGTCGTCCTCGTTCGCAACCGTTCGCGAGTTTTGGATACAAGAAGGTGCGATACCACTAGACGCGGGGGTAACACAATCCTCCATTTTCTAGCCGTGCACGGAAACGCATTCGTGGTTCAGAAACTCGTCGACGACGACAATGGCAACAACCACAGCAGCAGCAGCATAGTAAAATGTGAAGATCTGTTTGGGGGAAACGACAAGGGCAACAGCACGGCATTGCATGAAGGTGCGAGGTTCGGTCAAAAAAGTGTGGTCGAAATCCTTTTGCAGAAACAAGAATCGTTGGTTCTGGAAGCAATAGTTTAGGAGAGACGCCTGTTTACGTTGCCGCGGCTTTTGGACACGAGGATGTTTTCGACCATCTAATCGCAAAGGTACTCAATCGCAATCGGGAGGTGACCAGAAGTACTAACAATTCCAACATTCTACACGCGGCGGTCATGGGAGAGCATTATGGTATGTACATTTCTTTCGTAGTGCTCTAGGACCCTTCTACACCAAATGTGTAGATCCCAAATTAATTACTGTATGTGGAGAAGGGTCCTAAGCACAACTTCAACTATCGTCCCTCTCTAGCTAGTTTTAAGTAATTCCAAATTTTGTTCCTCTAATACCAGTTTTTATATAATTTGGCAAGGGATGATTGTTGTACATTATCCTTAAAATGTTGTTTGCCTGAGTTCAGTATGTGGTAATAACTAACTAGGTAAAAACCTTAGGGCTACCAGGAGTGATGTCCGATCGTTACCTTTAAGATTTCGGAATTAGTTGAGGTATGCGCAAGCTGATTCGGACATCTGATTATCAAAAAAAAAAAAAAACCGAACATCTCACCCAAATAACCCCAATAAACACAGCCCCACGATACAACCGACACGAAACTAAAACCACCACAAAAACAGGACAGCCCACGAACAACACCCCATGACTCGAGAGAACTAACACCCCACCCAAAAAACCCACAAACACATGACATCCCTAGACTTACAGTGAAACAGTGCTTCCAATGAAGGGGGTACCAGTACCACCCATTGGATTGGATGCCCCACCAAGCTAATACTCTAGTCCATATGTCCCAAACAGGGGTGGAGTGTAAAAGGAAGTGGTCCAAAGATTCCATGTGATTGTTGCAGAATTTGCATAAGGCATCCTCCTCATTTTGAATGATCCCCAATCTGTGTAAGTATTCTGGTTCTGCAGACTTTAACCTGCCCAATTTCGTTAAACAGCGAAAGCACTGGGTTTTGAAGTGTGCAATATTCTTCCATAACAGATTGATGAAAGTAGGTGCTGACCCCACCAGGAGTCGCGGATCTACTGCCCTTGTATCGATCTGAGTTGGTAGGTCGAAAGATAGTGTTTGGGTGTTGGCGCCACTTGCTGATGGACGGGGATTTGAGCTGATTGGGTTGTTGTCGTTGTTGGGTTTCATTTTTTAGGTGTTCGGACTTGGCCCCTGGGTGTATTTTCTTTTTATCCAACCTTTGGTTGAATTCTCCTTCCCTCTCGCTCAACTTGATGTGCCATTTGTCAAGTTCCCTTAATAAAATTTTACTGCCTATCAAAAAATCTTCTATCTCTCATTTTCCTAGCATTATGCAGAGACACAAAAATAGAAAAAGAACAGAATAGGCAAAATTGGCATAAAGTGCTGGATCATATATAGACTACATTGTTATCCCTATCCCTATCAATAAGCATCTAATAAAACTGATGATTAAAAAGACACAAGCACAAGCATATAAAACTCCATGCATATTCCTAAACTATACAGATAAAAAAAAAAAAAAAAAAAGGGCCATATATGGCAACTTAGAATAAGCAAATCAATCACTTTGGCTCGGATCGAGCACTACTCCTGTAAAAAAAATCAGCCCTGATTTAGCTTCCCCGATCATAACTACAAAAGGATGATCGGCAACGAAACTTGATCTTTCTGGATTGTGGTATAAAATCCGCCAGGGGGAGTTAATAAAGTAATGGCTGCAGCCTCTGTGCCTTTCTCGTCGATCTCAATACAAACCTTTTGAATTATTACCGCAGGAGGCAATTGGGCACCCTCAGGAATATGTAACATGTTCGATAAGTCTACCAGATTTTCTGCAAAAGGTAATGGTGTTCCTGTATAATTCATCGCATCGGAGACTTCAAACTTGTACGAGAATTTTAACTTCGGTATCCAAAATTTATCAAGCAATGCTTCTGACAAGTAGAAGTACGTCTCGGGATTGGAATTGATGAGCTTTTCTACCAGATTTTGCAACCCGCATTGCTCATCTGGGAGAAAAAAGTGCATGGAGAAGTCTTGTTTGTGCTTTCCGTTTTCATATGGAATTTGAAGGACTTTGAAACCGTCAAACGATCTGCAGTAATACATTCTGCTGCTGGTCATGAATGGTACTGAAATAGTGTCACCATTAAGAAGATAGAAATTAATCTTTTCTTTCAGTACGTTTTTTGGCGAATTGATAATCTTGATCCCATGTTCCTTTGAGGTAGAGCCCATTTGTTAAGATTTGATCATTTTTTTTTTATAGGTGCTTTGGGCAACGTCTTTATGATATCTACAAGAAGCTTACGGCTAGCTAGGTTGAGTTTTAGCGAGCAAAAGCGATAGGAGATCTTGTTCTCGTCAAATCTCTCTCAATATACCCATACCAATTTTGTTTACACAAACCCTTGAGACCTTAAAATCAGTTTGCAAGACGTTGACGTTTGGATCCTGTAGACTTCCTGTCTTTCTTCTGGATGAGAACAATGGACGATTTAAGATTCCACCTTCCACCTTTTTTGCCACACTTTGATACGCTTTTTTTGCCCCAATTTTGATTCGCACAACTTTAAAACAACTCCGAACACGACTGTAAAACAACTCCGAGCACGACTGTGTCTACATACATCTAACAGTTCCGGACACGGTTATGTTCAGGATTGTGGTTGTAGCATTGCTCACGCGATAAAAAGAGAAGGGGGTTTGTGCTACGGAGATGGGATGAACTAGGAGACACGAGTAGGCCATTTGGTAGTTTAATTGTTTTCTTCTCTCTCATTCTACTAGCGTTATGCAGAGATAAAAAAAGAAAACAAAGGGCAAAATCAACATAAACATTTGTTGTTTCACAAACTATATTATCACTAACAATAAGCATCTAAAATTCATGATATAAAGCATAAGCTTCTAAAACTCCATATTCCTAAACTATATAAAGATAAACAAAAACCGGTCATAGGGCAACTAAGCAAAAGCAAATCAATCACTTTGGCTCGGATTGAGCACTACTCCGGTAAAAAAAACCAGCCTTGATTTAGCTTCCCTAATCATAAATATAAAAGGATGATCAGCTACGAAACTTAAAGTTTTTGGCTTGTGTAATGGGTTCGAACATCCAAACACGTGTAATGCAGCTATGGCTGCAGCCTCTGTGCCTTTCTCGTCGATCTCAATACATGCCTTTTGAATTATGCTCGTGGGTGGCAGTCGAGCACCATCAGGAATATGTAGCATTTCTGATAAGTCTGTCGGATTTTCTGCAAAAGAAAATGGTGCTCCCGTATCCCTCATGGCCTCTGAGACTTCAAACTTGTACGAGAATTTAAATTTTGGTATCCAAAATTCATCAAGCACTACTTTTGACAAGTGGAGATACGTCTTCGGATCGGAATTGATGAGCTTTTCCAAGAGATTTTGCAACCCGTATCGCTCATCTGGGAGGAAAAAGTACATGGAGAAGTGCTGTTCGCACTTTCCGTTCTCGTATGGGATGTTGAGAACTTTGAAACCGTCGAAGGATCGACAAGGATACATTTTGCTGCTGGTCATGAACGGTACTGAAGCAGTGTCACCATTAAGAAGATAGAAATCTTTTCTTTCAGTACGTTCTTTGGCGAATCGATAATCGTGATCCCATGTTCCTTTGAAGTAGAGCCCATTTGCAAGGATGAGTGCTGTGTTTGGACTTGGAGTGCCCGGATCGAGAAAGTTTTTGATAAGTCCCCTTGATACATCTTCGGCCCATGCATTAACTTCCTCTCTCACTTCCGCAGCCTGTTTAGTTGTAAATAGAAACAGATGTAAGCAAAAAATAGTCATCTTCTTGGCTATTAATTTCAGTTGCCCCATCATATCAGATATCATGCTGATGAATAATCGAAGAGAGGATTACAAGCAGAAAACCCTGTAAAACAAGGTAGAAATCTTTTATTATTGGTAATGGAGATTTAAACCGATTGAATTTTTTCAAAAACTATCACATATCCCCATTCCCCTTCCATCCCCCCATGGGATCAGATATTATGTTCTTATAAAAAAATTTAAAAAACAGGGCAAAGTGAAGAAAATACTACGATAAATGAGTCAAAAGCACCAGTCTAAGTGTTAATTAGCGAACCAAAAAGTCTGAGCAAACGGAATGAGGTCTAAGGGCCCGTTCCAGAAACTCAAAAAAGTAAAATTTTTTTTTTTTTGCAATTTTTAAGCTTAAAAATAATGAGTTTATTGAATTCTAAAAATGTACAATATCGATCTTACTTGAAAAATCTTGACGAGATCTTTTAAATGAATCAAAAAAATTAAAAAATTATTTTCATAAGCACTTTATTTTTAAGTTTAAAAATTGAATATAAACACTTATTTTTTAAGAGATTAGTGGAATGAGACGTATATAAGTTTCTGTCAATGAGGCCTATATGAGCATAAACTCCTCCTTTTGACTACAACAATAGGGAAGAATATATAGATCTGTCAATGAACTGGATTAAACTTGAATCCGATCAGAATTCAAAATAGTTTAAATTTGATCCGAATTTGAATTCAGTAAATCTGATATCAGTAATCCTAATCCGATACGAACCACATCTTGTGCTATGAATATTTATCACGAGTTTTGTTTAAATTAGTTCAAAACACTTCTTAAACGAACATAAAAATCGAAGAAATCCACAAGAGAAATAGCGTTAGCGACCGAAAGATCCAAAATTCGTATTAGGGATTTTCCGAGTCGTCTCTGCGTGAGGCATATAGAATGCAAAAGAGATCAAAGCATCTGGGATTTTTATCAAATTACTGAATCAGATTAAACCAAAACCAATGAGTCAATATTAATTGTACAAATTAATTACCTGAGTTGCAAAATCAACAGTTTTGGACTCACAGTTGAAAATGCCCTTGAGAATCTTCTCCTCATACAACGGTTTCAAAGGAAAACGTTGATCGGCCCAAGCTCCGTTGACCATGGCCAACATCGGCCCTCCATCGTCATGGCCATCCTTGGTGGATCCGACAGCAGCTGCAACCGCCATCATCTCCCGGGACTTGGAGTTGATTGCATCGATGTTTTCCGACCCGAGATAGCCCAACGTGTACTCTAACGTGGATCCCTTTAACCCGGCAGCCACCATGTTTAGAAGGATATTGAGAGAGACCGGAGACACCACCAGGTTATTTTTTCTGGACTTCTTGACCTCCTCGAGCATCCACTGAGAGGCCAACTGTGTGCAGAAATCCATTCTTTCTAAGGTTTTCGCTTGACTTTTTCTAGGGTTTGAGAATGTATCCATTCTTGTTATGGTTTTTGCTTTTCTTTGTTTAGGGTCCCAGATATCCGAGAATATATAGGGAGAATATGGAGTGGTATACAAGTAATATAATATTATTCTTATGGCAAGGGTATTTTCAAGTTTTGATTGTTTGCTTATTCTAAAAGCTACCCTTTTGGGTTGTTCGTGTCTCATATCATCAAGTCCCACATGTCGTTATTGAGGGCCGACCCAAGATAATTAAGCGGCAATCTCAAATGGACTCTGCTAGGCCACCGACGGTCACGCGGAGTCCACTTTATAGATAATTTGAGTCCTTCAATAATTTAAGGAAAAAAAAAAAAGGAGCTCATGAAAAATCAAGTTCAATTCGATATGTGAAGGTGTTCAATTCAATCTTTTATTTTTTTCACAAATCCATAATCGGAATGAAAAAATAGAAGATTGGATGGAGCACTTATACGTATCGGATTAAGCTGATTTTCGCAAGCCTGCTTGGTTTGTTTTTTTTATAAATTATTGAAAGGCTTGAATTATCCGTGAGGGCCCAAAGTAGGCCCCGCGAGGGTTTGGGTCTCGCCTGGCTTTCGATGGCCATGGTCGGTTTCCTTAGACTTACCGAATCTCAAGTAGGCCCTTTCAATTTTCACATAATTAAACACTTACTCCTCCGGTTCCATTTTAAGTGTTCACTACGTTAATTGTGTTTTATATTTTAAAAATCATTATGTCATAAAAATAATCGAGACTTATCAAACAATATCTATATTACATATTATTAACAATATACATTAAGAGATGTATGCAGAAGGATACCATGTGCTTTATAGTCGCTCAAAATCATATATATTCATTGAATCAGTTGTGTTGATTCGAATCTATATATGCTCCACATTTGATATAGCACTACGTCTTGGTTACTACGGGGATGTCCAATTAACATAATCAATTCGAGGTCTCGCAGCCTAATCTTGTGCCTTCTCTGCTGAATGTGTGGAATATTCAATTGAAATTGAAAAGCATGTATAAACATACAGTATGTGAACTTAACATTGTGCTGTCTCTGCTGAATGTGTTGATTATGTTGCTATATTTTGTTTTCCATAGTGATGTAGATATATTAATCTTACTTATAATTTCATCAAATTTTAACAACAAAATATTACTTTAGATCCAAAAATAGATAATGGAACCTCATTAGTTTCTCCCGTTTTACATGCGCGCATGCACACACATATGGGAATGTCCAAGCAAGAAGAGACACCTGATATCTGCTCTCAAAATCTGATTAGATGATCTACTATCTGCCAGACTGCCAGTAGATTGGGTTATAACTGAACTTGTACACAATCACAATCAATCACAGCTACAAAAGCTAAACCTACCATGGTGTGTGGGAGGGGATTTTAATGAGATCAAAGCGCCTTGTGAAAGGGTGGGGTGCCTAAGAATGGAGAGGGGAATGAGGGATTTTGTGGACTTCTGCAACAATATGGAATTGGTGGATCTGCCAATGATTGGCAGGAAATTCACTTGGACTAATCACCAAGATCAAGCTATTCTTAGTCGACTGGATAGATTTCTATTATCTCAACAATGGCTTCAAGAGTTTAAGGTACATCAATGGGGGCTAGAAAGACCTATTTCTGATCATTGTCCGGTTGTAATTATGGATGATAGCAGGGATTGGGGCCCCAAGCCTTTTAAGTTCATGGATATCTGGCTATCCCACCCGAACTGTATGAAGGTAGCCAAAGAAACTTGGGAGAGTACACTGGTGAGCGGTTGGGCAGGTTTCATCTTATTGCAGAAACTTAGGGCCATTAAAGAAAAGCTGAAAGTGTGGAATAAAGAAGAATTTGGGGATGTTAACTTAGCCTTACTTGCCACGGAAGCTGAACTTCACCAATTGGATATACTGTCCGAAGATAGGCCGCTTTCTGCAGATGAGAAAGCAGTGAAGTGTAAAAGTAAAACAGAGTTTTGGAGGCTCTCTCGGTTATCTGAGTCACTATGGAGACAAAAATCAAGAGGGAATTGGTTGAAGCTGGGAGATAAAAACACAAGATTCTTCCAAGCATTGGCTAATAATAGGTACAGGAGGAACTTGGTGGGTTCTATCAATGCAGGTGGAAGAGTTGTGGAAGACCCCACAGAAATCAAGGAAGCGGCCGTAGAGCATTTCAGTAATAATTTTTTGGAGGAGAGAATTTCGAGACCTGGATTGGGGGGTGTGTTCCATAGAAAATTGCTTCCGGATACCTCTCTTCTTCTCGAAAATCAGTTCGATGAGAGGGAGATAATGGCAGCATTGAAGGAATGCAGTAATCTCAAGGCGCCGGGTCCAGATGGCTTTAATTTTTCTTTTGTAAAGAAGGGCTGGAATTTCATGAAAAGCACGGTCCTCTGTTTCTTTCAAGAGTTTCATGCCAATGGAAAGCTCACTAAAGGTATTAACTCAACCTTTGTATCTTTAATACCTAAGGTGGACTGCCCTTTATTTTTCAGAGAATATAGGCCGATTAGTATGGTGGGTTGGGTTTATAAATTGTTATCGAAAGTCTTGGCGAATAGAATCAAAATCCACCTTCCATTAATTATTGGTGAGTCTCAAGCTGCCTTCATTGGAGGCAAACAAATACTGGATGGGGTACTGATAGCTAATGAAGTCATTCACAGTTGGAAGAAAAGTAATCAAGGGGGTCTTATTCTTAAAATTGATTTTGAAAGAGCTTATGATTGTGTTAATTGGGGATTTCTGTTGGATTTACTTGCTAAAATGGGTTTTGGGGACAAATGGTGTAGATGGATTAAAGAGTGTTGTTCGACTATATCCATGTCAGTGTTGATCAATGGATCTCCGTCTAAAGAGTTTCAAACTCAAAAAGGTCTCAGACAAGGGGATCCCTTATCCCCTTTTCTTTTTAACATAGTTGTTGAAGCTCTTAACATTATGTTGGAAAGAGCAAGGGAGTTGAACATAATCAAAGGAGTTAAGGTTGGAACCAATGGGGTAACATTGTCTCACCTTCAATTCGCAGATGATACTATCCTCTTTTGTAATGATGACAGAGAAGAATTGGCAAATATTAAAAGGATTCTCAGGTGTTTTCAACTAATGTCTGGGTTGAAAATTAATTTTTCCAAGAGTTCGCTATGTGGAGTCAATGTTCCACAACAGGCAGTGACATCACTTGCTCAGGTTATGGGGTGCAAAATTGAATCTTTGCCGATCAAATACCTAGGACTGCCTTTGGGAGCCAATCCTAGAAGGATCAAGACGTGGGATCCAATCTTGGAAAAAATGGAGAAAAGGTTAAATGTGTGGAGGAGGAGAATAAACTCCACTGGGGGTAGACTTACTCTTATTAATTCTTCTTTTAGCCATTTGCCAACCTTTTTTATGTCTATCTTTAAAATGCCGTTGGCTGTGGCAAAGGCTATGGAGAAACTTCAGAGGCAATTTTTCTGGGGCGATACTTTGGAAAAGAAAAAATTGCACTTGGTTAAATGGGAAACAATTGCTAAAAAGAAGGAGTTTGGCGGGTTGGGAGTGCGGAGAGTGATGCAACAAAACCTTGCCCTTCTATCCAAGTGGTGGTGGAGATTCAATAAGGAGAAGGATTCTCTTTGGGTCAAAGTTATTAGAGGAAAGTATAATCTAATGCAGAGAGATTGGCTACCGTGTTTGCCAAGGGCTGGACATGTTACTAATATTTGGAGAGATATTTGCTCTTTAGGGGATCCGCTGTCCAGTGTGGGTTCTATAATCAATGAGGGCTTTAGAATTCAAGTTAATTCTGGGCAGGACACCTCCTTTTGGAATGATATTTGGTTGGGGGATAGTACTCTCAAAGAAGCCTTTCCTAGACTCTTTCTTATATCGTCCCAAAAAGAAGACATGATTAGCACAGTGAAGGGAAGCTATGGAAATGACCACTGGAATCTACAATTTAGGAAGTCATTGCGGTTACGGGAGAATCAACTATTGGAGGAATTAATTCAACGGCTTCATCCGATCAGATTGGACCAATCCAAAGAGGACGTGTTACAGTGGAAGTGGTCTACGGATAAAAAATTTTCAGTTAGATCAGTGTACAATCAATGGGAACACATTGGTCTATCTAGGAACCAAGTTTTGGGATCTCTGTGGAAGAATCTTTGTCCTCCTAAGGTGGAAATTTTTTCGTGGCTAGCAGTACAGGAAAAGGTAGCTACTAGATCGGTGCTATCAAGAAGGGATATGATTCAGGAGGACCAACCGGTATCATGCCCTCTTTGCTCCCTGCAACTAGAAACCCCTAATCATTTGTTTCTATACTGCCAATTTTCTTGGAGCATATGGTCATTGATTCTAGATTGGTGGCATGTTGTGTGGGTATGCCCTCCATCTTTGGCGGATTTAGCTTTATGGTGGTTCGACAACAGGTTTGGAGGCTTGGAGGAACAGTTGTGGGTAGCTTCTTTTTATGCTACACTTTGGTCCTTGTGGTTGGTACGGAATGACTACGTATTCAACAATGCAACTACTAGTATCGAGGAGGTGGGTGAGCTTGTGAAAACCAGAGTTGCAATGTGGATGAAGTCCAGGTTTGACATCAAGTTCTATTCGGTGGAGGACTTTAGGTTGTTTTTGGATGGAATTCGAAAGCTCAAGTTGTAGTTCCTTTTGAGGCGTTGTAAGCGTCCAACTCTCAGTTGGATAGTCTTGCTTTCTTTGTTCTTTTTGTGTTTTTCTCCTCGATGTACCCTTTCGAGTAATAAAAATTATTTCGTTTGCCGAGCAAAAAAAAAAAAAAAAACTCCTTAGCTGATCACACAAACAAACACAAATTGCCCGACCCTGCAGGGCGCTCTGGGGGGCAGATCACAATCATCTAAATATGTTTTCAACGATTTGGATTTAAAATGAAACTTTTCCCGAAAAAAGTTTCATTTAAATCTAGATCGTTCAAAACACTCTTGAACGGTTGAAACCTTGCACTACAAGGTTTCCGAATCCCCCAACTCCATCACATGTACTGTACACCCCACAACCAACCATGAAGTTTAATTATACAACAACAGTAGTATTCTGAGATATTAAAATATATGTTGTGTGCCTCAAAACGACATTTCCACATTTTCTGAAAATCGATAGGAATCAAAACAGAGGAAACCGCGTTGCCAACTATGATGAATAAGTTGAGCCTTTGCGCCATTCCCAGCAGATGCAAAAGCTACAATCAAAGGGTAAATGTGGTCTGGTCTAGGATGTGCCATCTTTGCATGGGGTGCCAGCTTCTCAAATTCAATAACATCTTCATGCCTGTACAACATGTACAAGGGATATATAGCTTAGTATCTAGCTCTACAAGTGAGAAACCATAATCCATGGGAACATACATATAGTACTACTACCCTTATATTTAGTTTGTTCCATATCATATTGTTTGTATCCTTATCTTTGCTTTGGACGGAAACTGTTGATGCGGTATGACTTTTATTAAATGCAAGATTGCGTTTCGGATCAAAAGATTAAAAAATATATATATTACTACAATACTTCATGAAGAAAACTCAACCAGATCATTTTATGAGGCCGTGAATAAATTGAGAAAATGAATTGCGACCGTCCAAAAGTCTGGATGCTGAAAGAAACTTTTCCTGCGATACACCTTTGTAAAACCTAAGGCTCTGTTTGGAATTTGAGGAAAGGAAATGAAAAGAAAGGAAAATTAAAAATTTCTCCCTCCTATTGTTTGGTTGGAAGAGAAAGTCAGAAGCAAATCACAATTTTAAGTTTTGTGAATACTAAATTTTCCTTCCTATTTTCCTCCCATTCTACTTTCGTTTCCTTTCGTTTCGTTTCCTTTCTTTTCTTTAGGTTCCAAACAGAGCCTAAGATTTTCTCTCGTTCCATTGCGACTTATCAAAGTGTATTCCAGCATGTAAACAGAGTGGGATAGTCAAAAGCATGCATATCCGGAAAACAAAGGATTATGACTGATAAGCATAATGTCGATCGAGAGAGAGAGAGAGAGAGAGAGAGAGAGGGCATTTCGCCAGAAACTCTGGCTGGATCATGATGTCTAGCAACACCCATCACGGAGAGATGCAGGGGAAGGAGCTACGTTCACATTATTCGTGGACAAAAACCTACCAGAGTATGTATCAATTAGCTGGTTCAAACCTCTTCATCAGGTTCTGATCGGTGAAGGATGAGTTCATACCAACAAAGAGAAGCAAAGCAATGGGAAGAAATTTCGGCTTCGTGAGATACAACAATAGAAAGATTGCAGAGAATGCTAAAGCCAAAACAAACGGCATCTGGATTGAGGACAGACAGCTATTCGTAAAAAATGCTACCTTTGAAGCGAAAGGGGGAAAATTAGGGCAGGGAAGTTACCCAGTCAATAGCTATAGCCAACCATTTTTCAGATGTCAAAACCCTGGATCTGATTCCAACGAAGGAGATGGCAGAGGGAAATCCAAGAAATGGAGTGGGAGCAGAAGGGGAAAATCGTATGCTCAGATAGTAAAAGGAACTGGAGAGCATCTGAATCAGGTAACAAACATGATTTTGGTAAAATGCACACCAGGTGCTTGTGGTTGGTCATACAGGAGTGTTGTGGCCACCCTCCATACGACTATTAGCTTGATTGAACTCAAAAATCAAGTTATTGCAGAAGGGATCCCAATCACAGATATTCGGAGTATGGGAGGTAGACATGTGCTGCTAATGTTGCAAGGATAAGGATATTAAGGATTCTATTGTCAAAGAAGATGTACTGCAAAGATGGTTTAACAAAATGAAGCAATGGGAGGGGGAAGCAGCCAGCATTGAAAGGATCACATGGCTTTCTTCCTGCTATGGAATTCGTCTTAATGTGTGGAACATGTCAACATTTCAGAAAATCGGTGAGCAGTGGGGAATTTTTATTGGAAATGATGAGGCTACCCTCAAACTTTTAGCCTTCGACAAAGGAATGACGTTGATTGCTACTGAAAGGCCCAGCAAAATCGATGAATAGATTCAGCTGAATGTCAAAAGTTAAATGTACAAGGTTATGGTGGTGGAAGCAAAGGGACAGGGTCTGGGTTACAGTTGCAGAAAGCCATAGTACAGGTCTTAGAAAGTTGGTGATATGCCAGAGCTTGGAGATGATGACGTGGAGAATGAAGATGAGGAGGTGGATACCAACAAGCCAATGGATTCCTTTGTAAAACACATGGTGGATTTCACATTAGAAATTAACAATACAGAGGTGCCTATTTCAAAAGTGCATGGGGAGGTTGAGAATATCACAGTGACATCTAATGTGGATATACTTCATAAGACAGCTGTTTATAATGCATTAAGGGGCAACAACCTAATGGATACAACAAAGTCTTCAGTGGAGGGAACCGTTATTCAAAAGAGTATGAATGGGCAAAAGCAAATAGAGGGAGAGCTAGCCATTAATAAATGATGTTCTGACCAACATCCAATAGGATCAAGCAACTCAGTATCCAATGAGGATGGGGCATCACAAGAGGAGTTTGAGTTGACTGGTAAAGTGAAAGTGCATCATCAGTCGAAATTTTCTCAAGAAAATGGTATTGATTTAGAGGTGGGACTAAATTCAGGGGATAAAAGAACCAGACAGCATATCTCTAACTTAATTCAGATTAACGATCAGGTTTCACAAAGTTCAAATCAAAAGGTTGCTTTCTAGCAAGAATTGCAGAAGAGCTTGATCATTGACAGTTCTAAAAGGATTGAGGATGTTTCTATCCCAAAGATACAAAATATCAAAGAACTCACAATAGCAAGACAAGTTGATGCGACGAAGGAGGCAGGGCTCAACCTGGGTATGAAATTGCTTCTTCAAGATGAAAGGATTATCAGGGAGATGATTGAAATAGAGGCAAAAGAATATGTTCAAGCTCATACCAATAGAGATGGCTAGTTGAGGGAAGCTGCCAAAGGGGGAAATAATTTCATTGATCTAATGAAAATTATTACGTTGGAACATGAGGGGAATGGGAAGTAGACGAAAGAAATCCTTTCTCAGAAAGATAATAAGGAAAAGAAGTCCAGAGGTAATGTTTATACAGGAGTCAAAGCTGGAAAGTATTACGAGGAATGAGATGTGCAGATTTTGGGGCAATGCTAATATGGATTTTGCCTATGTGGCTGCAGCAAGAGCATCTGGTGGGTTAATATGCATATGGAATAAGGAGTGCTTTCAAGTCACAAATATATGCTTGCTAACAGGTATTTCATGCTTTTGCGAGGAAAGTTTAATTTTGTTGAATGTGTGTTGATGAATGTATATGCATCTAATGAGGTGGTAAAGAGGAAAGAGACATGGGAAGAGATAACCCAAATCAGAAACACAAGCCCAATACTGTGGTGTGTGGGAGGTGACTTTAATGAAATCCTATCTGTCACAACCTGAAAAATTTGCATGAATTACTAATTTACTTATCGAGAAAGTTATTCAGAAAACCGAGACCATGAATCCGGGTTGGGTCATGACACTATCCATTAAGTAGAGAACTTGGACATCTGTGAATGAGTCAAGAGATATGAGGGATTCCAATATTTCATTAACACAATGGAAATACTTGATCAACCTATGGTTGGGAACTTGGGAGGACGTGTACTTGATCTGATTTCCATACAATAGAAACCCAAAGTAGATTGGATAGGTTCATGATATCTCTGGATTTTAGGCAACATTTCAAAGTACGCCAGTGGGGTCTTCTAAGAGAGATCTTAGATCACTACACCATAATGGTTAAGATTGCTACGCCACTATTCGTGGTGTCAGTCAGTTAGGTTAAGATTGCTAGTAAATAAACTATTATTTGGATGCAAGTTTATTATGTAATAATTCATAACCATCAGTGTTTGAGAGATGATTTTAACTAGTGACCACATCGCAAGATATTTTAATCCTAATTGACACCATGTTTTTGCTGTTTTCTTTTAGTAGATACTTCAATTTATCCTGCACTATGATAATGCTAGCACTACACACTTGACGGCCAATCCTATGTTCCATGCCTACTGTAAGAACATATAAGTTGACTACCACTTCGTTCACGACCTCGTCCCCATTTTGCTATTACATCTTTTCTTCCGAAATATAAAAAGGAAATGTTTTGTACGTTACCTTCCAGTAAGGATAGCATCCTTGAGCCAAGTATTAAACTCAAGAGCCCAAGACAGCATAGGTGCATGGACCGGAGGAATACAGGGGGGAACATAGCTGATAGTTCCACCTGACCCAATTATCAAAACTCCTTCAGCCCTAAGGGGAGCGAGGGCTTTGCCCATGTTGTAGTGGTGGATCCCATCCTTGGAAGATTGTATTGAGATTTCACACACTGGAATATCTGCTTCTGGGTACATGAGCATTAGTGGAAACCAAGCGCCGTGGTCAAGTCCACGACTTGAATCTTCATGGACTGTCTCGAAACCAGACTCCATTAACAACTCCTTCACTCTCATTCCCAGCTGTGGAGCCCCCGGTGCTGGGTATTTGAACTACAAATTAAATAGAATATTTTCATAATTTTTTTATAGATAAAATTTGGAAGTCAAATGAAGCTATATATGGCCTAGGAGCATCTGCAATAGATATCTAAAACGTAAAATTAAAGTTGTATTATGCTACCTTATATGTATATGATGAATCAAAGGATGATCAATCAGTTTTGTTGTGTACGTATCCTAGCCCAGCAGACTCTTCAATTGTAATTTTGTTAATAGTTGTTCATATTATAGGGCTCGTCAAATGGTAAGTCCACAAAAAACTGCTATTGTATTCGTTTTTTCAGTTTCAATCACATGTATCGGAAATGTCATCGTACATTTATTAATTCCCATACATTTTAACCGGACGATCAGACAAAAAAACTCTGACTTGTAGGAGTCTTTCCGTGTGATTCTATGATTGAAATTGCACGGAAAGAGAGGTACAATGACAAATGAATACACATGACCTACTGGCTAGATTTTCGGAATGCTATGTTTACTGCTAGGAATTTCACTTTTTTCAAGGTGATTTATCTTTTTTATCGTGTTCATAATAATGCACAAAACGACCCAAATTTTAAAATTCGTTTAGAACCCCGATAAAGTAGAGAAATTATTCAGTGCCCCTGGAGCAGATGCTTCAGAATTTATTATTCTATCACAAGTTACACATCGATCTGTGTTTTACGTACTTAGTTTTGAGCCAAGATCAATATGCGGTAGAGGAAGAACATGGAACATCATATGAATCGTTCGTGTGGGACCCATAAGTGGGCCCCAGACACCCGTCTGTGCACAGACTTGCTGTGCAAATAGAGTTCTGGTTACTATTTTGTATCACACTACGTAATATTGCAACTGCTTTATGATGCACCAAGTAAAGTTTACGTACCTTGGCCAAGTGACTTTTTGTGGAATCCTCAGATTCATACGTGGTTTCATGAATGTAAGGGAAAACGCTCACAGTTGGATCACACGTGTCCCAGTGTGCTGAAACAATCAGAATTGACTTTGGTTTGGGCACCCCTACCACGTCCTTCCAACTTCTCAGAAATTCCATTATGGGGTTGCTATCCGTTTTCCCCATGGTTGCATGAGGAAGGAAGAATGTATCCATCATATGAGAGAGAGAGAGAGAGAGAGAGAGAGAGAGAGAGAGAATGATGGTGCACGTAAGAGAAAACTCAGAATAAGAATACTTCTTGGCCTTTTGCGTCAGTCAACAATCCGTCAATAACATAACTCTCGAACCCCCCAGATTGGCACAGGGATAGTTACCTCGCAACTAGGGAATTAGGAAGCCTTTAGTCTAATTAAGGTTCGATTCCTTTGTTGGGTTGGTCCATACCGAATCTGGACCAAATCTGGAGAATATCCGAATAACTGAGACTGAATAGCTTCACATAAAGGAGGACAAAAGCTATAAACAAGCGCAAAAACTCAAATGTAGTTTTGGATTTTGGGTTACTTGCTAGCAAGGTGACTCAGCAAATCGCTCTCTCTCTCTCTCTCTCTCTCTCTCTCTCTCTCTCTCTCTCTCTCTCTCTCTCTCTCTATTAACAATCTCTCTCTATTAACAACTACTATATGTTATTGTCTTCCTTGTTGTGACGACGACTTATCTTGTCGGTTTTAAAAGAACAAATTAACTTACTTGAATATTACATTCTTCTAAACAAATTGGGTGGGAGTGCATTGCTAATTGTTTGATTAGTTGTTTGCTTAAAATAAGCAAACAAAATTCACCTAACGAGCATATATTTGTTTATTGCTTATTTTGAGCAAATAAGCAACCAAAGCAAGCTGGCCAAACCAGCCCGGCCCTCACCAGCCCTCTGACGGGGGCATTTTTCGTTTGTATCGAGAAAGGAACATTGTTCAAGATTAAACAAACCAAAGCAAGCGACCAACGCAAGCTGATCACACAACAAGCATTGTTTTAGTTAGAAACAAACAGATTAAACCCGCGTCATTACCCTGGCCCTCTTGATTGAAATATGACCCAATTACTTTCCACCGGAGCAGACACAATCATCAAAAATGAGGCAAAAGCGCATCGCTTCAAGATTGAAATAACCCCTCAATTATTAGAAGAAATCAACATTGTTGTTGATTGTCTCTTCTTGTGGACTTGGGATAAAAGCTACTATAGTTTTCTATTTTCTGTTTGGGTGAACCACAAGTGCAATCTTCTAAGAAGATGTATTCATCTGTTGGAGCCATTATTCCTGTCCTTCAAGCTTCTTAGTATTTGTGAGTCACTGAGCATCAGGATCAAATCACCCACTCAGTATTTGTGAATCGTTGAACTTTACGATTTAGGATCAAATCAGTGAATGAGAAAGTGGGACTGATAGAACATTTACCTTCTTTTCCCTTTTTTGGGACAATATAAGGATGATCCAGCCCTTGCCCTCCTAATTTAACATGGCATGAGAGCTCATGTTAGGAGAGGTCTTAAGTTCGATCGAGTCTCTCTGTTTGTATTTGGTACCCCATTGCATTATGCTTCCCTGAGAGGTCTTAATTTCAAGTCTATATATTTGCATTTTCTCTCCGTTTGCATTATACCTCTGATCCCATGGACATTTTTTTGCAATATGTATGAGTGTTTGTATCTCCACATGCAAGACAGGGTTGCAAATGTGAGATCGAGGGTGTTAGATAGTTTGATATACTTTTTGGGCCCTTTAATTTCCTCCTTTGGCATGGTTTGAACTTTCTTAGACCGGCTTGAAATAAGACTTGGTAATTTGTACAAGTGAATCGACAAAATGAAAAGACATTTTTCTTGGGACGAAGTTATCAATTGAATCACTCTTAACAAGATATCGGATGAGTCCTTCCACCATACTGATCATGTTTTATTTCGGACATGTAGCCATACAGTTTATTACAGTAGATTAGGTTATATATACCATTTATTTTACACTAGATCGAGCTTATAAGCCTCTAGTGTCCTAGTACCTTTAGCCTCACGAAGATTGGCCGTGTTCATATCAAGGTACTCCTTGAACCGAAAGGACTTGAACAACTGGGGTTCAGATGCACTAACAAGCGCTTTTTCAGGTTCTATGATGGATTCTAGAGATGGACCGATAAAAGTGTTTAAGGATGTCCGAGCAACGCTGGTGTTCGTCACCACTCTGTGAAGAGCACTTCTTAGCTTTCCATTGCTGATAATCTACATCCAATCCAAATGGGAAATCGTATTAGTTCCAGCCCTAGAAAACTCATCAAGGCGAAGAACAAATAGACAATGGTAAAATTTAAACGTGCGCATCTAATAGGACGGCATACAATGCTCCATCGCTAAAGTCCCCTGAGATGGGTCCAAAAACGTCAAAACTGGACCGGTCCACACTAATGAGTACTTGTTCAACAAATGATCGGATATCTAATCGACATGATTTTCGATGGAAAGGGTCATGTTCCCTAAAATAAATAATTCAAAGCCTCAAAAAAACATCTTCAAATTCAAAACTCTATTCCATCCATGATAACTACAGCTACGCATGTATGTAAGATTTTACGAAATTCAAAAATTTAAGGGCCTTTATTTATATGAGAGAAAACTTCAAAGGGGTAGCGATCATATAAATACCTCAAGTTGGTCAGATATGTTGATAACAAATGCATGAGGAATTGGTTCAACACCAAGCCACTGCCCATCCTTGAAAATCTGAAGCCCAGAAATATCCTGCTGAAGCAAGGTTAAGAGATTTGCATCAGTGTGACCGCAAACTCCCAAAACCAAACTTGGGTCCGGACATGGTGGGTAATGGTGGACTATCAACGACTGGCTTTTGCTCAGCTCATTCCGGCCAAAGTAGCCCAATTCAACTCCCAGCCCTTCACAAATCAGATCCAAAATCCTTGAGCTTAACTTCCTCACTTCCACTGAGTACGCCCCAACCAGCTCCCTACAAGCATAATTCAGCAACAAGTTTTATTTAAAACGTGTGTGCCTTAATTCCGTAGTTACGACAAAAAGAGGAAACGTAAATATGGTACCGATATCTTGGTGGATTTTCAGGCCAAGATTGGATGTTATCCTCTAAAGGCTGACAAAGATTGTGTCTCACTGAATCTTTCCAGGTGTTAACCCCATCCTTGATGTAATTCATTGTGCTTGTGTAGAGCCTAAAACCCTTAGTTCCATCCTCCGAATAATACATAGCATTGTCTTCTGTAGGCATGTTGAAGAACTCCTTGAACAGAGTCATCGTTTCATCCACTAGTTCTTCAGATACACCATGGTTAATCACCTATTAATTTTATGATCAATAATTTAACGCGTTATTAATGTTATGATCAAGATTAATTTCATGGAAGTTAGTACATAATTAAATTATAAGATTCTGAATTATATATGGGAATCACAATATTTTGGTCTAAAAAAAGACACAGATCTAGAGAGGTTGAACCTGAAACATTCCAAAATCCCGGTTAGCTTTCATGATTTGCTGAACTATTTTGACGCGATGATCAATACCATCCAATTGTGATAGATCAATGACTGGAAGATCCTTGCATACCGGCACTTCAATGTCACCTCCGGGCCTTTTGTCCTTCGGGAACACATAATTTGCTGGCACGGACTGCACCTCCCTAGACCAACTTGAAAGAAGAAGAGTCGACATGTTTTTTTACTATTGAATCTCCTACTGAATCTTTTCGAAGGAAAACAAGCTTTGAAGGGAAGAGGCAATGGTGGTTTAGACGGAGTTTTATAGTGGGCTAGCTACCATTCTTGTTCGTGACAAGAATGATAAGTCAGGCAGGTCAAGAACGCTTATTGGTAGCTAGGTAAGATTTGTTTAATATGCCCTTTCTTATCAAGCCCAAGAATGCTTATTGGTAGGCATATAACCTGCCCTCTTTGTACCGATTTCTTTCTTAGCTGTATTGTGATTCATTTTACAAGCAACTAAGACAATTAACTGTATATTTTTCAGCTGAATTCTGTTTTTTTTTTTTTATTGGCAAATTTTTTTTATTAATCTCTGCAAAATTACAAAGATTAGAAAGACAATAACATAAAGAAAATTAAAATTACTTAATCTCCAACACTATCCCAGACCCAATCGCTGGTCTGAGACCAACCAAAGCCCTAAACACCTAAAAATTGAAACTCCACCGCCCAAACTACCACCCTGCCGGAAACCACCAACGATTGGGAATTGAAACGCCGCCACTGTCGCGCAAACCACCGTGAATCCGCCGTATATCACGGATCCCAAAAATGTCCCGAGCCAACTGCAAATGCCTCGCATCCCAACCAACACCACCGCTGAATGAGACACCACCACTGCTCCAAAGCCCCACCATCGCAATGAACAATCAGCGCCACACCTGCTACCACAAAAAATCCCCGATGCTGCCCTCCAAAATTTCCCCATGCTACTGCCAAAAACGCCTCCTCTGAACCAAACCCCCATCACCACCAACTGCCATCAGACCCCACCTGCCAAAAAGAAAAAATCCCCAACCCTAAGCAACCACCCCCACAACCTAGACCCCCATCAAAAGACTGCCTCCCCAAATAGCCACTGAAAGCTGCAACCCAACACAAACTTCGGCCACCACCGCTACCCAGAGCCGCCGTCCAAAAGCCCCGCACCACAGACCCCCACCATCAGCAGCCCCCATTGCCGATCTGAGCCTAAACCCAGAAAAAGCAACGCACACTCGCTCCCAACCACCAATCAACCAGAGCGCCAAGGACGAACCACCGGTCGGAAACCAGAAAGCAAGCGGCCGGCCGGAGAGGAGAGGCGCAACAACAGGACTTCGTGGAATCCCAAACGCCGTTAAGCAAAGATCCGCTGAATTCTGTTACAACTCATTGCAATTGAAGCGGTCTTGACAAGGCAACGGATGCTTCACCAGACTGACTAAGGGTCTATTTTTTTGATTGTGGGTCGAATAGCATATTACCACAAACCAGCTCACCTTTTTGGGTCTCTCTAGATATTCTTCTAAACTTGGAGCTTATATGACTCTAGTGTCTTGTGACCTTTAGGCTTGAAATTCAATCATGTAAACATCAAGTACTTTTTTAGTCGTAAGTGTTTGAAATTTGCTCGCGGTCTCAATCATCGCTCTACGCTCACGCTGTCAATCCTCGTTATCATGAGTTTTATTAGTGTAAGATGTTTTCGAAATATGCTTTAACATTAGCGCTTGTGCTCTTGTGCGCACACGAATTCTGTGAACAAGGTTTGAATAGGCAGGTACATTATGCACTAACATAGAACGTTTTCACAGGTTGAGTGATGCCAGCTAATAAAAATCTATTAACCTTGTTCACGAAATCTGTGAACAAGGCTTAGTGTATGTTCCAGCTCTGTGTAGAGATGTTTCCGAAACTTTTCCTTTTCCCAGCTAACCGAGGCAACATACTGAAAACGATATTTCAATCCTCGAGGTTGCAACCTACTCAACTCATGAGCCGAAAATTCTTGAACAATCCCGACAGAAAATATATTAGAAGCAGATGTGATTGTATAGACAGGCATGTGAATTTTCTGCATTGTTTGCACTGTGCAGGTTCTCTTTCAAGCTCAATGTGCGACACTTCTCTCATTTAGCAGAGTTGGTAACAAGAATAAACTAGGACTACTTCTACATGCCCGATAATGGGAACTTGATTACGGCACCTGGTTCTGAAACTGCCACTTCTAAGATGGGGAAAGCCTTCGCTGTTAGGACAAATTGACCACATTTGCGTCGCCTGTACTCTGTTACATATTTTTGGACAGAATCATAACCACGACGTACTGGAAGCGTAATTGAAAATTCCCCAAAAAGAAAAATAATCACGGTGTTCTTTCGCATTCTACTAGCGCTTTGCAAAGATTTGAAGGAAAAAAAAAAACTGACGGCAGCAAATTGGCATAAAAGTACTGGATTATAAAACCACGCTACCCCTCACACAAAACTAAATCTAAAACTGATGATCAAAAAGAGAAAAACAAAAACGTACATATGCATCTAGAACTCCCTAGTCCTAAACTGGAAAGGTAAGCAAAATCCCATTTGACAACTTAGCATAAGTCAGTCAATTACTTTGGCTTGGATCGAGCACTACTCCTGTGAAAAAAATCAACCCTGATGTAGCTTCCCTGATCATAAATACAAAAGGATGATCAGCAACGAAACTTAATGTCTCTGGCACATCGAATGAACATCCCGCAAACTCGCATGCACATGCAGTTATGGCTGCAGCCTCTGTGCCTTTCTCATCTATCTCTATACATGCTTTTTGAATTATTTTCGGGTCAAAGAATTGGGCACCCTCAGCAATGTGTGACATTTCTGACAAGTCTTCTGGATTTTTTGTAAAAGAAAGCGTTGTTCCCGTATCCCTCATGGCCTCGGAGACATCAAACGTGTTAGCAAATTTAAATTTCGGTATCCAAAATTCATCGAGTTCTACTTCCGACAAGCTGAAGTACATCTTGGGGTTGGAAATGATGAGTTTTTCTAAGAGATCTTGCAACCCATCTCGCTCATTTGGGAGGAAAAAGTACATGGAGAAGTACCGTTTGCGCTTTCCCTTTTTATAGGGGATTCTTAGGACTTTAAAACCGTCAAATGATCCACAGGAGTACATTTTGTCACTTGTCATGAACGGTACTGAAACCTTTTCTCCGTTGAGAAGATAGAAATCTCTTTTCTCGGTACGTTTGACATCAAATCCATAATTGCGTTTCCAAGTTCCTTTGAAGTAGAGTCCATTTGCAAGAAAGAGTGCTGTGTCTGGACTTGGGGAGCCTGGCTCAAGAAAGTTTCTGATAAGTCCTCTGGATATGGCTTCGGCCCATGCGTTAACTTCATCTCTCACTTTCTCAGCCTATTTGGACAGAAATAGAACACATGCATGTAAACAACAAAAATACATAGGGGGTATCTTCATTTATGTAATAAATTAAAAAACCTATATATGATTGAGTCTGAATCTTTTTTTATTGGTTGATAAAAACTGAGAAATAAAAATAGTTTAAGAAAAAATGATATGGAAGGAGACAGAAAAAAGAGGGGAAAAAAAACCAAAAAGTCTGGGGCAAATCAAACTGGACTTAATTGCCAAGGTTTTAAATAGCGATAGGTGGCCATGGTCGTGTAATAGTAACGGGAGTATTCAGTGATATGTAACAAAAATCGGATGTAGTGAGTCATGATTTTTATTTAAATTGATTTTTGTGTCAAAACACTTGACGCGGTCGTAGCGGTCAAGTATTGGCCATTGCAGCCATGAAGCATGTTGAAGAACGGATATGAAACAATACGTATCGAGAATCAGCTGATACACATGCGATTTTTGCTATGATCGGTACAGTAAAATGTATCGGTATAAGAGGGCCAAAAATCCAACATGTCTCTATAACCTACCAAAAATTCCTGTAGCCACCGCCATAGAGCAAACCAGCTCCTTCTAATTTAGACAGGACAAATCAATGAACCGCATATTTTCTCACAAATCATAGGCATTTTGGTGTAACAAAACAATGACTTCCAAAACAAAAATAAATAAACATAAGGATCAAATAAATCCATATACAATATTAATAGCAGCAGACCTTTTCCAAAAAAAAATATACACATACAATGGTTTTTTGTCTGGTAAATTCATATATTAGGATATTCAGAATTCAAAAGATAAAAGCATCTAGGGTTTTCTCAAAAGAGATCAAAGCATCAATGGATTTTATGAAAACAGAACAAAATAAAACCAAAGATTCAATATTTCTTAACTACCTGAGTTTCAAAATCAACAGTTTTAGCTTCACAGTTGAAGATACCCTTCAGAACTTTCTCTTCATACAAAGGTTTCAAAGGAAATTTTTGATCGGCCCAAGCTCCATTGACCATGGCCAGAACCGGCCCACCATTGTCGGAGGAACCAACATCAGCCGCCACCGCCATCATCTTCGCAGACTCTAAGTTGATTTGATTGATGTTTTCGGACCCGAGAAAACCCAACACGTACTCTAAAGTACGGCCCTTTAATCCGGCAGCTACCATGTTTAGAACGACATTGAGGGAGACCGGTGACACCACCAGGTTATTTTCTCTGGACGTTTTGACCTCCTCGAGCATCCACTGAGAGGCCAACTGCGTGCAGTAATCCATTTTTTCTAAGGTTTTCGCTTTTCCTTTTCTAGGGTTTGAGAATGTATCCATTCTTGCTATGGTTTTTGCTTTTCTGTTTTTTAGGGTCCAAGAATACATGTATGCATAATATATAGTGGAATATGGAGTACTGCAGAAGTGGTACACAAGTAATAGTCTTATGGCAAGAGTATATTTTCCCCTTTTCAAGTTCTGATTCCGAAAAGTCAGCGATCTTTGCCTAAAGGCTATTTTTTGGGATTGATTTAAGGCTCCGTTTCAGAACGCAAAAACAAAAAGTCCTTATTTTTTAAAAAGGCAATTTCGAGTCTAAAAATTATGTGCTTATTGAAATTTAAAAATATACAATATGGATCTTATTTGAAATCTAAAAATATACAATACGGATCTTATTTAAAAGATCTCATACGATGCAAAAAAAAAAATTGAAAATTTATTTTTCATTTACATTATTTTTGAATTTGAAAATGTAAAATAAGCTGCTTATTCTTTAAGAAGGTTTCTGGAACGGGACCTTATATATTCGCCACTATCTCCAAGGGCGTAGCCAGGAATTAACAATAATTAGTCTTTTAATTACGCTTCAACCAAAAATAAAATCGAGATATGCAATACAGAAATATAAGAGCATCCACAGTGGAATAACCAAAAGTCAATAATCAAAAGTTGCCACATCAGCTTTTGGTTATGCATTTAAGGGGTTGCTAAAGTTAGCAATGTAGAGGTCCACAATGGTACAATCAAATTTGAATAACCAAAACTTGCCACATCTCATTTTCAATTTATAAAAATCTAAAAATTGTGAACATTGAAAACAATGTTTTAAAAATAGGTTTCAAACAAATAAAAACAGGTTATTAGAAAAAGAGAAAATAGTTTTTTGAAAACTTTGATTTAAAAAAAAAGTTTTCCGGAAAAAGTTAAAAAAGAGCAGTTTTTGAAAAAAAAACTGTTTTTGCGAAAAAAACAAAACTTGATTGAAGAAATAGTTTTTGCAAAAAAAAAAAAGTTTTGAAAAAAAAAAGTTTTTGCAAAAAAAATAAAAACTTTTTTTAAAAGTATTTTTCGTTAAAATATGTTGAAAATGGAAGAGAGAGAATGTTTTTGTGTAATGATAGTGTACTTGGTTGAAGAAATATGGGAACAACTAAATTTGATTATTGGCAAAAAGTTGCTAGTTTTGATTATCCAATGACCAAAATTTGATGAGTTGCTAAGAGGTTGCTAAATCTGATTATTCTACTGTGAGCTCTTTTTTGAGCTTATGTTGCTAAGCTTAGCAACATTTTAGTTTTGATTATACCACTGTGGATGCTCTAAAAGAACGTATGTGTTTAAATTAATAAAAAGCCAACATATTTAATAAAAAAAAAAGGTAGTAGTTACATAAATTACCAAAAACAAACCAATTGCTAAATTGTCCCAACGGATTAATTAAGTATAAAGAGCAATTCGATCGGTACCCAAAAACTAAAGTTTCAGTATTTTTTACTATTTAGCAATCTTGATTCGTATTGCTAAATAGTAAAAAATATTGACACTTTAGTTCTAAACCTCCAAATTCGTATTGCATTGTGGGTTCTATCAAAAGAGATAAAAATACAACTATCGTCAAAATTATATATCTATATCTATATTATAAAATAGAGCGATTTTTCACCAAAATATCTATGCATACAAACAGAGAAGTCTCTACAACCGTTTGATCGTTCTTCCTGTTAACTTTGTAGTCGTTGGATTGAATGATTTCCTAATATATAAACTTACAATAATGTAAACGTTTTGCTAGCATTAAAGAGGATTTCCTTTTAAGTTTTACACGTTTCCCTCATATGTGAGAGGACTAAGCATATCCCCCTTCCTTTTAAGTTTTAATTTTGTCCCCCTTTTCGAAACCTATTTCACTATTAATTTTATACAGTCCGGTTCCCCTAAGGGATCCCGCACGGGCTTACCGTGCGGGACTCCCATTTTCCGACCGAATTGCGACGATCCGAGCTGCTCAAAGTGATCAGAACGTGATTTTAAGAATACTGGCTAGAAATCAGCAAAAAAAATGATAGGGAATGGCTTGATCTAAACAGTTTTTGATTGAACGGTTCAATAAAAAACTGCTCAGATCAAGCCCTTCTCGATCATATTTTTTGCTAATTCCTCGCGAATACCCTTAAAATCACGTTCTGAACACATTGAGCGGCTCGGATCGTCACAATTCGATCGGAAAAGGGGAGGTACGCACGGTAGACTGGTAAGGGATCCCTCATTGGATCCTAATTGTAATTTTATATCCTATATGCCTTCCTAAATAAGTTTAAATTCAAATTTTATTGGCCAAAGAAATGTCATAATTGATTACATGATTTGGGCATCTATATTATATATTACGTTATAAGGAAATTTCGATTTTGACTTCCTAAATAAGTTTAAATTCAAATTTTATTGGCCAAAATTGTATAGTACGATTGCTGATTGTGGTTTTGGAGAACCGGGCTGGAGCAAGTCTTTGATAAGCCCTCCCGTTGCTGCCTCAGCCCACGCGTTAATTTCTTCTCTTACTTGGCCATCCTGTTTAGATACAAACAACAAATATGTAACTAAAAATGAGCCGGGTGCTACATATATCAAACAACGAAAATCATGGACATTGGGGAGCTCATAGATTTTTGTTTTTCGCTATTTGTATGTAGTTTGTTGTCTCTGTAATAACAAAGATGGGTAACGACGTTACGTTATAGTTCCTTGTATCTTTTTCAATTATGTTTGTGCTTCACTAACCTAGGATTGGCTTCTTGCCAACCTGTTTGGTCCTTTGGATATATCCTGGGTGACATATGATTGTTTGGTGCTTTATTTTTTGCTTTTAATCCTCAAATTCGCCATAAAGGAAAGACAAATAAGATGAATCAAAACTTAAGATTGATTGTTTAATTTAATTTTTTCTCTTGTTGATTTACAAGATGAGAGCAGGCTGTGATTTTTTATTATGTTGGGTTGAATTTGATTTGTTACTTTTTTTGTGGGGAGAAAAATAAGGAAAATACAAACTGCTACCGCGAGTGAGGTGGTTTCTGATTGAATAACCATTTTGTCCAAAGTTGTTATATATTCTACCCAAATCAATTACAATGTAAAAAATCAACATGCGTGTAGTCTCTCATCTGAGCAGTCCGTACTCGGTAACGAACAGCTCAGATTTCATCTCAGTGGACAGCTGAGATTTGTTCGATTGAGATGAAATCTGAGCCGTCCGTAATCAAACACGGGCGGCTCGGATGAGAGACAACAAGCATGTTGGATATATTTTGTCGGGGACAAAAGGCACCCCGGGTTCACAAAATCTCGAGTTGTCCTCACACACAATCAGAGTAGGAATGGGATTTGACCGAGGATACGTTCCCGAGAGTTCTTCTCCTTCCATAATATAATATATCAGCTGGAATCCGGAGAGTTCTTCTCCTTCCTATATTCTTCTTCCTTCGTTCAGAGAATTCTCTTTCTCTCCTCGGGTTGAGGCAACCATCATTACCGGCACCACATTCCCGATCACCGTCTGATCAAGACCAGCACCAAAGGTATCCCATCCCCTCTCTTCTCCTATTTAATTGCTTTTTAATTTGTAGGGCTTAATATATATATATATATATATATATATATATATATATATATATATATATATATAGTCATTTTCAAATGAGGAAATCCTTAATACTGCAAATGGGTTATTGTGTTAAACTTAATTTTACAGTGATCGATGCTATATATGTTGTGTATTTACAAAATCAATTCTGAGATTACTAAATCTTCTTCTTCCCTCGCGGCCACGCTCTTGATTTCTTCAAGGAAGAGTTAGATATGGCGGCCGCTGCTGCCCCAGGTTGTGTTTTTCGAAAAACCGAGGGGAAAAAAGGGAAGAGGAAGAAATCAGACCTTCCCGAGGAGTTCGAACGAGCTCAAAATCTGAGAAAACGTTTATTTGGGGTCAAACCCTGTCGCTCGTTCACTTTCCAAGAGTACACAGAGTACACCGAGAGGATCAAACTGAGCGATGATCAATTTGCACTTGGCCGCTACGAATTACTCTTGGCTGCATCGAATTGTACTTTTTTTTTTTTGAACACAGTCAATTCATTTCAATAACAAAGCCCGAAGGCAATACAGATTTCATCAAAAGATACAAGAATGAGTCAAAACTACCCAGACTTCGACACAGGCACCCCCTGTAAAAACAAGACCGGCGAAATCGCCAGATGAGAACCAATCTAGGTCTAGATAGTAGAGAATCCCGAACGGACCGGACCCCAACTCAAACCCGAGAAGCACCTATGAAATCTGGACGGCAAGAGCCGTTCACCGTAAACAAAGTCGTACCGAAGCGGACCCCATCACCGGAAAACAGCTGCCGGACCTCAACCCACCAATACCCACGGAAAAACACCCACTGAAACAAGGGCAAAGCCCAGGACCTTATTCCCCACCACCGCACCCCACCGGATCTGGGGGAAACCCAGACCGGTAACAGACCGGACTAGGCCGGTAAACAAGCCGGACTGAAACCAGCCGGAAAAGAACAAAACAAACAAAAAAAAAAAACAGAGCCCCAAGCCCAACCGCACACCTTATTAACTCACCGAGGGCCCAAGAAACCAGATCTGAAGACGCCGGGCAAGAGACAAGCCAAAGGAGCCACCAAAAGCCGGCCACGCCGGCGCGGGGTCCTCGCCGTACTACGAGACCGCCGCCCCAAAGTTGGGTCTTGGAGGCACAGACGGCGAGAGTAGAGAGAGGCGAGGAGGGCTGAGGGAGAAGAGGAGACGGGGGGAGGAGGCGAGGAGGCGGCGGCCTCCCCCCCCCCAACCGCAGATCTGGAAAGGGGTGGGTTCTAGAGAGAGGTGGGAGTTTCTCTCACTAGAATTTGATAGTTCTAAGAATTTCATCGAATTGTACTTGACCACATCGAATTGCACTTGATCGCTACGAATTGCACTTGGCCGCACGCTACAAATTACGTACTCTTGGCCGCATCGAATTGCTCTTGGCCGCTACAAATTACTCTTGGCCGCATCGAATTGCACTTGACCGCTACGAATTGCACTTAGCCGCATCGAATTGCTTTTGGCCCCAACAAATTGCTCTTGGCCGCATCGAATTGCACTTGACCGCATCGAATTGTAATTGGCCACTAGGAATTGCACTTGACCGCATCGAATTGCATTTGACCGTATCGAATTGCATTTGGCCGCTATGAATTATTTTTTACCGCATCGAATTTAGGAGCTTACGGCGACAAAAGCTGACACAAAATTGGTTTGTCATAAGAGTCCCAATTTTGCGGCCATTGGTAGAGAATCTCCCCGGACTTATCCTCCCTCAACCCGCACTTGTCAAGAATGCATCTGGGTTTTCTTAGCAGCTCTAAAGCCACCGTATCCAAAACCTTACCAATTCTCAATTACAACTAGAAAAGAACATTATATCAGAGCGTGTACACCCAGTATTGGTAAAATACCTACTTAAAAAGTTACAATTTCTATTTTATATATCCATTTTTTCTTCCACACCACAACAGCCTCGTCATAATCTTCTCTCTATCCATTAAATTATAGAAAACAATAAAATTACAGAGAGAGCGAGGGGGGGGGGGGGGGGGGGGGGGGGGGAAATGAAGAAAAATTTTCGGTACATAGCATCAGGCGAAAAGAATCCAAGTGCATTGTATGACTCGTGGGCAAATCCAAGTGCAATCCCTTCAGCTTATTGGATGCGTGTCAATCCCTTGAGTTTAAAACAAAATAAACAATACAAATATTCTATCATGATTAAAATAACTCAGAATATTAACAAATCTTGAATTTTATGCTTGTGTGAAAACGAAAATCAAAGCCCCGATTTTTACTTAGCCTGTTAATCAACTTCATCTCGATTTTTACTTAGCCTATTATCAGAGCTGATAACTTTAATTCACGTCCATTTTTTCTCTTCAATCCTCATGCAGCTGAACTGATTAATTGTTACGCAGGCAACAAAAGTGCATGGTACAAAGAAAATATACTCTGAATACACTTTTAGAGATATTTATAACCGTTTATAGATTTTTATTAGCGGTGAGAAATCCCTGTTGTGGGTGATTTCAGTATATATTTTCTTTGCATCTAGCACTCCTGCACAGGCAATGATGCCACTGGAATGTAGCGTTAACTTTAAAACATCAATTCCAATTGTTCCACACTACAAAAATAATCTAAGCTAAGATAACAAATCATTCCGTTACTAGGAACAAGTACGTAGTCAATCCTATTTGATTGAATTGACTACTGCTCCACAGAAAAGAATTAAACCCGACTTCTCTTCTCTAATCATGAATACAAAAGGATGATCAGCAACGAAATTGTACCTCTTACTTTGTAGCCGATAAGTTGTAGAAAGCAAAACAAAGTCGAATTGAGTTATAGCTACAGCCTCGGTGCCATTCTCATTAACGCCAATATAAGCTTTCTGAAATATCTTTAAGATAAGGATAAAAGATTGGACTTTCTCAGAATTTTGCACCATCTCGGACAAGTCTCTCGGATTCTCAATTCTATACAACGATTCCCCCATGTCGTACATGACCTTTAAAACATCAAAATCGAAAGAGAATTTGAATTTCGGGATCCAAAATTCGTCAAGCTTCACTTTTGTTAAATCGAAGTACTCCTGACATAGAAACCCAAAATCAGAATCGAACTTCTGAATAAGATTTTGCAACCCAACTTGCTCATCTGAGAGAAAAAAATACATAGAGAAAATGTGTGGTTGGCAGCTCTGATATGGGATTTTAAGGACCTTGAAACCTTCAAACGATCCGTAATAATAATCTTCACGGCTAGTCATGAATGGAACTAAAACAGACCTCCCATCGGGAAGATAGAATTTTCTTTTTTAGTCCTAGTTGCATCAAATTTATAGTTAGCGTCCCAAAGTCCTTCAAAGTAGAGTTCATTTGCTAGGATGAGTATTGTCTCGGGATCTATGGATCCATGTTGGGAAATCTCTTTGATAAGATCTCTTGATGCAGTATTTGTCCATGAGTTAGTTTCATCCACCACTTGATCAGCCTGCATGCATAGACATATTGGTGTTCACCGGGAATAATGGAACATGTAATTTCAGTAGTTATCTTGAAGTTGGGTGATTGGCCCCATGAGGGTAACTATCGGTGCAAAAATCGCTACCTTAGGTTTTTGTTACTTTACCAAAGAATGAAACAAGATTGGAAGCACACTATCAAACGAAGTCCGATCAAATTAACTAGAAAACGATATTCTCTCTTGTGATTGGGCGATCTATTGAGGGCTTTCCAGATCCAGGAATATAGTTTAGTTTGGGCACTTGAATATACGTCTCAATTTTTTTTAATTAAAACGCATATCACAAACGTAGTTAAACTTCTCAGACTTATGAAGTAGAGGAGACCAAAAACATGTATGCTCATGCAAATTAGTAATCTTTGAGAACAAATTTTGTTGATAGGCTTGAATCTGTCCAAATCTGTTGGCAAGGGATCAGGATTGCTTGGGGTCAGTGCATATCTGTTTGGGGTAAATTTGAATCTATACAATAGCAATACCAACTCCAAAAATTTCCCCGCAGCGCCCCTGCTCCACTTTAATGCTCGAAACAGTCATTTCTTTAGAGGTTGTCGAGAACATTAATCAATTTGGAAACGTCAGTTGAGATTTTTAATTTGGTGTAAATAAATTAGAAAGAATAATTATAAATTTATGACACCAACTAGGAAAGTTTACAATACACGCTCCTTAAAAGTGTGTATCATACGCACCTATTTCATGGTTCATTCATAATATTTTAATGTGTTTTGTAACTTTTGTTTCTAGAACTTATAACCTTTCAATAATACGATTCGTAACACTTTCATTATGATTCATAACATTACTAAAATCGTAACTTTTTAACAATACGATTCGTAACATTTTCTCTATATTCATAACATTTTTGAGGTGCATATGATACATACCTAAATAAGAGGTGTGTATTGTACTCTTTCTCCACAAACTACGGGGTTGTTTGATAAAACTGAAACTAAAAGCTGAAAAATTAAGTACTGAAAACTAAATGCTGAAATTTTTAAGCTGAAAAAACTGTTTGAAAAAAATATATTAAGTACTGAATTAAAAAAAATGAATTAATTTTTTTCCAATTCTCTCTTAATTTACTAATGGTCACAATATACTTCTGGTAATGGTAGAAGAGTGGTGGAAGTGGTGGATTCGTGGTGGTGAAGTGGTGGTGGTGGTGGTGGTAGAATGGTGGAGGAGGTAGAGTGGTGGTAGTGGTGGTGGTGGAGGAGTGGTGTGGTGGTGGTGTAGTAATTGTAGGGGTGGTGAGTAGTGGTGGTGGAGTGGCGGTGGTGGTGAAGTGGTGGTGATGGTGGTGGAGATGGTGGTGGAAGTGGTGAAGTGGTGGTAGGAGCAGTGGTGGTGGTGTAGTGATGGTAGTGGTAGTGGTAGTGGTAGTGGTGGTTGTGGTGGACTGGTTGTGGTGGACTGCTGGAGCTGGTGTTGGTGATGTGGTGGAGGAATGGTGGTGGTGTGGTGGAGCAGCTAGTAGTGGTGGTAGTGGAGAAAGTGGTGGTGGTGGTGGAGTGGTGAAGTTGGTGGCGGTGATGTGATGGTGGTGGTAGTGGTGGAGCTGGTGGTGGTAATGTAGTGGTGGTGGTGGAGTGGTGGACGTGGTGGTGGTGGAGTGGTAGAGGTGTTGGTGGGAGTAGTTGTGGTGGCGTAGTGGAGGAAGTGGTGGTGGAGTTGGTGGTGGTGATGTGGTGGAGCTGGTGGAGCTGGTGGTGGTGATGTAGTGGAGGAGTGGTGGTGGTAGTGGAGCTGGTGGTGGTGGTGGTGGAGGAATGGTGGTGGTGGGGTGGTGGAGGTGTTGGTGGGAGTGGTTGTAGTGATGATATGATGGTTGAATGTAAATAAACAAAAATTCAGGCAGAATTAAGTAGCTCAAAGCTACTTAATTTTTTTCAACTTTTTGGCCTATATTTTAAGTGGTACTTAATTTGTTAAGCAATGTAAAATGTGGTTATCAAACCTACTGAATCAGTTATTACTTAATTGATTCAGTTTTAAGTGCTGAATTTAGGTTATCAAACAAGCCCTAACTCTTAGGTAAATTACAACGTGGATTCAAACCTAGGTTTGAGCACATAATGAGTCGGAATGTGTTTAGTTGGTTTCAAAGTTCCTTCACAATTTTGACTCCGGTCTTCAGGCCTTGAGGAGAATGTATTTTAGTTTCTAAAATACCTTTTAGAACCTCCTCTTTGTCCTTTGATAGTAAAAGAAAATGTTGATCCGCTCAAGCTCCGTTGATCATGGTCAAAATCGGACCATTGCCGGTGTTTTCAGAGGATCTACCACCACCACCTGTCGCCACCCCATCATCTTCCTAAATTTTGAATTGATTTCATTAACGTTTTTGGACCCGAGAAAGCCCAACATATGCTTCAAACTATAACCCGTTTAATCCTGCAACCACCATGTTCAAAACCACATTAATTGATAGTGGGGAAGAGACTACGCTCTTGCCAAAATGGTTTTGAATCTGCTTTAGCATCAGCTGATTAGCAATCCGTGTGCAGAACTCCATTGTTGATCTGCCGCCTTTTGGGGTTCTATTATGTGTTTGTACTTATACATTTAGGAGTAGGAGTTTTAGGCTTTCTTGGTAGGACGTTTTTTTTTTTCCCCCTAATTTTGTTCGCGCTGGACTTTCTTTTATTGTTTTGTATTCATTTATTTCCTTAATTTTGGGGTGCAAATATGGCCGACCTTTTTGTTCCATAGTAATACAAATCCTAGGAATTTAGGATTCTGAAAATAAGGAAAGAAGAAAATATATGCTTGATTGGTTTCCTAATGCAAGATCGTTGGCAGTAACGATATACCCTTCGACACTGGAGTACGCTCCCTCCTTCTATATATATATAACCAACGCCTTCAATCAAAATCCTAAAGCAGTCTCTTCTTCCTCTCCGATTACGCACAAGAGACAACTACTCTCTCTCTCTCTCTCTCTCTCTGAAACTCAAAGGAAAGATGGCACGACCAATGATTAGAACTGAGTCGGGCAAATTCGTCAAACTGTTAGGGGATGGAAAGGTATACAGCGCTAGCTCTCTCCTTTTTCGTACATCTAGATAGATAGATCTATGTCCCCTTTTTTCAAATCCTTGCGTTTGATTCATAACAAAATACTCCATAAATAAATATCCTTGACTTGATTTTTGGGTTTAAGGTTTCCAATATCCCCAGATAGCAGCGTTATTTCAAATCCTTGTGTTTAATAACCAATAATAGCAGTAATTAAAAAAAAATAACCTTTGGCCTGATATTTATTTGGTTCCGCATGGTTCTCAAACGAACAAATCTAAAGGGAGTTTTTAAAATTTTTGTTGTTTATAGGCGTTGTTGTTGGACGAGGTGGACTCCTTGGAGGGAGAAGAAGTCACCCTTTGGCCCAAGGGTCAAGAGGAAAGAGCAAAAGCGTCAAAATCACTTACTCCGGAGGACACGAAAAAGTTTTATTTTACCCCCGAAGAGTATGCCGTTTACTCGAGAAAGCTGCGGGCAAGCGAGGTATGTACAAATTTGTAATACCGGCCAGAATTTTGAAATAATATGATATTACCTGTGCAAATTAATTAAGAGTGGGTTTTCAGTGGTGCTTGAATAGGATTTACATGTAATAATACGGTAAATGGTGCGTGTTTGTGTGCATGCTCGGGGGATAATGTTAAAAACGAGATATTGTATTTCCATATAAGTCTTGTATGTATAGGGAGGGAGAAAAAACAGAAGAAGAAAAACAGTTTCGGGGCGGGGGTTTGGAAAAGGCAAAGTAGAAAGAGGAAAGATCGAGTACGTAGGGAGTGCATATGGAAAATTATGTTCAAATACTACTATATTTAAGGAAGTGGGTGATCACCTTCGAGAATTGTTTGTTTATTTGTATCGATTAATTTGTGGGTGTGAAACAGTCAATTTTTGTTATGTCTTGGTCGTGGTGTTTGAGTATCCGGATTGTTAGAGTTGGTATATCAAAGCTAGAGTTCATGATTCTATATATAGATTGTCTTATGATTTAGGGAAGTTTTACATTGGTTCAACCCTAGCTGTTAGTTGTACTCAAGTCATATGATTTTTTTTTTTTTAAATCACTTTGTGGCATAGAATGTCTTTAATTAACCAATGGGTAAACAAAGTGACAGATGGAAAAAATAAAAATAAAAATGTTTATACGTTAAGGGATGAGGAATTGAAGTGAAGAGTGGAGTGGGACGTTAAACTAGATTGGGAATAGAATTGGGGTGGTTAACTAGTCATCTAGTTAATTCTCGTATATCATGAGTTTAATGTTAATTAGTTGTTCTAATGCTGAAAGTTATGCACATCAGAATAAACTTTTAGACTGTAAAACTTTGGTTTTGGATTAATTTTATCGGAGATTTAACTATTAATGTTCTTTGGAGATCGATTTCAGTTGGTATATCGTTTGTGTGTTAAAGATACCTTCTTCATCTTGTAGGGGTTTGTTTCGTTATGTATGTAGACTTTGTGAAACTTGTTTCTTTCTTGTATAGGGGTTTGATGTTGGGGACGTTCCAGCCCGCATTATGCTGGAGGTGATTCGTCCCGTCCGTCAGCAGAGTGATCCCCTTGCTCTGCAGCGGGGTTTTAGTGAGATGGCCAAGGTTGCTCTTGGAGTTTATAACGAAAACCAGGTATCCGCTATTGGTTAATTAAATTCTTCCCTCTTTTGTCAACTCCTTTTCTTGTTATTGGGTTTAACTTCTTTTTGTTTTTGGTGCTTTTCAAACTCGTAGGGGACTCGGTACCAATTTTTCCAAGTAATCAGGGTGAATTGTGTGTGTACTGGGGCGCTTTGGTATTATATTACGTTCCAAGCAAAGCATGTAATGGATGGTTCTCAACTTAAGAATTTCCAGGCTCTCACGTCTCCTGGTCGGCTTGGAAGTGAGGCGAAGGCGAAGGTTCAATTCTGCAGAGTTGAACCAAAACCAGAGCTTCCTGAAGGTACTTTTTCGTTTCAGTTTATTAATTGTTGCATATCTTGATCGACCCGTGCTTGACTTTTGCGGGCCTTTTAGGGAGAACATTATAATCGTACCTTGTTCTTCTGGTTATTGACTTATCATTTCTCTTGTGCTATTTCCAAGATTGCTCTGCGCGGTAGCGGCAACTTTATCGTGCAAAACAAGGACCTTCGGAGACATCAGTGCAGCAACAGCAACAGCAACAGCAGTAGTATACCGCGGGTGTCGTTTTGAGGTTCAAGTTAAATGTTATTTTGGTGAAGTGGACGTACAGTACTACCGAACTTTACTTTTCGATTAAGAAAGCAATTACCTCCAAGTTTAGTTGGTGCTTTAGAACATATCCATTATTATGTAGTAGTATTAGTTTACATTTTCGGTATTATTGCCTATTGTAAATGATAATGATTATTACTAACTTTGATACCTTTTTATCTGTAAGACAATTGTAGTTGAGGACTAGTGCCTGATCTTTGTGGCCATTTGTTTCAACAGTTACTCACAGATTGCACCCTTTCTTTAATTTGGAGGATGCAAAATACGTTAACTGCAAAATACAATCTAAATTATGTCCAAATTGAATATATTAACTGCAAAATACAATCTAAATTATATGTCCATGGTAAAACGCCAAACGATAAATGGTTTCATAATTATTTGGAAGTCTTGACCTGAGGCCACCCCTCAATACCACAGGACCACTGCCTTGCGTTGTGTTGTGAAATTTTAAAGTACTCGCAAGCACACGAATCGTATTGAAGTATAGTTATAAAATTGCGAGGTCAAACTCACAGGGACTTGTGATTTTTTTTTAGGAAAACTAAAGAAACTTAGTTAGCAAATTAAAGTGTTGGTTTGTATTTTAACTAAGAACTAAAATTAAATAATAGTCAAAACAAATAAATAAGTTGACAATTGAACGAACTTGACGAAAGAAAAGTGACTAAGGTTTCAGAATTCACACACATGCAATCATAGCAGTTACTTATAAACTCTTATTTATTTTCCTACTTTTCATCACAGTAAATTGGTGGGTAAACTCTATTACCGTGGAAAATATCATTATTACCATCTTTTAGGAAAACAACTTATGTACGCTCTCCTCACCTTAATGTTCAAGACAAAAAAATCATATGTATCCATTCGAAAACAAATCATAAAAGATATCCAGTGGTTAAAATCAAGAGTTGAAAAACAAGGCTAAATAATTAGTTAGCAATTCCAAATCATGGAAAAAAAATGATTGAATCCATATCCAAAATTACTAACTGAATTAATAAGAGGTAAGAACAATTATTCGATTATATCAAGCATTTGAAAAATAAACAAAGAGTGTATGCAAATACTTACTATTCCCTCCGTCCATTTTTAAATGTTCAATTTCGTTACACCAACTTATTAAGGAGACATCATCATTACACCTTTCACACCAAGTTTTACCTCCACTTTCTTTACTTACCCTTTATAGAGATATCATCATTACACTTTTCCTTGCTAACTTTTCAAAATAGAATCTACTTTTATGGGCAAAATGGAAAATACACCAACTTTTACCCACTAACTTTAAAAAATGGATACTTATTAAGTGACAAATGAAAATAGAATACTGGACCATAAAAAAAAGGACGCAAAGAGTACAAAAATGAGGCTTCATCCTCAACCCTAGCCTAAAAACCTAGACTCTCATGGTGATTTCGTCCGATCGAGTTGGTGATGTGCGTGGTCTCCGTTATGTTCCAAGCCGAACTCTACGTGGTGTACGTATCTCACTATCACTATCTCCCTTCCGAACTCCACTGCCTCCTCTCTTTATCCTAGTATATTTGACCTTAGGTAATCATAATTCTTTTCTTACTCAATTTATATTTATTAGGCAATATTTCATATCCTTGTTCAATTTGCCTTCCATTAGAATTCTAGTAACATTCTCATTCCAAAACCACGTACAAACAAACAAAGAAACCAAGGCCAATTTACTCTTGTTTGATTATGCAGAATTTTTTCGAGATTTGATATCTTCATATTTCACTTGATTATTTTATTCATGAGCTCGAGTTCTGCTTTGGCACCCAACAAAATCTGACTTTGCGCACTTTGGATCCAACGGCCAAAATATAAGTTATCACTTTTTCCTGTAAATTAATATATTCAAAGTGAAATATCAAATTATAATAATTACAACCAATTATATATATAATAATAATATCTGTAGTCCTCTTCTAATTGCGAACTTTAGGTGCGGATGTCAGTTTGGAGCCACACACTAATAGTTGGAGCTGTTCAACTTGTTTATAACATGTTTTTAAGGGATTCAAGGACTGTGCTGCATGCCAAAATGACGTCGTTTTGGTGCAGTTTTGTGCCAAGTGTTTCAGCCAACAAGGGACTCGTTTGGCTGCCAAACAATAACATGTTGCCATCTAAATTAACGGAATGGAGACCTTTGTCACGTTAAGAAGTTAACGTGCCCCCAAATCCCAATACTACTTCAACCGCTTTCTCCAAACATTTACTCCTATGTTATAACCAGTCCAAATTGGAAAACACCCATTTTTCTCTGTTTCTTCTCTCTCCTCTCATCTCCTCTGTCTCTCACGAAGTCCGCTGCCGTCGTCTACTCGATTGATCCGTGGTCGAAGATGGCGACCAGATTTGGTAAGGAGATTACTCCGTCATCGATCGACGATGGCCGGAACATGGGTGCCGTGAATCTATCATCGCTGGAACATGCGTGCAGTGAATTGACGATGGCCGGAACATGGTTGCAATGAAAAAGATGACTCAGTGTAAACAAGGGTTTCCTAAACTCATCCAGAGTGTATTAATGGGGTTGGATAGGAATTTTCGTTAATTTTGTTTGTTCTTTTCTTTAATTTCGTTTGTTCCGTTAGTTTCAACCTGTCCGTTCTATGATTTGCCAAACGAGTCCCTAGTTGGCTGAAACACTTGGCACAAAACTGCACCAAAACGACGACGTTTTGGCGTGCAGCACAGTCCCCGGATTCACCTAGAAAAAAAATAGCTCAAACGAATATCGTTAAGTGCTTTATCCGAACAATTTTTCATGAAGTTTGACAGGAATAATTTTACTAAAAGCTGTTTGAATCAAGGAATTTGCTTTCTGGCTCCGAAAGTTATTAGCCCGCTCTGGGAATAATGAAACATGTAATTTCAGTAGCTATCTTCAAGTTGGGTGATCGTCGCTAGGAGCGAAAAGTATGATCTGACTTCAAATTGTTGCATGCGTGGGGTCAAAATTATCTGAACGTATTGTGCGTTATACTAGAACACAAAAGATACATGTATATTTTTTAAATTTACTTTATTTTTTCCTTTGATAAGCTAAAATAAATCAATGACCACAGCATCAACAATCTGATTCCTCTGCTCTTGATTTTCTTCAACTTGTTCTTGATTTACCCTGTTCTTGATTTTCTTCAACTTTCTTTAAAAAAAAAAAAAAAACCCACCGTTATTATCAACCTTTGTCACAAACCATTTGTGAAAGATGATTCTTGATGAAGAAACGAATATGGGTCTGCCAAGAATTGGACCTATGGTTCGAGATTGAACTCACTCTTCAAAATTGCCAGAAAAAAAAACAGAGGAGAAACAGAGGAACCAGAACACTGGGCGCTGTCGGTGCTGGTGGTTGCCGTCGCGTTCCTCCTCCTCCTCCTCCTCCTCCTCTCTCTCTCTCTCTCTCTCTCTCTCTCTCTCTCTCTCTCTCTCTCTCTCTCTCTCATTTTGATTTTCATTTTGATTATTCACCACCTATGTTAGTACCAATCCCAACTTCATCTCGATTTTTACTTGGCCTATTATCAGAGCTGACACCTTTCATGTCCATTTTTGCTCTTCAATCCTCATGCAGCTGAACAATTTAATTGTTACGCAGGCAATTATGCTGAAGCAGTGCTAGTGGTGCCCCTGGAGTGGAGTACGAACTTAAAACATTAAAATTCCAATTGTTCCTCAACACAAAAATAATCGGAGTAAAGATGACAAACCATTCCATTACTAAGTCAATCCTCTTTGATCGGATTGAGTACTGCTCCAGAGAAAAGAATTAAACCCGATCTCTCTTCCCTAATCATGAATACGAAAGGATGATCAGCAACGAAATTGTATGGCTTAATTACTGGCTGAGACCATGCACAACCAACACCATGGAAATGAGTTATAGCTGCAGCCTCTGTGCCCTCCTCATCTACCTTAATATAAGCTTTCTGAAACATCTTTAAGGAAAAATATTTGATATCCTCGGCAATATGCATCATCTCGAACAAATCTCTCGGATTCCAAATTCTAGAAAACGATACGCCCATGTCGCCCATGACCTCTAAAACATTAAAATCGAACGAGAATTTGAATTTCGGGATCCAAAATTTGTCAAGCTTTACTTTTGTTAACTCGAAGTACTCTTGACTTAGAAACCCAGAATCCGAATCGAGCTTCCCAATAAGATTTTGCAACCCATCTTGCTCATCCGGGAGAAAAAAGTACATAGAGAAATTGTTGGGTTGACAACTCTGATATGGAATTTGAAGGACCTTAAAACCGTCAAACGATCCGTAATAATAGTCTTTCTTGCTAGTCATGAATGGAACTAAAACAATGCTCCCATCGTGAAGATAGAATTTTCTTTCTTTAGTCCTCCTTGCATCAAATTTATAGTCAGAGTCCCAAAGTCCTTTAAAGTAGAGTCCATTTGCGAGGATGAATATTGTCTCGGGCTCTACGGACCCATGTTGAAGAACGTTTTGTATAAGACCTCTTGATGCAGTATTAGCCCATGAGTTAATTTCATCCACCACTTGATCAGCCTGCATAGACATATCAGTGTTCACATGGATAATGGAACATGTAACTTCAGGAGTGCATTAAATTATACTACTAGAACACGAAAGATTTATGTATAAATGTTGCCTTTTTTTTTCTTTTTTTTTTTGCATGAAATTTTGTCTAATCGTTTGACACCCCCGAATAAAAATATGGGCTAAGTCGTTGACCGTCACCCCTTTTCCTTAAAAAAAAAATCAATCAATCAATTAATCTTGTTGAGGATTTGGAAACTTGTTTTGATTAGAGAAAAGATATATTTTGAAGAAAACATCAAATTAATGGTTCAGATCCCTCATTACTATTTTCGAAAACACACACACACGAGATTGATGATGTCTGTCTTTAGATTTTGAAACTATTTTCTTAAAAAGGTCTTCAAAAATTTAGTTTCACCCAACCATCAAACATGGACAGAATTACTAGTTTCCAAAAATAAAAAGAATAAAAAGTAACTTCTGAAAACATCTCTATTATAAAACAGAAGGGTGTAGGGACAAATTGTTAGAACGGCTCAGATTCATTTGATCCAAAGGCTATAGTGCATCCTCCCACTTTCCGGTTAAGTGCCCATGATTTTCACCTAAATTACACAATTGTCATCTCCTTCCAACAGGAATGCGTAGTGCCGTAGACACGGGCTAGCACTAGTTGTTCAATAATTTAGAATTTTTCTATCCTTGTGTGACCTTTTGTAAAAAAACGAAAAAAGAGAAAAAAGAGAGGTGCCTTTAGGTTTTTGTTACTTTACCAAAGAATGAAACAAGATTGGAAGCACACTATCAAATGAAGTCCGATCAAACTGAAAGAGGATCTTCTCTCTTGTGATTGGACGATCAACTTTGCGGATCCTTTTGAGTCCACTTCAGTGGGGACTCCAAGAATATACATCTCATTTTTTTCATTTAACAAAACACATCACAAACGTGGTTAAACTTCTCAGACTAATGAAGTAGAAGAGAGTAAAAACATATGCTCCTGTTAATTAGTAATCTTTGAGAACAAATTTTGCTGAATCTATCCAAATCTATTGGCAAGGGATGAGGATTTGCTTATGTAAATAGGAGGACTGGGGTTAGTGCATCTCTGTATGAGGTAAAATTGAATCTATATATACCATGGTAATACCAACTCCAAAAATTTCCCTGCAGCGCCCTTGCTCCACTTTAATGCTCGGAATTATCATTTTTTAAAACTCGTCGAGAACATTAATCAACTTGGAAACGCGGATTGAGTTCTTTAATTTGGTTCAAAGAAATTAGAAAAATTAATTAGAACACAAACTAACTCTTAGGTAAATTAATGGTTTCAGCCCAACGTTTGAGCACATAAGTCCGAATGTATTTAGTTTCAAAGTCATAGTTATTTAGATTCTAAAGTGTTCGATTTCGTGAAGTCCGGTTGAATTTAATGACAAGCTAAAAAGAAAAAAGAAAAAGAAAAAGAAAAAAGAGGCATATTACCCAGGGGATTCATAGAAGAAAGATTACCTTAGTTCGAAAAACAACGTTGTTCGCCTCGCACTTGAAAATACCTTTTAGAACCTTCTCTTTGTACTTTGATACTAAAGGAAAACGTTGATCGACCCAAGCTCCGTTGATCATGGTCAAAATCGGACCATTGTTGATGTTTTCAGAGGATCTACCACCACCACCTGCTGCCACCGCCATCATCTTCCTCGATTTTGAATTGATTTCGCGGATGTTTTTGGACCCGAGAAAGTCCAACATATGCTTCAAAGTATGGCCTGTTGATCCTGCAACCACCATGTTCAAAACCGCATTGATTGATAGTGGGGAAGAGACTATGTTCTTGCCAAATTGGTTTTGAACCTGCTTTAGCATCAGCTGATTAGCAATCCGTGTGCAGAACGCCATTGTTGTTATGCCACTTTTTAGGGTTTGTTCTATTATGTGTATGTACTTATAATCTTATATATAGGAGTAGGAGTTTTAGGCTTTCTTGATAAGGACGTTTTATTATTTTTTTCCCTTAATTTTGTTCTCACTGGACTTTCTTTTTATTGGTTTGTAGTCATTTAATTCCTGAATATATTTTAGGGTGTAAATATGGCCGACCTTTTTGTTCTCTAGTAAAATACAAATCCTTGGAATTTAGGATTCTGAAAATAAGGAAACAAGAAAAAATATGCTTGATTGGTTTCCTAAGGCAAGATTATGTGGCAGATTGGCAGTAAGGGTAGACCACATTATCCTCGAAGGTGACTCTCAACAGTTGGCTTGGCGAATAATACAAAGGCGTGCTGAAGAACATCTAGGTGTGGGGATTATTGTGGCAGATATTCTTCGGCTCTTTGATTTTAGGAACTAGACTAGAGGAAAACGTTGATCGACCCAAACTCCATTGACCATGGCCAAAATGGACCATCGCCGACGTTTCCAATGGACCGGCCATCACCACCACTTGCTGCCACTTACTGTCATCATCTTCCTCGATTTTGAATTGATTCCATCGGCATTTTCGGACCCAAGAAAGCTCAACATCTGCTTCAAAGTAACACTCGTAGATCCTGCAGCCACCAGAATTGATTCCATCGGCGTTTTCGGACCCAAGAAAGCTCAACATCTGCTTCAAAGTAACACTCGTAGATCCTGCAGCCACCATGTTTAGAGCTGCGTTGATTGTTAGGGAAAAAGACAAGTATGTTCTTGCTAGTACCCTTTTGGCCGGGTCTCCTTGAACATCAACTCATTGGCAATCCGTGGGCAAAACTCGGCCATTGTTGATGTCTTTCTTTTTAGGGTTGTGCAGGGCTCCATTGTTGATCTCTTTCTTTTTGGGTAGTGCAAGACTTCAAACTGTCTATCTCAGCAATCAATAATCTGGATTGAAAACAAACTCTTCTAACAATTATTAATCTGGATTGGAAACCAACTCTTCTGATAGTTAGGGAAGAATTAACTTTTCTATGAAAGATATCATTTTTAAGTTGGATCGTTAAAAACACTTTTGGACAGCTGCTTGGCAGTATCCTTGATCTGGTTCTTTTATTTTTATCTCCCTCGAGTTTTGCTGATTGTTTGCCTTTGATCTCAGAGTTATAGATATGGCCGACCTTTTTGTTCACTATCTATAGTAGTACAAATCCTATAAATTAGGATTCGGTCCAAAAAACCAGGACTTCTAAATCAAAATAAGAAAAACGAAATCAACTCAATACATGTAACCTAAATTTAAGAATATTCAATACCATTACGAGATTAATTATGGAATTATAAACTCCAGGCTCTTGTTACTCGGGTTCCCTTTTACTAGTTTAATTTTTTATTCTAACTTATTTTAAGTTTTTGAACTTTTTTTTAATTCTACGTCAAATAATTCTGAATTTAATTTTTATTTTGCCAAGAGAAATCTTAAAAACAAGAAATTATGCTCAAAATCTCTAAAAGCAAGTTCGATAAGATAAAAACTACAGTACGTAGTAGAAATTAGACAGATTGTTTGAATTACTTTTATTTTATATGAACTTTTGAAAATTCCGTAACTTTTTCGATTCTTCTCGATTCTTCTTGTTTTTCGATTCTTCTCGTTTTTCGATTCTTCTCGGTCGCCGGCAAGCACCTCCAACCTGTGGGATTGAGGTATTTGTTTTGAATTTTTTTTGACAATTTCGGCTATTGTTTACTGTTTTTGGTGCCTGGGACTGTCTCCAAATTGATAAGGGGGCTTATCCTCTGCTTATTGCTACTTGGCTGAATGTTTTGGGTATGTTATAATATATGAGAATATGTGTTCGTCAAAAAGGTTTGAATCTGAAAAGGGAGGGTGGAAACCGGTGCTAGGCAACCACAGGAAAATTGGAACTAAAGAAGGTAATGAGAAAATAATCAGAGGAGGGATTAATAAGGGGAACAAGCAAATGTTCACTCTTTTTGTGGATAATTTACCTGAGGATGTCAGTCAGCGATGGGTAAGGTATTTGTTCAACAAATTTGGAGTAGTCAAGGATGTTTATATCCCTGGCAAAAGGAGCAAAGTAACAGGGAAATTATTTGGTTTTGTTCGATATGACTGTGAGGTTTCTGCAGATATGGCCATCTCTAAAGCAAATGGGCTTTGGGTTGAAGATAGAAAACTATTTGTTAAAATGGCATATTTTGACCAGACCAGAGGTAACAACAACCAAAGACAGATCATTCCTAACAAAACTCTCACAGGTGAAATTGCAATTGACATGGATACGAGTCATAGGGTGGAAATTTCAACAAAAGGAAATGTTGCGGGATCTGCATCCTATGTCAATGCTGTCAAAGGTGTGCTTGGAGGAAAGGGCAATGATAAGAGGATGGAAGATGGGAGTGTCCAAGAGGAACGCAAACTGTGCTTGAAGGCTGAGGGTAATGGCTGGCTATACCGTAGTGCAGTGGCAAAACTTCATAAACTAATCTCAATTGATGAGCTGAAAGTCCAAATGGCAGGAATGGGAGTTGATAACGTTCTGGTTCGAGCAATGGGTGGAAGATCTGTGATCTTAACTTGCAATAACAATGAGGAGCTGGAGAATCTTCTCAAAGTTAATTGCTTACAAAGGTGGTTCTCCGAAATCAAAGCATGGGAGGGACAAGCAGCTTGCATTGAAAGATTTGTTTGGCTATGTTGCTATGGTATTCCTCTTAATGGTTGGAGCAACACCTCGTTTAAAGCGATTGGCGAATTGTGGGGTACTTTCATCTCTACGGATGAATCAACACTAAAGCTTTCCTATTTTGCTGTAGCCAAAGTATTGGTTGCCACAAATGTGTTTGAGGAGATTGATGAGTGGATTAACATTGAGATTGAAGGGAAGAACTATAGAGTCAAAGTGATGGAAGATCCATGTGATCAACCGTTTGAAGCAGAGAAACAAATTCCTCGAGACAGATTAGATTCTTCTGAACAACATGATGAAGATGTTTCAAAAGATGACGAAGATGTTATTGAATCCAGAGGTCACACATCAAATCTTGACTCGAAGATGGATAGGAATTGGGAAAGCAAAGAGGTAGTCGAAAAGGATGGCACCCTTTTAAGTGGTGGGGCTGACTTCAGGTTGTATGGAGATAATCTTGATGGGGTCAATCTAATTGTGGCCGAATCTGAATCTTCGGAATCCTCTCTAGGGAGTGAAGAGGGCGTAATTGGTGAAAAGGGTGCAGTCCCAATCTTGGAAACCGGGATTACTAATGATTCTCAAAGCTCATTAAGTGCTTCTCAAGTGGAGGGAATTAATCTACTTGTAGATTTGAACCAAAAGGAAGGTAGTTCACGCTGTATCACTCAGTCTTTTGAGGAGTATCGTCAAAGAAGAGAGGCCTCTCACAGTGAGATTTATGTTATTCCTAGTGGGAGAGTAGAAGTAGTTGAAGAGCTTCCTAGGCAAAAATCTAATGTTGGGAGTATCATTCCCAACACTAGATCATCTTCTGATACTATCCTCAAAATGAGAAGGGGAGTGAGAAGATCGGAGAGGAAAATTAAGAAGAAAAAGCATCTCGCGGAGATTGAGGCTAAGTTTGATAAATTGAAGTATACTAATAAGAAGAGCTCTCTTTCCTCAATGTTCTTTAAGGAAGCTCGTGAGATGTTGGATGTTGGTAAAACTTTGGGTATTGAACTTAAAGGTGGAAGGAATTATAATTTGAAGAGATTTGTTGAAATGCAAGAGGAAGAATTAAAAGATAGGATTCATGCTTTAGATGATGTTGAGGAAGAGGATATCTCAGAAGATGATGATGGTTTCGAGGATGATACCTCTATCTCTGTGGCATTTTGAACTCAAGATTGGGCGGCTTTGAGGTGTTTGGCTTATTTTGGTTTTTCTTAGTGGCTATGTGGTTTTAGTTTTGGCTGTTTTTTTTGGTTTAGATTTGGCTATTTCTCTTTTGTTTGACTGCTTCGGCTTATTGTGGATGGGTGCTTAGGTATAAGGTGTGAGACTCGTTTTGGTTTTTTGGCTGTTGAGGTTAAGTGGATGTGGATTTCTTTGGTGTTCAGTTGGCGTCTTGCCTTCTTTTAGGTCTCGGGTGGCTTTTGCCGGTGTGCCCTTGATCCTTTTATCTTTGTAATCCTTTACAAAGTTTAATAAATTCTTTTTGCTTAGCAAAAAAAAAATAAAAAAAAAATAAGTTACATATTTCAACCACTAATTAAATATAAAATTAATTTTACTATGCCGATAATTCCAAACAAGTTCGGATATCTATGCATTGAACTCGGATATTAAAACACTTTCACAAATATATTAATACACATTTCTCGGATATCAATGCACATTTTACCTATTATTCTACATCTTTTGAACAGAGGGTAGAATAATCCTAGAAAATTATTTCTGATAAAGAGAACTTCAACTAAGAAGTGCAAATTTTAACACGTCAAAACTCCAGTTATTCAAATTAAACACAAAGATAATCTAAACTAGACTAACAATAACCATTCACGCTCTAAGAAAATTACTAGAACAAGTACTGGTCAATCCTTTTGGATTGGATTGAGTACTGCTCCAGTGAAAAAAACTAAACCCGACATCTCTTCCTTGATCATGAAGAGGAAAGGATGATCAGCAACAAAACAGTAACTCTTTTTCGGCTGAGGCATTGCACATCCTACAATACCCGTGCAAGTAATGGCTGCAGCCTCCGTACCCTTCTCATCTACCTCAATATAAGCTTTTTGAATTATATTTGTGTTAATGCCCGGGACATGCTCAGAATTATGCATCATCTCTGATAAGTCTCTTGGATTCGTAATAAAAGACGACGATTGCCCCATGTTATCCATGACCTCAGAAACATCAAAACCGAATGAGAATTTAAATTTCGGAATCCAAAATTCGTCAAGGTTCTCTTTCCTTAACTTGAAGTTCTCCTGATTTAGAAACCCATAGTCGGAATCAAACTTCGCTAGAAGATTTCGCAACCCATCTCGCTCATCCGGAAGAAAAAAGTACATAGCAAATCTGTTGGGCTCCCCACTTTGATATGGGATTTTAAGAACCTTGCAACCATCAAACGATCCGTAATAATAGTCGTTACTGCTAGTCATGAACGGAACTAAAACACTGCTCCCATTGGGAAGATAGAATTTCCTTTCTGTAGTCCATCTTGCATCAAATTCATAGTCTGAGTTCCAAATTCCTTTAAAGTAAATTCCATTTGCAAGGGTGAGAACTGTCTCTGGAGATACGGACTCAAGGATTGTTGGGATAAGACCTCTTGATGCAGTATTAGCCCATGAGTTAATCTCATTCACCACTTCACCAGCCTGCATTGACATCCCATTATTCAAAACAAGCGTCGTACTCGTGTTATGCAGGGAGGTAAAACAAAAAATCCTATTATACATAATGTTATTTATAGTTACCTGTATAGTCTTGTTAAATTATTTTTACCGCTCATTGATTTATAATTTATCAATGGCTGGCTACCGGTCTTATTTGTTAAGTGAAGCCGTTGTTGCTGGATTAATGCTAAGGGATGCTTATTCAAGAGAGAATCTTTTGCAAATTTTAGTTGAACAAAAAAAGAAAAAATGGATTTTATTAATAGAATGTCACACAGGAGAGAGAATTAAGGAGAGAGTTTTGATTTTAATTTTTAATTTTGAAAATTACACTTGCGCAGAATATAGTATAGATGGATAGATGAATAATAAAATCATGTAATTTTCTTCAAGTTTGAGTGATCGCCCTCACAAGTAGAAGAATAGTGGATCTTGGAGTTCGTATCTAAAAAGTAATAACTTGCATTCTTAAATCAGGTATTTATTGGGTAAAATATGTACTTTATAGTGTTTTTTTTTTTCGGCAAACGAAACTTTTTATAAAATTAGAAAGGGGTACAACGAGGGAAACATCGAAAGCATACAATGCTTACGAGGTTAAACAAAAGAAGAACAAAACAAACATCCAACAGAGAATTGGATGAAACTTTTTTACTTTATAGTGTTCTTGGCGATTAAAAGAAAATTATAGTGATGTACACTAGAACATACAAAAATATATATAACTATAAAGAGTGTGTTTTTTTGGATGAAATTGTATCTAATAGTTAGCTTCCCCTTCTGGATCAAAATCTTGGCTCCGCATCCTCTTTTCAAAAAAAAATATATGTATATCGATTAATTGTTTGGCTGCTGATTTGGAAACTTGTTTGGATTAAATATCAAAATTAATGTTTCAGATCCTTCATCACTATTTTCACAAACACAAAATATATGATGGCTGTGATTTTCGAAACTATATTCTTGAAGAAGTCTTGAAAACGAATTGATTTCGAGCCAAACCAGCGAACATCCATATGGACGAAAACAATGTCCCAAAATAATTTTGGAAAAACACTGTCCATTGTGCAATTTTTGAATTGTTTTCTCTCTTTTTTTGGAGATTTTTTTACAGGCTTGTTCTTAGTCGGAATTTTACAGTAAGATTCTTTCCAAAGTGTTTGATTTTGTGAATTCTAATTAAACTAAGTGACAAACTACTGTGAATAAATGCATATGAAATTTGTGAAAGAAAGACGTATTACCTTAGTTCTAAAATCAACATTGTTCGCTTCGCACTTGAAAATACCTTTTAGAACCTCCGTTTTGTACTTAGGTACCAGAGGAAAACGTTGATCCACCCAAGCCCCGTTGACCATATTCAAAATTGGACCATCGCCACCATTTGCTGCCATTGCCATCATCCTCCTTGATTTTGAATGGATTTCATCAACGTTTTTGGACCTAAGAAAGCCCAACATACGCTTCAAAGTAGAGCCCTTTGATCCAGCAACCACCATATTTAGAACAACATTTATTGATAGTGGAGAGGAGACTATGTTCTTGCTAAACCCTTTTTGATAAATCTTCTGTAGCATCAGCTGATTAGCAATCCGCGTGCAGAACTCCATTGTTAATTGGTCTCTTGCTTCTTAGGGTTTGTGCTATTATATATGTGTTTGTTTTGATATATATGGGAGTTTTGGGCTTTCTTGATAAGCACGGTTCTTTCTCTTTCTTCTTTTTTCCCTCCCTAGATAGTAGTGGAGATCTCCTAGATACGGAGTATTTAGGATTCCAAAATTATAATCATAAAAATAAGGAAAACGAAATCAACTTAACATAGGAAACCAGGCTGTACAATTTTGCCAATGACCGGCTTATACTTTATCTCGGCAATGCACGGATGGACGGTTGAGATTTGTTCGATTGAAATAAAATCTAAGCCGTTCATTGACAAAATGAACGAGCCGGCCGGATGGTGACAACACCCATATCCCTGAGTTCATCCCGCTGTTACAATTCTCATGACATATGTAAATCAGTAAATGTAATACTTTGCCAATTAGACATTATCAGAGAATTGAATGGAATATCGCTAGCAGTTTTTAAAAAATAAATCAATACTGTAATTAAATAGTTATAAACTTGGTCTATTTCTATGGTTTAGTACGATAAATAATTAATCGGACCCCCTTTTTTTCGCTACTCATAATTACAATTCAAAAGGCTAATTAAGAAATAATGGAAAGCTAATTAAGAAATAATGAAAAACTATACTGCTTCAAGTAATCAAAGCAGAAAACCGAAACTAGGAAATTAATCTAATGAATCAAGATAGCGAAAAATATTCCTATTTTGGGTGCATCTACTCTCCAATCCTTTTCTCCCTCTAAGGCACTGGATCATTCATTTTTGCCATTTGTGTTCCTTTTTCGACCTTACCAAAGTTATTGAGTATTTTTTAGAGCTAGTTAAGGCCACCAACTATATCAAAATTCATATCTATCAGAAAACAATCAACACATCATCAATTTTATTTATCTCGACAAAAATAAGTTTAACATAGTGTCACACGATCATACTAATTGGATTTCGACCAACATGAAACATGGTTTTAGGAATTATGAGATCTAACGTACGTATGAACAACTTCAATGATTAAACGAGTCCATTAAGGGCCCAAAAAATGGCAAACTAAACGATTTGAGATGGGAGAGGATTCAATTCCGTATATCTACTACATTTTGAATTTGCAAGCAAGATAATAGATATTCCAATTTTTAGATATAGGTAGTCTACTTTTCAAACCATTTCATCATTTTTTTTAGTCCAAAAACCTATCGGGTTGTTTGGTAAAGGTTTTGCGAGAGGAGTTTTGGGTAACGAATAGAGAGAGAAATAGAAATACGAGAGTAACAAGTATAAAGGAAATTGATTGAAAGCCGTACACAGAGAGAGAAAGGTTCCAACCCTATTCGTTTTGGATTCTGAGAGAGATTTTGAGTCCCCCTAAAGAACAAGGCCTCAATCTTTGGGCTCAATATCAAGTGGGCTATTATTGGGCCGTCCGTGAACGAAATCGTTTAAACTACCCCCATTCCCGCTGTCTCCCACCGCTCTTCACCCTCATAGTGTCAAATCTCTGCAACTCTCTCTCTCTCTCTCTCTCTCTCTCTCTCTCTCTCTCTCTCTCTTTCTCTCTCTCTCTCTCTCTCTCTCTCAGACTACAAATATGTATACACACACACACACACATCTGCGTGTATGTATAAGAAGAGGTTTGGATTGGTAATGTGATGGAAGGAGGCGTGAAAATCATCACACTTTCCGACCTCCTCCGCCGCTCGCGTCCCATCTCCGCTGCATCATCTCTTACTCCCAGCCGTTCGATTTCCCCATCTTCAAAACCACAGCCGTCCGATAGAAATCAGACCTCCACTCCTCCCACCCAAAACCCTAACCTTAAAACCCTGTCCTCTCTCAACCACCCATCCCTCATCATTGGAACCCTAACCCTACCTTCCCAAAAAGAGTCAAATGATAAAAAGAGGACACAAAGGTCGAACATGTCCAAACATGATTGGAAAATCCTGTAGTGCAAAGCCTTGCAAGGCACCCTATAGGGTGCACACGGACCATCAATCTTGACAATGAATGGTTGAGATATGATTTTTAATTATGACTGGTAAGAGTCATTTATTACCGGTCATAACTAATTTTTGATCTGGACCGTTGATTGATGAGATCAACGGCTGTGCGCTGCACTACAAATCCTGTTGGGCACTCCACCCTACAAGATCCCCGGGTCCATCCAAACATCCTCACCATTTTTGTCCAAAATGTCTTTGTATCTATTTTCTACATGTCTGTGAAATGTTGTTGGTACACATGATTTCAGCTGTTCCTATAAGGTATTGTTCACTTATATTTTCTTCGAGCTTTTGTAAGGCTCGATGTGCCTTTATTTTTTGCTGAAAAATATTTTTAATTGGGAAGCCATCCCTCTGACATTTAGTTTCAAAATCGTGTACAACAGTCAACACATCTAAGTGATTACTTCGCACAAACGTAAAGGAGGCCTCATGAAAACTTGCATAAAATGTTAAAGTCACCATTTGGCCTCACAAATTTGGCCATTAACATGGGTACGTTGGCTGGCTAAAAATGGAAGGAATGGGGTGTCTAATTCGATGTTGTTGATGTAGGAGATAATTTGGGATGTGGTCATAATGGGCTGCCTCTAACGTTGTCCACCTGTACGCACTAAATCAAGATAGCTTGTCAGAGGTGCGGTCCAAGTGATCGCAATTGTCGGATAATGTTTTTAACGGTCGAGAAAAGTTTAACTGCAGAAACTCTTTGCAGTTTGGAGAATCCGCCTCCACATTGTCTCTCTCCCTCTCAATCATTCATTCGGCCAAAAAAGTATAAAGAAGGAAGAAGACCGTGGTGTTGATGATGATGACAACTTAATTCCTTTCCCTCTCTCTACCCGTATCTCTCTCCCTCTCATTTTTTCTTTCTACTGGAAATAAAATTTTCACCATCGCAAACATGGTGGTTTTTTTTTCATTTCAAAATGGAAAAAAAATACCATTTGAGAAGCAACTTACATAGGTAGATTACAAATTAGGTAAAAAATTTATGGAAGGCTGAAAAAAGAGAATTAAAGAAACAATTGAAAGGAAAAAGAATTAACAACTTGCACCAACCACTCAGATTATATTGTACTCCAGATTTTTTTGAAGTCGTGCCTTCATCATCATGCCCAATTTTTCTCTATTCTGTTGGAATGGTTGCCTTATATTTTGTTAGCAAGATAGAAAGGAAATTGAAGATAGAAATAGGTAAATCTAACTACCATAAGAGTCATATATTGTTTCCAATCCAATGGTGGAAAATATTTTTTCCATACTAAGAGTCATATATTCATAAGATTTGTATTTCCAATCCAATGGTGGAAAATATATACCAATCCAACAGTGGAAAATATAAACCACCCTCCCATATTATATAGAAAATCGAAAAAACAAAATACTTTATCATGATTAATGTACTCAGAATATGAACAAAATCTTGGATTTTAAGCATCATGAAATAAGAAACATCAAAGCTCCATTTTTGCTCTTCACTCCTCGTGCAGCTGAACTCTTTAATTGTTTCGTTACGCAGGCAATTGTGCTTGCAAAAGGCAAAAGTAGTGCTAGTGGTGCCAATATTGGAGTGCAGTATGACCTTAAAACAATCAAATTCCAATTGCTCCACAACACAAAAATAATCTAAGTTCAGATGACAAACCATTCCGTTACTAGGAACAAGTACCTAGTCAATCCTCTCTGATTGGATTGAGTACTGCACCATAGAAAAGAATTAAACCTGATCCCTCTTCCCTAATCATGAATACGAAAGGATGATCAGCAACGAAATTGTATCTCGCTGACTGATACAGATTAGAAAGTAGAACAAAGTCAAATTGAGTAATAGCTGCAGCCTCTGTCCCTTTCTCATCTACCTCGATATAAGCTTTCTGAAACATCTTTAAGGAAAAAGATTCGGCATCCTCAGTATTATGCACCATCTCGGACAAGTCTCTTGGATTCTCAATTCTAGAAAACGATACCCCCATGTCGTCCATGACCTCTAAAACATTAAAGTCAAACGAGAATTTGAATTTCGGGATCCAAAATTCGTCAAGCTTCACTTCTGTTAAGTACTTGAAGTACTCTTGACTTAGAAACCTAGAATCCGAAGTGAGCTTCCCAATAAGATTTTGCAACCCATCTCGCTCATTCGGGAGAAAAAAGTACATAGAAAAATTGTTGGGTTGGCAACTCCGGTATGGAATTTCAAGGACCTTAAAACCATCAAACGATCCGTAATAATACTTTTTATTGCTAGTCATGTATGGAACTAAAACAGTGCTCCCATCGTGAAGATAAAATTTTCTTTTTTCAGTCCTCATTGCATCAAATTTATAGTCATAGTCCCAAAGTCCTTTAAAGTAGAGTCCATTTGCAAGAATGAGTACTGTCTCAGGATCTACGGACCCATGTTGAAGAATCTCTTTGATAAGACCTCTTGATGCAGTACTAGCCCATGAGTTAATTTCATCTACAGCTTGATCAGCCTGCATAGACATGTCATTTGTCACATGGAATAATGGAACATGTGATTTCAATAGTTATCTTCAAAGTTAGGTGAGCGTCACCATGAGCGTACCTAGAGTGGGGCTTGCAATTTTTTTGGCATGCATTGGGCCAAAATTATCTAAACACTACCAGAACACAAAAGATATATGTATAAATGGTGCATTTTTTTTTTTTTTTTGGCATGAAAATTTGTGTAATCATTTGGCACCCTCGATAAAAATATGGGCTCGTCATTGACCGCCACCCCTTGCCCTAAAAATAAAAAATAAATCAATCAATTGTCTGGTTGAGGATTCGGAAACTTGTTTTGATTAAAAAAGCGATATTTGGAATAATGAACGAATCTCAACATTCTAATATTCGACTCAATTCGACTCACTTACACCCCTAGGGAGATATAGTTTCTATTTCCTAACTCCTTTAAAAGCAACTACAACAAAAAAGGTCTATGACGACGAAAAAAATTCGTCGCCAAAGAAGCCAAATTCATCGCTAAAGCTTTTGGCGACGAAAAATTTCGTCGCCCCATTTCATCGTCTTTTGTTTCACGCGAAAGGGGTGCCACCCTTCGACGACGAATTTTTTTGTCGTCAAATGTACATTTTGCCGACGAAATTTATTTTCGTCGCCGAAAACACCCAAACTCAAAAAAAAATTTCCACTTTGCTGTTGCACGGACTCGAACTCGAGACCCACGGGTTCTTGAACAATGACTCCAACCACTCGGCCAACCAACACTTTGTTTATAGTTATGCAAAATCAAATATATATAGATGTTTTTTGAGAATTTTCAAATTAACCAATGTGTGAAATATATGTAATATTTACAGAAAATATAATTATTCGTTGAAATAAATTTATTTTTTTAAAATTTTTTTAAAGAATTGGCGACGAAAAATTGTTTTCCTCGTCAAATTGTACCAATTGCCGACGAAAAATTAATTTCCTGGTCAAATTCTACTAATTGGCGACAAAATATTAATTTCCTCACAAAAAAGCCCCATGTGACGAGGAATTTTTTTTTTCGTCGGCAATCGATATCATTTCGCGACAAAATTCAATTTTCTCGTGAAAAAGGTCCCATTTAACGACGAAATCCAATTTCCTCGCCAAAAAGTACCATTTGGCGACGAAATCCAAATTTCGTCGCCAAGTTTCGTCGCGATAGACAGTTTTTGTTGTAGTAACATAACAAACATCTAAATTGCTATCATGTTATTCTCCTAGTTTTCCTTTTTATTTTTTGGTCTTTTTTTTTTATAATAAAGCTTATTTTGTCTTTGAATCTTTGTTTATTGTGAGACTGCTACAATGGAGTTTTATTCTAAAGAGTTTGATTTTGTGAAGTCCAGTTGAATTTAATGACGAGCTACACAAAAAAAAAAATGGTATATTAGCCGAGGGATATTCGTAAAAGAAAGATTACCTTAGTTTGAAAATCAACGCTGCTCGCTTCACACTTGAAAATACCTTTTAGAACCTCCTCTTTGTGCTTTGATACTAAAGGAAAACGTCGATCGGCCCAAGCTCCGTTGACCATGGTCAAAATCGGACCATTGCCAACGTTTTCAGGGGATCTATCATCGCCACCTGCCACCACTGCCATCATCTTCCTCGATTTTGAATTGATTTCCTCGACATTTTTGGACCCGAGAAAACTCAACATATGCTTCAAAGTATGGCCTATTGATCCTGCAACCACCGTGTTCAAAACCCCATTGATTGATAATGGGGAAGAGACTATGTTCTTGCCAAAGGGGTTTTGAATCTGCTTTAGCATCAGCTGATTAGCAATCCGTGTGCAGAACTCCATTGTTGATCTGCTGCTTTTTAGGGTTTGTGCTATTATGTGTTTATACTTATATATAGGAGTTTCGGGCTTTCTTCATAGGCACGCTTTTTATTTTGTTCTCCCTGGACTTTCTTTGATTGTTTTGTAGTCATTTGTTTGCTTGACTTTAGGGTTAGATAAATAGAGCCGACATTTTTTGGGTTTTGTTTTTCTTTTCGTCACTCGATAGACATCTAGCCTACTTATAAACAGATTGGGAAGGCATATCGTTAAGCAGCATACGAGTGGGGCAAATTCAAAGGGCATCAACCCCCACACCAAGCACTCGCACTTCTAGCGAGAATCAAACTCTCATCTTCCTTTTGGAAGAGGGTGAGAAATTTAATGCCATTGCAAATTTGGACTACAAGTCCATAATGTCCATTGGCAACCTTTATGTTCATTAGCAATATAATCCTAGGAATTTAGGATTCTCAAAATAAGGAAAACGAGACTTGGACTTCCAATTGGCAGTAACAATATTATACGATTGATTTTGGGAAAGTTTTCTTTACGTAACTTATGGGTGGATATGAATCGACTCACATTTACAATTGGAATTGTCAATGGCTTCTTGCCCTTTTTATTCTAATGAAAAATTAAGAAAGGCTAGAAATATAAGTGCACGTATCGCTCAATATATAACATATTTGGGTTCTTTGACCCATTTAGGTGCGGGCTTTGTCCCTTTGGATGATCTTTTGGGTGTGTTGGTGTCTCACCAACTTTAAGGTGTTTTTACTATTTTTTTCAAAAGATGTGATGTAAATCGTAGTGATAGGTTGAGCTTGTCGTCTCAGTACAACGCTCTTTGGTGTGTCACTACGGAATTTCTCTGTTGTATCGTTATTCTTAATGATTTAGAAACTCATCTTTTGCTGATAAAAAAAAATTAGAGAGCATTTATAAGGATGAGTGTTGTCTCTCTAGATACGGACCCTGAGACCCATGCGGGAGAATGTTCCTGATAAAACCTCTTTAGACAGTATTAACCCACGAGTTAATTTCATCTCTCCAACTCGATTGGCCTGCATAGACACTTGTTTGGTTTAAAATGAAAAATAAAATCACGTAATTTCAGTAGTTTATCTCCTAGTTGATCCGCCATGGATCGCGACCCCCTTTCCTATAAAACATTAAATAATTGTCTATTTGAGGATTTGGAAACCAGTTTGATTAAAACCTATATTTCGACGAATTCAATTCTATGCGCAAGGAAAACTTGCAAGGTAACATGTAAGAAAAAACGTGTTTGAGTCCATTCTGGTTCCACAAAAATTTAGAAAAAATATTCATAAATTTTTAAATATTATTCTCTAAGGTCATGTAAAAAATCAGCTCCAACGATATCAGTAAGTATTACTTTTGGATTTGTATGGGCAAACTGAGCAGTTTCGCCCCTACAAAATCTAAAAGTAATACTTACCAATATCCGTTATAGTTGTTTTTTACATGGCTTCATAAAATAAGATTTATAAATTTATAAATATTTTTCTAGATTTTTGTGGGATCCAGAATGGATCCAATCGCATTTTTCCTTGCGTGGTTCCTTGCAAGTTTTCCTTGTATATAGCAGAGCTCATTTCCTATTTCGAAGAGAACTTCAAACTATTTTTCAGATCCCTCTGCATTCAGTTTTTTGAACTATTTTCTTATAAAAGTTTTCAAAAAACTTTTGATTTCGACAAAACCATCAAACATGGACAAAATTTTGTCTTATCAAACCTCGACGGAGACCCATGAGTTAATTTCATCTATCCCTTGATTAACCTGTGTAGACGTTTAGTAATTTCAAAATGAATCATAATTAAAACATGTAATTTCGGCCCACGCTTCGTTTGTGGTCAGCCGGCCGGCATTAGCCCCTTGGCCCCGTGTGACATTGTATGCTTTGTGCTGCACTAGGCCTTTGGGACTAACGTCCGTGCTGCAGAACTGCAATCTGGGTTGGCTCCCACATCGGGAGTTTGGGTGTGTGTATAACGGGTCCACTGATCCTCTCTCTAATCAGCAATTGTCTAGGTGATTTAGTAAAATGAATTTACCCTTTTGCCCATCGACAAAAATTTCAGTAGTTATTTCCAAGTTGGGATCATCTTCACCAAGAGCGCAACTATAGTTGGACCTGCAATTAATTACTCCATAATGACGCACAGTCCACAAGGTCAGAAGAATTAAAAAAAAATCTAACATTTTTCAAGACTAGAGAGCATAGCTTTTAGGTAGTCCTTCAAACTTACCATTCTGCTAATGTTCTTATTTTTTAAGTACTTATTTTTTATTTTACGAGATAAGTTATTTTTTCACAATATATCACCTTTAATTCAAAAATAAGTACACTTTCCTTAGCAGAACGCCCGTAAATGGCTAAACCCAAGGATGATTGTGTGGTTTTTGGAGGATTCCTTCTGCAGCAATAATGCAAGCACTTTAACTAATTGCCAAAGAGACAGGGGAACGCCTCTATTGGTTTGGCTTCCGTCGACAGGAGGGTAAAAATCGCATAGGCGAAAATCTTCCAAGGCCCAAACATTGCTCTCCTCCCAAATGAAATCAAATCCACAGTTCAACAATGCCCTCAACACATGCAGTACTCCCCTACCCCGGCGTGCAACTCTGCTCTACATTGGCCAAATTCCCCCGAGTTCTTTGTGCATATTAATTAGGAAATCATCGCACACGTAAGTGAAGAACTTTTTCAATGCAAGTATGCAACCTCCTGGTTTTTCAATCTTCTTGTCTTAGCAACTTGTTAATTGGAAGTGGAACACCGTTGCTCATGAACACAGTTGCTAGATGCCACAAGTTTAATTAAGGAGAAATAAAAGGGAATATCAAAAATTTGAGCGGCTGAAGTTGAGGCAGCGCGCTACTGTCAAAATAAGAGATATGTGTATTTTCGATTTTATTTCAAGCTCAAGGGCAATACATGCATCCTCTTAGTTATATATGTTTCCTCCATTATACGTAAATTTAACGAGTTCCCGTGGTTTTGGTCTTTAGGATTGCAACGTTTGCTGATCTTTGATCATCACATTCATCACCTTCCATTATCTGTATTGGTCACTGAAAACTGAAACCATATGTTTGTAGTTTCATTTAGTGTTCCTCGTTACGGTTTCACAAAATATGTATAGGCTGTTGTTTTACTTAAATTTGATGTAAGCTTTGGTTGCTTAGTTGTGTAAAACAGATCATAAATCACGAGTGGTTGCAATCACTTTCAAAAGATCCTCGTGGTTTGACAAGCTATAGTGTCATCCGCCTGGAAAGGTTATTTTGGTGTAACCCTGTGATCGAGGACAACTAAGTTCTTCCGAGTTTCTTCTTTGAGTAGACGACTGCGTTCAATATGAAACCTGCTCCATTTCTCGAATTTTCTTTGCCTCTTTTCGGTTTTGAGTCTCCCACTTCAATGCGGGTGAAGCACGACATCGGGTGCCAAATCCCATGCAACACTCGAAAGTTGGCCACGAAAGCATGCGGTATCGATACAGCCCTCAGATGTATCGATACGAAGTTGGTCAAAATGGAGCAAATGCGGATCAGTGAAATGGGTATCGAGAGAGCCCTCAGCTGTATCGATACCGAGCATCATAGTGGGAAAAAATAGTACCGCCCCATGCTTTCTTAGATCTATCTAACCAGTAGCCTTCGTGAATGGTTGGTTTGGTTATATCTACAGTGATTAAATGCTATGCTATTTTGAATAGCAGCTTCAAAACTCTTTCAATTGATCAAGCTTTTTATGTTAGTTTGAATTTTGTGTTGCTTCATTCGTTAAGTTATATCTTCTATTGAGAGCAAGCGATATTAGTGTTGATAGTGCAAGAAAGGGGTTCATAATTGGCTATTGTTTGCAATTCTGCAACTTAGGCCATCCACAGTGGTATAATCAAAAATGAATAACCAAAAGTTGACACATCAGCTTTTGATTATTCATTTAAGGAGTTGTTAAACTTAACAATGTTGAGGTCCACAATGGTTATTTTTAGTCTATAACCAAAATAAGGGTCCCACTACAATTTCACTCTCTCTCTCTTCCCCTGTTCTTCCTAGTGTTCTCTGTCAAAACAACACAGAAACTCTTTTTTTTTCCCCTATTTCTGTAGTCTATCTAACCAAACCATAATAGCACAATTCCACCACTCTATTAATCTTTCAAAAAAATCAGATTTGTTCTTGAATTTAGAAAAGAAGGCAAGATTTTTCATGTACTCAACCACATGAGAGGAATGAAACATGAATAAAATAGAAACGGGGAAGAAGAGGGAAATACCACAACGATGGGTTGAATTGTAGATGATTGAGAGAGTGAAGAGAAGGAAAAAAAAAGCTGAAACAAGCGTTTAAAAAAAATTGGAACCCGTTGGCGAAGAAGAAAATATGAAAGTTGAAACAAACGTCCATAAAAATTTGGAACCAATTAACTTAGGTGACGTGGGGTCTACAAATTTTTGAGTATTGAAAAAGGTTGCTAATTTTGATTATCCAAAGCCCAAAATTTGATTATTTCTAAAGATGTTGCTAATTTTGATTATACCACTGTAAGCCATCTTTTACACCAACATTGTTAACTTTAAAAACAATTTGGTTTTGATTATACCACTGTGGATGGCCTTAGCTGACTTAGCTGAAACTCATATGATTGGCTATTGTGTGCACTTCTGCAACTTAGCTGAAACTTATATGTTCTGGCCCTGTTTTGGTTTCCCTTTTTAAAACATAAGTACTTATTTTCTCTTTGCGAGACAAATTATTCTCTCACAACACATCGCCTTTTTACTCCCAAATAAGTATTTATTTTAGCAACTAGAACAGATCTATCCCAAACTTATGGTTGGTTTGACCACACAACCTCGCTTCTTTCTTGGGAAAACCATATTCTTTATGAAAATTCTTTCTATTTGGTTGCTTGAGCCTAGAAAACAAGAATATGTAATACTCCCTCCGTTCCAAATTGAAGGTCCGGTTCGGTCTTCAATGCAAAATTTAAATTGTTAATATCTTTCAATCTATAATGATTTTTATGTGCAATATGGATCTTATACGATAAATCTCAATTAGTTCTATTATACAAAGTTTTTAAAATCATTAAAGACATTATAGATCAAAAGATATTAACAATTTGAATTTTGTCTTGGAGACCGAACTGGACCGTCAATATGGAACGGAGGGAGTAGCAATTTACATAACCGACCTATTTGTTGGACATACATGTAAAATCCTAATCCACCGTAGACAGTACTCCAGCAAGTTAAAACACCATTAACTTGAACATAAAAAAATTAGAATTTTAATTGAAATGAAGTCATAGACACACTTCAGGGCTAAATCTTCTTGTGTTCCTGTGTTGCTTTCTTAATGATTTTGGTGCATGTATCTAAAAACTCCAGACTCTACTAGAATCATGCACTCATGTATTTACAAGTAATATATGATCTATAACCAGATGTAAATTAACCACACCATTTCCTGCTTTAAATAATCCATATAATATGCCTTTATAATTACTTTACTCCATTTCCTGTGTTCGCAACTTTATCATTGCAAGTAAAATTTAAACAATCCACACAATATGCCTAATATCTTTTGCTCCAAATCAACGGGCCTAACATTTGTGCCTTGCACGAAGCCATTTATCTAGTTTTTCAATTTTTTTCAATTTTATGGACACCAGGTCAAGCAACTTACTCAACATCTGCACCTTCGACCCATGATTTTGAAGACAACGTCCCCCATCCACCGACTCCATCACACCGTAGAGGTGTATCTTCAGTGATATGCCCATTTAGATAGTGGTCTGGACAGTGAAGCAAAGAAACTTGGTTCAATAGTTCGTAAAATCATACGTATGAAACAATTAGGCAAGTTAATGGAAAATTTGAATCCGATTCGAAAAACTGTTTAGAATTATTGTTCCAAAACTATTCTATCATACCAGAAATTCTAGAAACGAGCAAATAAAAATCTAGATGAGACTTGAGAGGCATACCACGTAAGAGAGATAAAGAAAAAGGGCCGAATTCCTTCATTAAATGCCACCTCGTCTCTAGATACTGCATTTCGGTATGTCTGTGTGCTTCGAATCCAGCATATGAGGTTTTTGACCAATGAGTGAGTGAGAGAGAGAGAGAGAGAGAGAGAGAGAGTGCTTGTGACAGGGTGGGGGAGTGGGGGAAGAAGGGTGTGTGCGTCGTGGGGAGGATCACAACTGTTTTTAGGCTCCAAGTGATCCTTGCCGTAGGATGTGAAACTCAACTCAAATCTAAACCCGTTAAAATAAAACCAATCGAGAATGTATACTGTACATTGGGATTCCAATCGAAAATGTATCAATCATTCTACCTCCAAACTCAAACGCACACCCATTTACACACTATTCTATCGTACCCGAAATTCTAGAAACGAGCAAATAAAAATCTAGATGAGAGCAATATTTTCAAATCGGTATACATTTCTTGTATCATTTTTTCAATTGTATACATCGTATCGGGATATGTATCATGTATCTTAAATACGTGAGTTTCTATTGTTTAATTTGACAAGATTTTGGAAGAGCAGAACACTAAAGACAAGGGTGGGGAATGAGACTATATGTATTACACTGGAACTCAAACATTTTTTTTTGGATTGGTAGAAAATAGCTAGATTCATCCCTATTTATACTACTCTATAAAAGGCTTTACTACAAAGATATTTTCATACAAGATAATCTTTGAGGTAATTCTAGAATTATGCATATGACTCACAAAAAACTCTAGATATTTCGCAAGAATATTCTAGAGCTTCTAGAGATAGATATAAGTGCTCTTAAAAACTAGATATTTATATCTTTTTCAATAATATCTTTCATCTTTGGATTTTGTCAATTGGACTTGTTTGGACTTAATTTTCTTGTGCCAAAATACTAAATTTAGTTTATACTTCAACAACGTTAATCATAATTAATATTAAAATATAATTAAAAAGTTGATACACCTAATAACAACGTTAATCATACTAAATTTATAATTAAAAAGTTGATACACCTAATAACACCAACAAACTATGCTTACTTTAAAAAAAAAAATTTAAGCAAAATTTGAAGTCTTTCAACTGGAGCCTACTACATTAAGACTTCATATTCCCTTCACCAGGGAAAGAAAAGTTTCGCAACAAAATACAATCAAGGTACGGTTCTTTCTTCTATACAAACCCTACATTAAGGTTGAATTTTATCAAATGATTTGATAGATGCCATAATTTGATCAAATGGCTCAGATTAATGCATTTGGAATTCCACTTTCAGAAATAAGGTCCGACTTTTTTTAATAAGTAATCGTAGGATACGTATCAAATAGGGATACGCGTATAAATTGTAGGATACACAATCGTATCGTAGAATTTCTATATAAAAAGAATACAAGATGGGATACGTATCGTGTGTCATAGATTTTTAACAAATATAGATGAGAGGCTTGTGACAGAGTGGGGAAGAGGGGGGAAGAAGGGTTGTGTATGTCGTGGGAGGATCACAACTGTTTTTAGGCACCAAGTGATTCTCGCCGTAGGATGTGAAACTCAACTCAAATCTAAACTCGTTAAATTAAAACCAACAGAGAATGTATACTTTAAATTTGGATTCTAATCAAAAATGTATCAATCATTCTACCTCCACACTCAAACACACACTCATTTACACACTCATACTCATAATAAGGATGGAGCCCGCACATACTACACACCCAGTGTGGGGGGGCCCACCCTTATTGTGAGTATGGGTATGAAAGTGGGTGTTGAGTTAGAATTTTTAAAAATGTATATCGTAAATTACTTAGCACGTGGTTTGGCTTTATAAGCCGGTGGTTTTTTTTCTTTTTCTTTTTTTTGTGTCTTTATGTCTTTACTCAATATATTTTCATATTTGTTAATTTTTGTGGATTATTAATTCGTTTCGAATGAGACTTAAAAGAGTAAAATTATGATCCACATTTAAAGATTAGGTAAATTTCATTTACCTCCCATGAGGTTTTTAACAATTACAGACATCTCTCCTCAAGTTTTTGAAATTGTACTTATCTCCCTTGTCAAAGTTAGGAGCTACAGACTTTAACGGGAAAAGAAAATTTACTTTTTTATCCCTTCGTTGACCCCCATAGGGTTTCTAATAATACTAGATATCTCCCCTCATATTTAATAGAATATCTATGTTGTCTTTCTTTTTTCTAAATATATTTATAGCGTCTAAAATTTTATTCTATCATCCAAATAAGTGAATCTATTGTTAAAGATATATCATACATGTATTTGAGCTTTAAAATGGCAAAAGAAATTGACTAAAGACAAACAATTACTTATATCTTTAGTAATTTTTTAAAGATTGTGATCATAATTTTATATTTTTTAGATTCCTTTCGTCCAGACAAACCTATAATTAAAAAAACTAAATAAAAAAATAAATGCAAACTAACAAAAGGACTAATGGATTGCATTCATTCATGGTTTTCAGCAAACAAGACAATAAATCGCAATCGCAATTGTGCTAGGGCTTTGACCAAGAGTTGTAAGGAAACAACATAAAAGTTTACTTAGCCTTTTTTTTTCCACTAATGATCACTATGAGACTTAGTTTTATAGTGTAATGAGTAAAGGTTAAAAGGCAAAGGACTGTAGCATGGAAGATAACATTAAAACTAATTTTTATAATATGTATTAGCTAGGCATTTGATCTAGTTTAGAGGAGTAATTGATTATTTATAATATGTATTCCCTAGCTAAATATTAAATTAGCATATAAGAAAAATAAACACTTAGGGCAAGAATTTCAATTAACATGTATACCAATCAGGATATTTATAACTAAGTACAAATAAAAAAAGGATATTTACAAAAATCTTGAAGCTTCATAAAAAAGAAACGATAACTAATAATAGGTTTTGGCGCTAAAGGGATGGGAGGAAAAGGGAAAAGTGGGGGGAAAGTGAAAAGTGGAGCAAAGTATGGTAAAAGGTTGAGTCATGGGTAAATTTGTCAAAAATAAAGTGTTTTATGATGACCTCGTCACATTTATTCCCTTTCCATTATGTCCAACAAATGGATGGGTTGAATTGCAGCCGACAACTAAACCAGAGAGGAGGTAAATGCAATTTTTGAAACGTGGGGGAGGTGTCTGTAATTGTTAGAAATCTTAGGGGAGGTAAATGAAATTTACCCTTAAAGATTTTTGAAAAAACTAAAATAAGTTAAAAGGACTGAAATTTTTTGAATTTGGATCATAATTATTTACTTTTGTCGAGAGTCAATATGCACCAATAATCTACAAATTTAACACGAAACTAACAAATACAAAAAAAATAAATAAAAACAAAAAAAAAATTACACTATATCACCATTGATCGATGGCGTAATTGATATTTTTTCAGTCTTTGATTTAGTGGCTTTATAGGCGTGATTATCTTTATTTTCGAGGAAGTATCAAGAGGATGGCCATCTCGGCTAACCCGTCTGCATCCGATCCATTATCCACTCCAAACGGATTGAGGATTTGAGAATTTTTTTCAGGGATCAAAGCGGATACAGAGATTTTTTTTTTTTAAATTTGGGGATCGGGTCGGATTCAGGAGTTAGCCTGTCCCCACCCAAAATCCAATCCCTGATCTGCTCCCAAATACCTGGTGTATATATACTAAGAATTGTCCGTGCTTAAAGGCACGACGCAATGTTATAGCGAGTTTTCAATTATCCAGAATTACTTTTCACCAATTTCACATTTGCTAGAAGTCATTTGAAGCTACCACACAATAACAATGATTTTTCTCGTGATGAAATCAACCTTCAAGAATCAAACACCTTGTGCAAGCGTGGAGCTATTATAATAACATTGAAATAGTATAACAAATAGAAATAAAAGGTGAGTTCTCGACATAGGTCCATTTCATTTTACTCAATGTGGAAGCATTCGAATTTCTGATCAAATCCAAGCACTTATAAAATCTCATGCCATCACAAAAATTCAATTGCTTATCACCCTATCAATACCATTAGTTTTGCCACCTTCAGAAACAAAAGATCCATGTAAAGAAGCACACATTATAAATAGAAGGCAAAAAGATCCATGCGGTGCGGAGATAATTTTAAAAAAAAAAAAAAAGTGAGATGATGTGAAAGCTAATAAGGGGAAAAGAGAGCCAATACCAAATATACGAATTTTCATTAATCCAACCATAACGTCCAATTAAGGGAGCATGGTACCATCATACCCTTTTAGTGTTTGCCCAACAATTAACGAAATTACAAAGAGGAATAAGAATAAATGTACATTTTCGCTAATTACTTGCACGTGCCTAAAGACCAGGGCCGGCCCCGGGGTAAGCCCCGCAAGTCCGTCGGCTTGGGCAACCCCCCGGGCCAGGGCAACACAAAAAAAAAAAAAAAAAATTCCATGTAAATACAAATACGTATGTATATTTTTTTGGACCTAAACAAAGCATAAAGGGTTTTGTTGCTTTGTTGGTCAGTAGGTCAAACTTAAGTTTCCTCGAGTGTACCTGCGGTCGGGTTCAAGTCCCCGTGCCAGCCTTGAGATTTCATTTTTCCAGTCTGTTCCTTTTAAATCTCTCTCTCTCTCTCTCCTCTTTTCACTCTTCTCTCTGTTTTTTTTAATATGTTTATGATTTGTTCACATTTGTTGTTGGTATACATTTTTTATTTTGAGAGATAATTTTTCTACATCAACAATTAGGGTGTGTTCCACTTACTAAAATAAGTATTTATTTTTTAAATTAAAGGTGATGTATTGTGAAAGAATAACCTATCTCATAAAATAAAAATAAGTACTTAAAAAATAAGAACTTTAACGGAATGTGGCAAACTCCTCCAAAAAAATAAGAAAAAACAACTACTCCCATTCGCATGCTCACATAGTGATGTATGCAAAGATGAAAAATATACATGTATATGTAGATAATGTATATACAGAACTCATCAATTTAAAAAACTTCAATGAAAAAATTAACCATTTTTAAAGTCAGGTTGTATTTTTTCAAATTGGTCCATAATATTTCTTTTTTCAATTTATCATTAAATATAGAACAATGATCAAAATAAGAAAATAAAAAAATGAAAGTTAAAATAAATAGAAACCCATCATTTTTTTTCTTTGAATCGAATTATGCTAAATCATAAAGCACCATAAGCTGAATTCCATTCTAATTTTAATTTTTTGATAGAATTAAACTAAAAGCACATTGTGACCTTGATTTTTTTGCCATGTATTTTTTTAAAATTTTTTATGACTTCATAATATGCGGGCAACCAAGCTTGAGGTCGGGCTTGGACAACCCAAATGTCGGGGCCGGCACTGCTAAAGACAGTCCAAAAAACGAAGACAATGTACAACAATTGTACATTTTGGTGTTTAATTTTCTTTTCTTCGTTGAGGGTCTTCTGGGAAAGATATTTTGATCAATCCAAAAAAAAATTAATCATACCTAAACAAACAAATAAAACTATATTAAACAAATAAAACTATAATGAAAAAATTATCTGCTTCAAGTAATCAAAGCAGAAAACCGAAACTAGGGAATCTAATGAAACAAGATAGAAAAAAATATTCCTATATATTTTGGGCGCATCTACTCTCCAATCCTTTTCTCCTCCTTTTCAGGCACTGAATCGTTCAGTTTTGCACATTTCTGTTCCTTTCTCGAGCCTACTTTAACGTTCAAAGTTGTTTCATATCGATCAGAAAACAATCAACACATCATTAATTCGTATTTATCTCGACAAAAACTAAGTTTGACATGGTGTCACAAAATCATACTAATCAAATTTCGACCAACATAAAACATGATTTTAGGATCGTCTCAATGATATCTAACATATGAACTACTTCAATGATTAAAATAAGTCCATTAAGGACCCAAAAATGGCAAATTGAACGATTTGGGATGGGAGATGATCCAATTCGGTATATCTACTAGTGTATTTTGAATTGCAAGCAAGATGGTACATATTCCAATTTTTAGAAATAGGTAGTGTACTTTTCAAACCATTTTCATCTTTCTTTTTCTAGTCCAAAAACCTTACGGGTTGTTTGGTAAAGGTTTTGCGAGAGGTGTTTTGGGTAACGAGAAGAGAGATAGATAGTAGTAATATGAGAGTGACAAGTATAAGAAAAATTTATTAAAAACCGTACACAGAGAAAGAAAAGTTCAGACCCTGTTCGTTTTGGATTTCAAGGAGATTTTTCAAAATAATGAGTGAAGAGAGATGAAAAATCTACCGGAGATCATGAGTTCGTAATCACAGGTTTTGAGTCTTCCAAACGAACAAAGCCTCAACTTTTTGGCCCAATATCAAGTGGGCTAGACTTATTGGGCCGTCCGTGGACGAAATCGTTTTTAAACTACCCCCATTCCCTCCGTCTCCCACCGCTCTTCACCCTCACAGTGTCGATTGATCCTCTCTCTTTCTCTCTCTGTGCAGCTCTCTCTCAGTCTCAGACTACATATATTTATACAAATATATACATATCTGTGTGTATGTATAAGAAGAGGTTTGGATTGGTAATGTGATGGAGGAAGGAGGCGTGAAAATCATCGCACTTTCCGACCTCCTCCGCCGCTCCCGTCCCGTCACCGCCGCATCATCTCTCACTCCCAGCCGTTCGATTTCCCCATCTTCAAAACCACAGCCGTCCGACAGAAATCAGACCTCCACTCCTCCCACCCAAAACCCTAACCCTCACCCTAATACCCTGTCCTCTCTTAACCACCCATCCCTCATCATCGGAACCCTAACCCTACCTTCCCACGACAACAACCCTTCATCTTCAAATTCCACTCCTCGTTGCCCTAAAACCAGCTGCTTCTCGTTCTCCGACGGTTCCTCGGCCGTCTGCTGCGATGTTCTTGACCTAGACGTTCGAATTATTGGAAGAAAGATACACGTTCTTGCTTGGAACTTCATTCCGTTGAAATGTGGCGGGGGTTTCTTGGAAATCATCACGTGGAGGCTTCCGGAAACTTCCGCTGTGATTCCTCCGTGTTCGAATGTGTTTCCTTTGGTTTCGGATTCGGTGCTTGATGGTGGAGACAGTGACAAGGCGAGATATTTGGTTCGTGGCGAGTTAGAGTCTGTCAGCCCTGTTTCGGTAGTTCCATGTGTTAGTAATTCTAGCGTTTCGAGAAATGTTTGTGGGTTTCTTGTGCAAATTTTGGTTTGTAAGTGTAAATTGTGTTGTGTGAAGGACTCTAAATTAATGGCTATGCAAGATCAGATTGAAGGGCAGGATAGCCATTGCTTTGCCAAACCTGTGATTGTGTACTTTTGTGGGTCGGCTTCGTCCTGGCATCCTGTGATTGTAAAGCTGATTGGTAGTGTTGTTTTGCTATCTGGGTTGAAGAAGAAGTTGGTTTTTATAGGAGAGGAAGATTCTCAGTTGATGTATGTAACTTCCGAAAAAACTTTGTTGCATCTCCCCAAGGTGATTAATAGACGGTTTCCAGCTAGTAAGACCGAAATTAAGGGCAAGGGTGAATGTGGCATGTATACCGGCACTGTTACGGGCATTTACATGCAGAGCATGGTAGTTGAGTTGGACAGAGAAGTGATGTTGTTACTTACAGATCGACTTATCGCTCTGCCGCATAGTCTCAGAGTTGGCGCTATTGTATGTAACAGCTTGCTTGATTTCATTGCGTTGTATTCGCTTTGATAAATATTTAGGCCAATTTATTTGTCTTGGTCTAGTGTGGTTTGGTTTCTCTATCTACTAGTGGAAGTCATGGTAGTATGGTTCTACTTATTTCTAACAGGCGATTCTTTTGCAGGTGTCCATGAGGAATGTCCATTTTGTGAATCCTAAATTTTGTTGGACAAAAGTACTTATTCTTGGTGCTTGCTGTAGAACTAGCATTATTGTGAAATCTTTTTCCCCATTTGAAACTGGGTAAGGGATTTTGAATCTGATTTGTATGTTATGATGTTATCTACCTGGGCTCATAGCTTTTGTATATTTTGTACAGCACTGCTTTAAATCAATGTTGTGTGCTGCAGGTGTTGTTTAAATTCACAATCTCAAAGCCTTTTGGGGAAGTTCATTAACTCATTATCATTTTCCGTAAAACTATGGTAAGAAATTATTCTACCCTGTGATAGTGTTGTTTCTCCTATTGTTTAAAATTCCTGATTGACTTATTTGCTTGCATGCTTGGGTCAGGGTATTACTTCTTGTCTCAAGTTTCAGGAAAAAGTTTGCTGGCATTTTAAATGAGAAGGAGATCTTGGGATCAAACAATGTAATTTACTGTCTTTGGATCTTCATAATATAGTTCACATTGGTATGAAGTTTTTGTTTTACCCTGGAGCAATGTTTTCTTCATTTTTGGTTATGAAATTTTATGATGAGCTGATGTGGACAGTCAAAAGGTGTTACCAGAAGGAAGGACTGGTTCAGTCATATGCTACTTCACAGTTACCTTCATCCGTGTTTCGATCTCGGGTAAAGTTGGTAAATTTGCTGGTGGTTAACGAAGATACGTTTCTCGTTATCCTTTTTTTTTTGACCTTCAACAATGTGACTTTCTTTTAGCAGCATGGGGTATTTAGAGAATACTGTAAGCATGACTCTTGCGGCTGTGGCAACGAACCGAACTACGGTCAACTTAAACTGGTAAGTTCAGCCAATCAGGGATGGAAGTGCAGATAGTCTTGGTTATTGAGCTCTAACAGGTTTCTAGTTTGTTATTACCGCTTGACAAGTAGTGATTAGTAATATTTGTGTGCTTATGCTATTCTTTCAGGTGGTACCCATCGCTCATTTTGTCAGTCATTGTGAAGCAACATGGATGAAAATGCTGTGGGAACGGGAGACTGATTCTGACTTGATGAATAACTCTGACAAAAATAGCGATCTATCCTGTGAAGGGTTGTCTTATAGTGGGTCAATTAGGAGGATTATGCTCAGTGAAGACATAGGTGTTGTTTTGCTTGGATCGGTAAAGTTTAGTGACCTCATTTTGATTGATTTCCAGTTTTGCTAACAATAATTTATCACTTCTACACAACGTGAGTATGTCCTGTGCAACTTGTTTGGTTATGCACAAGTAAATCATCTCGTACTTCTGTAGATGGAAAGTGAGTCAGAAGGCAACTTTTTTTTTTTTGCTATTATCTGCCAGAGATGACAGATGTTGAACTAAAGGAGATTATCCTTTCCTAGATTTGCATTGTTTGGATAAAATGACAATCGTGTTTCATTCTATGCTGTTGTAGTAAGCTTGAAGTGATTAGCCAGGTTGCACAGAGATAATGTTTGCAAATAACAGACTAAGATAATTTGGTTGAAATATATGAACTCTTAGACTTCTATAACTATATAAAGAAATATAACAAGAAGTGCTCAGTTCGGACATTTTATTTTTCAGATTTCCTCATCTTCTGGAAGGGTGCAATTGATTGATGCAACTGGCAGCATTGATGTCATTATACCAGATCTTTCATCAGCTTGGAATACTGACAGTCTATACGAGGTGACAAGACAAATTCTCCCTCTCTTTGAAAAGGCTAGATGTAATTTGATTAAAGGTGTATGGAATTTAATTTAGCATCTTTTTTTTTTTTTTTCCGGCTTTACTGAATCAAGTTTTGTTTTTACTTGTCCAGGTAAATGACTTCTCTCTTGTTATGGAAGGAAAACTGGAACGAGTGGATTGTTTGGGGTTACACCTCAACGACTCATTCTTGTGCAGAAATATTTTTAGCAGCATTCGATTAGTAAGAGAGATGAAGCTAGCAATGTATCTTCTCTATCATTTGGGAGACTCAAAATCCAGAAATTTCCCCTTCCATGCTGGTATCAAGAATAAAGCAAACTTTGAGGAGCTTCAAAGTGGAAGATTTCACCTTCTTTTGGTGACACATAAATATCCTGTGGAACAAAAGGTATGGTGCTTTTGTATCTTTGTGCATTTGCTGATATCAACTATTAATAGTGCGAACAATGTCATCTATATTCTTGCAATCTTGCAAAATAATAAACTGACCCCCGACCCCAACTGTCCCCCAAAATGAAAGCAAATACAGAAGCTTCAAACTCATGGATGGTAGCAGCAATTCTCCCTTGTTACTTCTTCACCTTTTTCATTCACTCTAAAGGTTTTATATGGCTTCTCAGTTTCAAGGTGAACAAGGTACTTCAAGCATGTTTGCAGAGGCATTCATTTTGCTTTGGGATCTTTTAATTGCTGGCAAGGATGGGCATAAGTGTCCGACTAACCTTTCTTCAGACCTGCTGAAAGAACCCATGGAGCATCACTATACGAGCAGAAACTACCGGGAATTCGTTCCTAGTAAGAGATATAAAATTGATCAGCCATCAAATAGAGATTTGTATTCTAGTTTGCACGGTGCTGAATATGAATTATGTGGCCCAAAAACTTGTCTCTCTTCGAGTTCTTGTGCGAGGTCATATCAGGAGCAGAAATGTTTGAATTTATGTTCCCCGCCTGATATTCCTTGTTTTGTTACCAATAATGATCGTGTAGCTAGTTCAGGAATCTTGTGTTGCTCAAAAGCTAATTTGAAGGTCCGTTCTGGTTGCACACCCAGTGCACAGAAGATATTGTTGGAGTTCAATTCTGAAAGCTTTTGGAAGTGTGAGGTGTGTCATTTATTTTCCTTTACAATTTACCTGTTTACTGCTTGGATTAGGAAATTATGCTCTGTCGCTTAAGAAAGAGCTTTCATTTGGATTTATGTTGCAGCTGTTGAGAATCGGCAGCTATTACATCATAAAGCATCACAAAGAAGATATTCTATGTACTTCCAAGGACACTAAAGATGCAAGCTGTTGTAAAATTATTATCACTTCTACAACACATCTGTGGAGCCTGTCATTCTCTTTTGATGAGGATGTCCAAAATACCAATCTATCACACCCTCCTACTGATTCATTTGACAGCCCTAATGAGGCACCCTCTGAATGTCCTTGTCAAAATGTGTGTCCTCTCAAGAATTTGAGTGTAGATTGTGTTTCAAGCCATACAGACTTGCATGTACGTCTCTCTAGGGATAATGCAAGTTTCTTAAAGGAAAATCTTAAGTCATTGGACGGAGGTTTGCTTAAGCCATCTGTCTCAGTTGAAGAGGTTGCCAACATTTCTTGGTGCAATGAGACCATAATGAGTGGATCATTTCATTATTCTGGTACTTCTAACCCTGAATTCCAGTTGCCTGAGGGAAATTTGATCTCTTTCCATGGACATGTGGTGGCTGTTCACAACTCTGGTTGCAGTTCTTTCGGTGCAAATGTAAGGCGCAAAAGTCCGGTGGATATTAGTTGCACAAAATTCTTTCCAGTGACAAACAGTGTCTGTATCCATGTTTTGGTGGACCATCACTTGGTAATGTTCCTACACCCTGATTTTAACCAGTATCCTTATCTCCTGCTTTGATTTACGTTGGGGGTTTTTCTTATTTCCTTGTTTCAAAAGGTCAAGATTTTTGGTGCTCAAAGCAAACATTCATATCCCATTGGATTTGGACCTGACATCACTGCAACTTTCCATCGAGTACTTGTTTTGAGGTATGTATTTGATTTTATATGCACTGGCCATTTGGTGATAGTTGCATTAGTGAATCCGACTTGTATGTATATTATCTCATTCCCTTACCCTTGCCCCCCACCCACCAAAACTAAATCAAACAGTCAATATGTTCTGAGACTTGACTGCCTCTGCAACTGATCAGATTCACTCTCATCCTCAGTTAGATGTTAAATGTAAACCATTGCATAAATGCAAAAGCAGCAAAACTATGAAGCATGGGTACTTCTAAAACCCCGGCGTACTCGTACCCGTAACGTACCTTGTACCGGTACTTTGCATGGTACTTCTAAATCTGTACTAGGTACATGAAACACATACCGAAACTTTTTCTCCTCGACTTTTGCCGTACCCCAAAAGGACTGCAATGTACATCAAGCTGTACCCAACCCAAAGATGAAACTTAAATTGATAACCCTTTCTTTTTCCATGCTTAGCGTGATTGTACAATAACGATTTTTTGTCTAAAGGTTCTTTAGGAAAATGGCATTAAACTCTGATTTGGGCTTTATGTTTGGCGTTAAACTACTATTTGATTGTACATTCTGAATTGCCCAAGTCATTTAGCTATTTTCTTTAGTTGAAGTGTAATTATTACATGTAGTACATTGCTCTAAGTTGGGGCATCCACATCATACTCTCTACATCTTCCCTTAGGTTAAACAAGAGAGGAAAGCCTCCATTTTTTAGCTGCATCAGGCTCTTTTCTTGGCAGCTTCAAAATCAAATTGCTGCAGTAACTTGTCAACACAGACGAGCCACTGTTCACTCGCTTCCAATTCTTTTATTATTTCCCAATCTCTTTCTGTACCCCATCGACATCTCTCTCTCTCTCCTCTAATCTTCCATGAACCCAACTGATCTTGTGTCATCTTCTAACCAAAGGACTCTGCTGACGATGATGGTGCCGGCGACGGCGAGGATTTGGTCGGCAGTCGGGTCAGAGTTGTGGGCACGGATTGCGAACGTCTTGGGAGTTGATCGCAAGAGAGAGAGAGAGAGAGAGAGAGAGAGAGAGGGAGGGAGGGAGGTTTCGATCTTCAACACAGAGGGGCTTGTGGAAGTGGTTTGGATTTAGAACGAAAGTGGTTTGGTGGTTTTGGTTGAGTTCAATGAATTTCAGAGACTGAGAGTAAAGTTAGAGGAAGAGAGGGGCTTGTGCAGTTTTTTTTTTTTTGAGAATAAAGAAATAGAAATTTTAATAAGATAATTTTAATATAGAGTCTGATGTAGTAGGCATTTTAAAAGTGAGTAGCTAAAGTAATAGTGGTTTTTTCCTCTCTAATTTAGTCCAAAATTCGAAGAGACTGGTGCGGATGCTCTTATAAAAATACATTTGCGATAGACGTACCCTAGGCGGACCCATACCCTGCGTTTTAAGGTTTGTCCATATCGACATACCCGTATCATACCCGCACTGGTACCTGTACATGTGCTTCTTAGATGCACAATGATCTTCTCTTAACAAAACACCAGATAAAATAATCGCACTTGATACTACACAGTCTTAGTTTTACTTTCACGAACCTGTCACTGATGTTATTCTTTCTATTTCTAGCAGTCATGGTTGTTCATAACGATGAATAAAAAGAAGGGAAAAAACCAGGAAAGCCCACAGTACATGCTTTTGACGTTCTCATCGAGATCTGTTGTCATATCTTTGGCGCTTGTCAGTGTCTTATGTATAGCCAAAGTTTCCCTAGAGTTACATTACCAATCACTTGCTTTTTACTGTTGTTTCAGTGGGAGGAATGAAGTCATCCTGACACCTACATCTTTCATTGTAATCAAAACAGTAGGAGTAGCCAGCGACCAACACATCAACGAGTATGATAATGGATTAGTTGTTTCAGGGCAATGCAATGTTGCATCTCTAGATACTTTTCCATCAGCTTTGATGTCAGAAATAATGCAACACAGTGACTGTAAGCCGGTACAGTTTCATTGCAGGGTAAAGTACTCATTCATATAAATTTGCATGCTCTTCCTGTTAGCTGAACAATTTATTTAGTTCGATTATCGGCAGATGGATGACATTATCTCAGATTTGAATTCCTATCTTCCGAGTTTCTGGGTTATACTGATTTAGCTGCTGAGTTTGATAGGTTGTGGCTATTTATATTCTGGTTCTGGAGGACAGCAGTAAAGCTGTTTATCCCAAATCAAGATTTCACTCCCAGTCGCCTGTGGTTAATATTCCCCTCGCTGGTTTTGTATTAGGTATGTTTTTTCTCAATTCCATGGTTGGTCAGAATTCTGTCAGGTAGTTAAGCGTGTAAAGGACATCATTACAGTAATATATAATAACCTTGCGCATCTCAGACTCAGATCAAGACCTTAACACTGGCTTTACGCTGCTGCCTCTTCTATTCATTTGTCTATCATCTTCTTTTACTTTCTCTCCTGTTTATTTTCTTATTTTTGCCATTTCTGACCATCTATAGGAATTAGTCTTACAATATTGACTGCACAGTAACAATGAGAGGTTCTCCAGACTTCAGACAGTATCTCTTGCTTTGTATTAGCCTGGATTAGAATGCCTTTCACTCTCTCTCTCTCTCTCTCTCTCTCTCTCTCTCTCTCCTTGTTTACCTTTCCTATCGGTTACCCAGATGTTGTAATTTTTGCACTCTCATGTGCCTGTGCAGATGATGGGTCATCCTCGTGGTGTTGCTGGACAAATAGTGAAAAGGCAGCAATCTTACTGAGGCTACATGAAGACTTTTCACATGAAAATCATACTAGAAGTACGAGGGGATCAAAGATCATAAGGGCAGATGAGGCCCGTGGCCCCCTTCGTCATTTAGATAAAATTTTACAGAAGCATGGTAGAGTTATTGTCAAAAACTATGGATCGATGTTCGACTCTTCAGCTCAAGACCTTACATTTTCCGTCACTTCAAATACTATCTTCAGCAGCTCAGATGAGGACCTCCTCAAGTTTCTTATCCTCAAAGCCTGCTTCAGCACGTTATGGGTACGTTCATATATTAACATTGACAGATATATACAACAACATAACATAACCATCTAGTCCCCAATCGTTGAGGGTATGGGCAGGAGATAATTGGAGACAGACCTAACCTTTGACAATATATGCACAAAGTGGCTACTCTCAGCATGCCACTGAAACAGTGGCTCCCCTAAACCTCCAAAAACCGGGAAGCTACAGGGATGTTTTGCTGCATAACCATGCCCCCAAATCAAAGCCAAATGACTCCAGAGAGGGCAGGCCTAGAGACTCAAATCAATTTATGTGCACATTACCATGTTTCCTTCAATGATAGTCCAAAGCATCAGTATGCACATATAACATTGACAGAATCAATTTATGTGCACATTACCATGTTTCCTTCAATGATAGTCCAAAGCATCAGTATGCACATATAACATTGACAGATATATGCAAAAACAAAAGTATGAGCTCGAGATTTGACCTTATAGAATGCATTCCCTGACAAAACATTTACAGGACAACATATGTGTTAATGAAGTACTTGTTCTTATTTTGTGCTGGCAGACTGTTGTCGGCTCTCGGATGGATTCGGATGCTATTGGAAAGCTGGAGAAACGGTTGATGGAAATGGAGATGAAAATGCATCCAATGCAAAATATATGGGTTGGAGAAGTTCACTTCTCAAACCCTCTCACTGAAGCACGAAAACTAGCCCTAGAACTCCTGAACCGGTAGACTGCCGCGGTAGTTGTGAATAGTGATATGATCTTACCTGTACGATGTAATGCAAGTTCCGAATTGCATTTGATGCGTATCTATCATCTTCACGACACAATGTAGTGAGTGGCAAGAGCAATTATATGAGCGCGCAATACTGTACTCGTAATTAATTATAGGTGTTGTATAAAAATCTTGAATTCTATACATGCATTTTGTTCACCTTGATGGGTTTTGAGTTCTTAATATTTTGTGCGGAAAAACTGGGCCAAAAAAAAAAACCCCGACCATTAGGCATTAATTGGTGGGTCTGATCATTTCACTTGTCGCAATTCTTAAAATATTGGATTTTCAGAAAAATGGAAAAAAAATTGGAACGGGAGGGAGAAGATAATTACCATTTTGACCCTTTCTGCACTACCACGTCGCCATGTCAAGCTGTTATCCCTAGGCCTCTTGTTGGCCTTTATCTTCTGTAACAAGCCTATATCTTCTAGCAATAGCATAGTAGTTCTTTTGTGTTTTGCTCGATACATTGTGTTTTGTTCCTAAGACCTTAGTTTGGTCTTCGCTTGTAGATGGTGTATTTTCATTACTGTAACGTTGACAGCACAGTTGTATTTTCACTTATAATATGCCTTTCTATCATGTTCCCAAAAAATATGTAATTATGTATAGTTATCTGACTCCACTTAGTTGGGATCACCTAACTTCAACAATCAAGGGTTTATTTTGCCTCAAAGAAAAAGAAAAGCAACCATGTGTAATCCTGAAATTATTTTAGTGATCTTGGTGTCCCAATACCCTATTACAGCTAAACGTTAATGTGAAGTCTACCACTAAATGTGTCGGATTTACATGAATGAATAATTGTGAAGGGTGTTGGGAGACCGCGCCCAAATACCATTAATTACTCATTAACACCACACCTGGGACCATTAACTAGAAATTTGCATTTCTTTAATTTTTTTCTGCTCTAAGGTTATGGATAACCAGGCTAGCTTGTCCAACTCATCTATAGCAAGGGTTAATAGAGCCCCAAAGTCTGGATTGCTTATTCGGGCGGGATAAGCAAGACCCCTGCAGGGGTTTTACTTTTACCCCATCCCACTCCTCGTTAGCTTATTTGGGTGTAAAAAAATTACCGAAAAAATCTACCAAATCCCAACATTTGGAGGAGTCCTAAACAACTACTACAATCATCCGTAACTAGCATCAAATCCGTGATACGCACTGGCGAAGAATCCAAACAAATGATAAACTAAACAGACATCTCTAAAATCCTAAGATAACAATAGCTTAGGAATTGACTTGTCCGCCGTTAAACTCTCAACCGCATGAGGCAGTCCAATTTTTAAAATTTCCACTGTAGCTGAGCTGTCAATATCTGGTGAATTGGACTGCCTTTAAACGGCAGTCAAGCCAAATTCACAGCTTATTGGATGCATGTCAATCCCTTAAGCTTGAAATAAAATCGAAAATACAAAAATATTTTATCATAATTAATGTACTCAGAATATTAAGATGCAAAATCTTGAATTTTAAGCGTCATGTAAAAAGATACTACTCCTACATCAAAGCTCCGATTTTTATTTAGCCAATTAATCAACTTCATCTCGATTTTTACTTTTAGCCTATTATCAGAGCTGATAACTTTCATGCCGATTTCTGCTCTTCAATCCTCATGCAGCTGAACTCTTTAATTGTTATGCAGGCAATTGTGCTGCCAAAGGCAAAAGCAGTACTGCTAATGCTGCCACTGGAATATTGTAGCATAAACGTTAAAGTTGGATGATGCTATGATGTCCCCGATTATTTTGGGGGCACCGTAATTTTTGGTATAACTTTACCATTATGAGCATAACTAAAACCAATTATAAGCATAATAGAACCCAAACAAGGCATAACCAACCAAAATCCAAGAAACCAATCAAGGCATAACCAAACCCAACCAAAGCATAACATTGTTTGTTATGCCTTGTTATGGTTCTGTTATACTTGTAATGGGTTTTAGTTATACTTATAATGGTTTTGTTATGCCAAAAGTTACGGTGTCCCCAGAATGACCGGGGACACCGAAGTCATTCCCAACTTGAAACTTTAAAACATCAAATTCCAATTGTTCCACAATACAAAAACAATCTAAGCTAAGATGACAAACCATTCCAATACTAGGGAACAAATACTTAGTCGATCAATCCTGTTTAATTGGATTGAGTACTGCTCCGGAGAAATAAATTATACCCGATCTCTCTTCCCTAATCATGAATACGAAAGGATGATCAGCCACGAAATTGTATCTCTTACTTTGTGGTCGCAACTTTGAACAATCTGGAACGGCTCGGAAATGAGTAATAGCTGCAGCCTCTGTACCCTTCTCATCTACCTCGATATAAGCTTTCTGAAACATCTTTAATAGAAAAGGTTCGACATCATCAGTATTATGCACCATCTCGGACAAGTCTCTCGGATTTCCAATACTAGAAAACGATACCCCCATGTCGTCCATGACCTCTAAAACATTGAAATCGAACGAGAATTTGAATTTCGGGATCCAAAGTTCTTCAAGCGTCTCTTCTGTTAACTCGAAGTACTCTTGACTTAGAAACCTAGAATTTGAATTTAGCTTCTGAATAAGATTTTGCAACCCATCTCGCTCTTCTGGGAGAAAAAAGTACATAGAGAAATTGTTGGGTTGGCAACTCTGATATGGGATTTTAAGGACCTTAAAACCATCAAACGATCCGTAATAATAGTCTTTACTGCTAGATCTGTAATAATAGTCTTTACTGATAGTAGTCATGAATGGAACTAAAACAGTGCTCCCATCCTGAAGATAAAATTCTCTTTTCTCAGTCCTCCTTGCATCAAATTCATAGTCAAAGTCCCAAAGTCCTTTAAAGTAAAGTCCATTTGCAAGGATGAGTACTGTCTTGGGATCGACGGACCCATGTTGTAGGACCTCTTTGATAAGACCCCCTGATGCAGTATTAGCCCATGCGTTAATTTCATCTACCACTTGATCAGCCTGCATAGACATATCATGATTTTTCACAAGGAATAATGGAACATGTAATTTCAGTACTTATCTGCTATAGTTGGGTGATCGTCACCACATTAATGCTCAAAATCGTTGATTTTTTAGAGTTTGTCGAGAAGTTACCGATTTGGAAACACCAATTGACTTCTTTAATTTGGTGCAAAAAAAATTTTTTTAAATTCAATTAGAATACAAACTAACTCTTAATTAGGATAAATTACAACGTGGGTTCAGCCCTAGGTTTGAGAACATGAGTCTGAATGTATTAAGTTTCAAAGTCTAGTTATTTAGGGAGGTATAGTATTTATTCCATAACTTCTTTAAAAGCACCATAACAAACTTCTAAATTGCTGTCATGTTATTCTCCTAGTTTTCCTTCTTATTTTTTGGTCTTTCTTTTTTTTATATAATGATTATTTTGTCTTTGAATCTTTGTTTATTTTGGGACGGCACTACGATGGAGTTTTAATCTAAAGAGTTTGATTTTGTTAAGCTACGTACAAAAAAAAAAAAAAAGAAGCATATATTAGCCGAGGGATATTCGTAGAAGAAAGATTACCTTAGTTTGACAATCAACATTGTATGCTTCGCACTTGAAAATACCTTTTAGAACATCCTCTTTGTACTTTGATACTAAAGGAAAACGTTGATCGGCCCAAGCTCCGTTGACCATGGTCAAAATCGGACCGTTGCCGATGATTTCAGAGGACCTACCACCACCACCTGCTGCCACCGCCATCATCTTCCTAGATTTTGAATTGATTTCATCAACGTTTTTGGACCCGAGAAAGCCCAACATATGCTTCAAAGTATGGCCCGTTGATCCTGCAACCACCATGTTCAAAACTGCATTGGTTGATAGTGGGGAAGAGACTATGTTCTTGCCAAAAGAGTTTTGAATCTCCTTTAGCATCAGCTGATTAGCAATCTGTGTGCAGAACTCCATTGTTGATCTGCTGCTTTTTAGGGTTTGTGCTATTATGTGTTTGTACTTATATATAGGAGTTTAAGGCTTTCTTGATAGGCATGGTTTTTTTTTTGGTTCTCCCTGGGCTTTCTTTGATTGTTTTGTAGTCATCAATTTGCTTGATTTTTGGGTCAAATAAGGCCGACCTTTTTTTATCGAACCCTCACCCAAGGTTATGAATCTCATTACGTACCGGCCAATACGTACGGATATTCTTCAAATTTGGTACCCTACACCTCTAATTTTGTTCTGGAGCGAAATTGGTCGGTACCGGATGGTACTAGAGATACCGGTCAGTACCGATCAATACTAGACAATATCGGACTACTTTAAAATTTATTTTTTTCTTTGAGCACTAGACAATACCAAACAATATCACTCAGTACCAGTCAATACCAGACGATACCGAACAATTAATAACAGACTACTTTTTCTTTTTCTTTTTCATAAATGTGTATGTTATACTAGTATAAATTATTTTATGTTGGAAAATAACAATAATAGCTGAAATGGTTCCCGTACCGATATGTACCATACCAGTAGAAAATCCGGTACCCTTGGAGTTAGGGGCCTTGTGCCTTTAAGAGGCAACACGGTACTGTCTCGGCCTTGCAGGGCCTGCATCTGTCTCGGTTCGATGATCAAAAACGTTTACTTCATAGAGCTCATCGAGTAAAACAACCATGTGAAAAATCAGCTCGATCAGATATCATTAACTGCCTAATTGAAACATTTTTATTTTGAAAAGAATGGATCCAAAACACTGGATCAAATCCACTGGATTCCATTATTGGCTATGTGTTCCAATCAGGCACGTAATAATATCCAATTGAGCTGCTTTTTTGAATGGTTGTTCTACTCAATGAGTTCTACGAAGTAAACGTTTTCAATCATTGGAGCGAGACCGGAGCAGGCCCCACAAGGCAAGGATAGCACCGTGCTTTCCCTTGGAGGGCATAGCACGGCCCTTCAGTATCTCTAGTTGGCACGGTATTCAAAACCTTGCCCTCACCTTCATGTAGAAGAGGTGAGAAAATCACATTGGCTACAAAGCCTGTTGACGACCTTTTTGGTCATTAGCAGTACAACTCCTGCGAATTTAGGATTCTGAAAATAAGGAAAACGAGAATTGGACTTCTAATTGGCAGTAAGAGCATTACAGCAGACTAATCAAAAATTGGATAATCAAAAGTTGTCACATCATCTTTTGACTATCCATTTAACGGATTGCTAAGGTTAGCAATGTAAATGCCAACAGTGGCATAATCAATCATTGAATAATCAAAACTTGCCACATCACATTTTCAACCTATAAAAATCTAAAAATTGTCACCATATAAAATATTTTTTTTAAAATAGTTTTCAAACTAATAAAAACATGTTATTAGAAATAAAAAATAATTTTTTGAAAACTTTTATTCTGAAAAACACTTTTCCAAAAAAGTTTTTGAAAAAAAGATAGTTTTTTTTTTTTTTAAATAACAGTTTTTGAAAAACGGTTTAGCTGTTTTTGTAAAAAAAAAACTTCTTTTAAAAATATTTTTCTTAGAAACATTGTTGAGAGAGAGGGAGGGAGAGAGAGTGTTGGTTATTGGCAAAAAGTTATTAGTTTTGATTATCCAAGGGCTAAAATTTGATGAGTTGCTAAGAGGTTGTTAAGTTTAGTTATGCCACTGTGAGCATTTTTTGGAGGGAACATTGCTAACTTTAACAAACTTATGATTTTGGTTATTCCACTATAGACGCTCTAACAATAGTACTTTGTACGATTGCCGATTAAAAAAAAAAAACAATTCTATTTACGATTGATTCTTTACGTAAATTACGGCAGTAACAATTACTAATATCTATTTGCAAGAGAACATCAAACTATTTTTCAGATCCCGCATGACTATTTTCGAAAAAGCGTGCGCACAGTGCGCACATCAGAGATTGCTGATGCCTTCGGCTTTTTGAACTATCTTCTTATAAAAGTTTTCCAAAAAAAAAACTTTCTTTTGGGAATGTTTTCTTTACGTAACTTATGCTTGGATATGAATCGACTATAACATTTTACAATTGGAAAAATATAAGTGCATGTGTCACTCCCATTCTCACAGAAAATGAAAATTTAAGAAAGGCTAGAAATATAAGTGCATGTGTCGCTCCCATTCTCACAGAAAATCATTCTGCAATATAATATATAACATTTTTTACTTTAATAAAATGTGTTTCGGATCAATATATATATATATATATATATGTATATATATATATATATAATATAACATAGATAGATAGATAGATAAATTCTCGTCAAGCAAAGAAGAAGAAGATCCCATAATGATAGAGTTATTTGAACATAGAGAAATTGTTGGGCTTCCCACTTTGATATCAGATATTTATAAGGACCTTGAAATTAACAATCATTCAACCCAAAATAGTATCTTTGACTACTAGTCATGAATGGAACTAAAACAATGTTCCCATTGAGAAAAATATAATTTTTCTATTTTCAGTCCTCCTGGCATTGCATCAAATTTATAGTTGTAGTTCCGGCCAAATCCCAGTAAAGTACAGAGCATTTGCAAGGATGAGTGTTGTCTCTCTAGATACAGACCCCTCTGCAACCCATGCGGGAGAATGTTCCTTATAAAACTTCTTGAGACAGTATTAGCCCACGAGTTAATTTCATCTCACCAAGTCGACTAGCCTGCATAGACACTTGTTTGGTTTAAAATGAAAAATAAGATCACATAATTTCAGCAGTTATCTCCTAGTTGATCCGCCATGGATTGCGACCCCCTTTCCTATAAAACATTAATAATTGTCTGGTTGAGGATTTGCTTGCGCACGCACGAGAGATTGATGATGCATTCAGTTTTTTGATCTATTTTCTTATAAAAGTTTTCAAAAAACTTTGATTTCGACAAAACCATCAAACATGGACAAAATTTCGTCTTATCAAACCTCGACAGAGAGCCCAATGAATTAATTTCATCTACCAGTTGATTAGCCTGTGTAGACATTTTAGTAATTTCAAAATGAATCATAAAACATGTAATTTCAGTAGTTATTTTCAAGTTAATTGGGATCATCTTCACCAAGAGCGGACTATAATTGGACCTGAAATTACTCCATAATGACGCACAGTCCACAAGCTCAGAAGAAGAAAACAATCTAACTTTTTTCAAGACTAGAGAGCATAGCTTTTAGGTACTCCATCAAACTTACCGTTCCGTTAAGATTTTTATTTTTGAAGTACTTATTTTCTATTTTACGAGCAGGTCATTCTCTCATAATATATCACATTTTATTCAAAAAATAAATACATTTCTCTTAGTTGGAACAGCCCGTATATGGCTAAACCCAAGGATGATTGTGTGGTTTTTGGAGGATTCCTTCTGCAGCAATAATGCAAGCACTTGAGCCAATTGCCAAAGAGACAGGGGAAACACCTCAACACATGCAGCACTCGCCTACCCGGTTAAGGCCCAAACATTGCTCTCCTCTTGCCCAAATGAAATCAAATCCACAGTTCAAAAATGCCTTCAACACATGCAGTACTCACCTACCCGGGCGTGCAACTCCGCTGTACATTGGCCAAATTCCCACTAGCCAGTACAGCGACCAGAGCTCCCAGCTCGGTTTCAACTGAACTGACCTGAACATAGAATCATCACCACTGCTCCTGTTTTTTGTTTTTTATGGATTCTAGTTCTGATGCTAAATAATGGTACTTCTGAAACCAAGCAAAAGAGAACATGATAGATTGCACAACATCACATAAACTATCTTAAATCCAAAACATAATTCTATCCTTAGGATGCATGGACTCACACCTAGACATACCCATTCAAACGAGAAACATTAACTTAGCTTAATTTCATGATAAATACCAAAGAAGTACCGGCTAAACCCCAATTAAGAACTGCTTCAAAGTCAATACTTTATCATCTTTGGCCTGTTCATAACATCTTTTTTTTCCTTTTTGAGAAAAAACAGTTCCATTATATACATAGAAAAAACAGATTACATACTAAGAGGAAGAGGTACGCTCATTGCCATTTCATGAATGACAGCTCGTTCAACATCGGAAATAGGAACCTTATATGACATATTACCTGACTCGGTATCTAATATTAACGACTGAACTGTGCATTCTGATGTTCTCGCATTCTTGATCCTTTGAACAAGCAAAAGACTATATGTAGATAGCACGACATGTAAGAGAGCATCTAGACAAGCACTAGTTTTCACATGGAATGAAGATGAAGCATTAAAACTTTCCCCTTCTCATCACAAGGTCACCCACCCTTGTAGAGTCGTATGAATAAACCACGATGCCCCGCCAAGTGCAAGGATTTGCACAATGCCCCATCTTTCTTGACATAAAAAAAATGAAACAAATCTGCTCAAACTGAGAAGAAGACCCCATATTGAGAGAGTTATTGAAAATCACTTCATATTGAGAGAAAAGAAGACACGACCTTGTTCTTTTGGAAGTCTTAGAACTAGAATTGACGTGCCTGAGAGAGTTACTGAAAATCAGTTCAAAACAGAATAATATATCAAAACACAATCCCCATATGCGAGTACTAGTTGATGCGTACCCAGAAGTCGTTATCAATCGAGAATAGTGGAGAGAATCATAAAACCTAGGTTCTGATACCAAATTTATAGCTCCCCAACTTATCCCAAAACACCCCTACAAGTCTCTCATAGGATCACCACTATCTCACTTCTCTCTCCCGTTTACCTCTGGTCATCACCGGCCACCTAACACATGCCTACCTTAAAAGAAAAACCATATTCACAAACACAATCGAGGCCACACCACCACCAACTACTAGGTGAAAATCACACAAAACAAAGAAAGTTATTAAGACCAGTGGTGGCACTGGGGTGGATATGATAGTTATCATAGAGAAAACTTCAACCCCTAAGTTTAAACTTTAACAAGTCAAAACTCCAGTTATTCAACACACAAAGAAAATCCAAACCAAAGTGACAATAACCATACAGGTTCGAAGAACAGGTACCTAATCAATCCTCTTGGATTGGATTGACTACTGCTCCAGTGAAAAAAACTAAACCCGATCGCTCTTCCCTGATCATGAATACGAAAGGATGATCAGCAACAAAACGGCAACCTGATGGAGGGGGTGCACCTCCTCCTCTCAACTGCGCATAAGCTGAAGCCTCCGTTCCATTCTCATCTACCGCAATATAAGCTTTCTGAAGCATGTTCAAGGTAAAGAAGGGGACATCCTCAGAATTATGCACCATCTCGGACAAGTCTCTCGGATTCTTAATTATAGACAACGATTCCCCCATGTCATCCATGACCTCAGAAAAGTCAAAATCGAACGAGAATTTAAATTTCGGGATCCAAAATTCCTCAAGCCTCTCTTTCGTTAACTCAAAGTATTCCTCATTCAGAAATCCGGAGTCAGAATTGAACTTCCCAAGAAGATTTTGCAACCCATCTCGCTCATCCGGGAGAAAAAAATACATAGAGAAATTGTTGGGCTGGCGACTTGCATATGGTTTTTTAAGAACCTTGAATCCATCAAACGCCCCGTAATAGTACTTTTCAATAATATCACTCATGAACGGAACTGAAACATTGTCCCCATTTAGAAGATAGAATTTTCTATCTCTAGTCCGCACTGGATCAAATTTCTTTTCCCAAATTCCTTTAAAGTAGAGTCCATTTGCAAAGATGAGTGTTGTGTCTATAGGTACGGACCCACGTTGGAGAATATTTTTTATAAGACCTCTTGATGCAGCATCAGCCCACAAGTTAATTTCATCTATCACTTGATTAGCCTGCATAGACGTTGCATTGTCCAAAATAAAAAATAAAGAACATGTAATTTCAGTAGTCTTCAAGTTAGGGTGATCTTTTCAATTATTATCTAACTTTTAATAACATCACATACTTACCATTGCATTTGGCCAAAATTGTCTAAAAGCATAGTGTATTGGATTGAAACACAAAAATACGTGCATTTTTTTGCTTGAAAATCTCTGTCATCATTTTTGGCCCTCTTGAATCAGAATTTTGACTCCAGCATTGATTGGCTCCCCATTTCCAATTAAAACTCAATTATTTGTCTTGTTGAGGATTTGGAAGCTTGTTTTGATTTAAAATATATATTTTGAAGGAACTTTTTCAGATCACTCAGAACAATTGTCACACCCACACACATAACTACTTTCAAAAAAACATTGATTTGGACCCAATCATCAAATATGGGCGAAATTACTGTTTTAGGAAATTAACTTTGAGAAAACACTGTTTATTGTTCAACTACTTAAAATTTTTGTGTTTCTATTCGAGATTTTTACAGGCATGTTCTCAGTGGGACTGCTTCCATCTTAAAGTGATTGATTGTATGAAATCCAACTGAATATAACGACAAACTTTAGAAAACATGAAACAAAAGGGTTGGTCTTCGTCAAGGCCTGAGACTCAAGATTTGTTCTCTTCTAAGATCTCAAGATATCAACTCCTATATATAGAGCCCGTCCATACGAAGCTTTGGTCCAACTTTAATTGGGCTCCCCACAAGTTGGTGGTCGTCAAGGACTCGAAAAGGAGGCCAGGGACCATCCAAACAAAATTTTGGTCTGATTTTAATTGGACTCCCCACATGTGGATAATGGCGTTGTCATAAATGTTTTGTGGAAAATAGAATTATGGAAAAAGTGAAGTGATGTGTGATGTGTGGTAAAGGAAAACAAATATATTTTCCTATGTGTTCTCTTCAAAAGAATCTTGTTGGAAAACTAAAATTCCTTCCTTTTAGAAAGATCAATTTTACTGGAAAGTATTTTTTAGTGAAAAAGTTGAAGCTATAAATTCTACAATTTTCTGGTAACTAAAGTTGTCATTCTTTCCGTGCAAGTCAACAGAACCTTATAAAACATGCATATATATTAGCCGATGGAAAATTTCGAGAGAAATATTACCTTAGTTTGAAAATCAACATTGTTGGCTTCACACTTGAAAATACCTTTTAAAACCTCCTCTTTGTATTTAGGAACTAGAGGAAAACGTTGATCAGCCCAAGCTCCAATGACCATGGTAAACACTGGGCCATCACCACCACGCAGCATTGCCATCATTTGTCTCGATTTTGAATTGACTTCATCGACGTTCTTGGACCCAAGAAAGCCCAACATTTGCTTCAAACTATCGCCCGTTAATCCTGCAACCAACATGTTTAGAACTGCGTTGATTGATAGTGGAGAAGACACTACGTTCTTGGAAACCCCTTTCTTGATTCCCTTGAGCATCAGCTGATTGGTAATCTGCGTGCAGGACTCCATTGTAGGTATCTCTTTCGATTGGGGTTTCTCATTGTATGTGTCTACATTTATATTGTATGTGGTTTAGAGAAATTTTTCGTGCCGAGTGGGTATATCCCCACAGTATCCTCCTAGCACATTCGGGCCGTTCAATACACTTTTTGACGGCTCGAATTAAAACCATCACTCTCCTCTTACCTCTACACTTTCTCTCTCTTTTCTCTCTTCAAATCCGAGCCATCCAAAAACGCAATACACGGCAGAACGTGTTACCCATCCGGCACTAAAAAAAAAATTCTGCTTGAAGGCTTGGTGACAAAGAAATCTAAGCAACTTAGGAAAAATTGCATAACAAGGAAATAAATATAGACTAATTAGCATTATAGATTAACTAGGAAACATGAATAATAGCTAGCCTAGTCTAAATAGAAAACATAATAATAAAACTTTGAAAATATGGTAACGTAATAATCTCTTGATATTATTCTAACAAAAAGAATTAGGCTTTTCCCCTTATCCCCAAGGGTTTCCTATCTTGATTGTAGTCATTTAATTCCTTATTTTTAGGGTGTAAGGTAAGGGTTCCTATCCTTACCTTTTCAGTTTTCACTTTTCACCTCTTAGGTTGGTAACTTTCTAGAATCCTTTTGGATCTCTTGAGCATCAACTCATTGGCAATCCGCAAACTCCATTGGCTATCTCATTTTTAGGCTCATTTTGAAGCCCGTAATCTTTTATAGGAATAGGAATTTGATGACCAGGGATCAAATTTCTAGTAATTCGATACCTGAAGTAATTCTATTCCAACGTTCGGATTAATTAAGTAATCTTCTCTAGGAATCATTTATTTTGAAAATATTCTACAGTCAAACGTTTCCTTTATTTTGAAAATATTCTAAAGTCAAACGTTTCCTTGTTATATTGATCGAGTCAGAAATCCAAGATTTCCAGGGCGGGCGGGAGGGATCATTGTATTAAGCAAATGTGATTCAACCTGTATTGAGAGATTAGTAATCTCATTCTCATTCTCATTTTCACTCTTCACAAACATAGGAATGGTAGAGTTCCGGAACCACATTCTCATTCCCCCTACGATACTTGTCATCCAAACTCAACCTTAGGGTTTTGCAGGACTCCATTGTTTTTTCTTTCTTTTTAGGGCTTCTGCTAGTTAGTAATAGTATGTGTTTCTCTTTCTTTTTATTATGGGCAATAAAATAAATGAGCCCTATAACCACGAACCATTAGGCCCAGTAATGTCTCTAGTTGGGCCATAGGGAAAGAAAAAAAAAAACCCCAGAGTTCGGCAGAAGAGAGCCCAAATGGGTCTATTTTTTGTTCCAAAAGGTCCTGATTTTCCAGTCCTTAAATAAATGGCTGAACACTTCTGTTGCCAAGCATTTGCCAGCCTCCCCAAAAAGTGACTGTTTTGGAATCTGTTTTTTCTATTGATGATTTGCTGCTATTGCTGATGGTGACTTGCAGTTTTTGGTGCTGTTGGAAATTTGCTTTTATATAGCAGGCTGGCTTGTGGTGCTACCAATGGTCTGATGCCAATCTGCTGCAGTTGCATTGTGAACCGGTGGTGCTGCATTAGGACTATGAGTTGGGGAATGCTAAATGGGTACTTTAAGTATCTGGAACTGGTGCAGTTTTTAGAGAAGCTAATCACATCTTAATTTGTTGGTTGTAGCACTATGTCTCTGTTGCAGCCGTGGGTTTCAATCAGAAACTTTACTCACACGAGATGGGTGAAAGTCACCTTTAAGTTTGTATAGAACATGAAGTCTCTCATGGGGACGCTTCATTTTAAGGAGATGAGATACACCTGCTATAACATGTAGCCAACTGTTGGGGACGCCAGTCTTTGCTAGTGCCCTACCCTAGCTTAGCTTATCACAAAGCAAGGAACATATCTAACGTCATAATGGAGGAGCTGAAATGAAATCAAATTAACATTTGCCAATTGCAGCATCGAACCAGTTAAGATTATGCACTGTGAAAAATGCAGCATCCAAAACGACAGAATCCAAAAAATGACGCATTAGATTTATCGTCGAATAATTAAGTTCTTAGCAACTTCAGCTTACGCAATTAAAAGAGACGGAAAAATGGACAACATCAAAACTCAATATCGATAAAATATGGCACAAAACCCTGAGTGAGCAATCTACGATGCATTTATATTCGGAAACAAAGCAAAAGTGGAGTTGGGTTCCAGATAAGACCACCACCGACCAGAAAATACACTTGGCTGAAAATAGCTTATGACTGAAAATACCCTCGAGCAATGGCCATGGTTGGCGAGGTTGTCTCAAATATTGCCGCACCGTCCACAAGCTCAGAAAACTCATTTTTCAAGACTAAAAAACATAGCGTTGAGGTACCACATCAAACTCCTTTTCAAAAGTGTGCTTTGACCAGTCAGAAAATGCAGATATTATATATAAGAAAATAGTACAATAAAAGCGGACACTATATGTCCGAAAATACAGAAACAATAATTAAAAACAAAAAAACAAAAAAAAAAAAAAAAAAACCGCTTGGAACCACGACACCGGAGCCAGACCTGTCGAACACACTCGTGAAGAGGGGTTGGAGAGGCCAAAGTTGAGAGGCCAGGTATGAACATAGAGCAAACCCCCCTGGATGACCCACCGCACTAACTCGAACTCGTCCCACCGCAGACGCCGTCTAGATCGCCGGTGAACTGGTTCCAAGAAGCCCGACTTAGAACCCTAGATCTGGCTCCTGAGTCTATAAATGATGGGGAGAGTGGGAGGTCTAAGCTCCCGAAGAACAGAGTCTTAACCACCACATAACCATGGGCGTAGAACGAAAACAGGAAGAGAGGAGAAGTCTGGAGATGGGAGATTGAGAAGAGAAGAGGAAGGAAGGTGGAGGAAAAGGGGGAAAAAAAAGGGGGAGGTGAAACCCACCCCAGAGCTTATCTCTCTAGAAACGAAGCTCTCTCTAGAAAAGTTCTTTCTAAATAGGTCATAATCCTTTCAAAAGTGTATGTTAATCTCAAGGGTTTGTTGGAAGGGTTCCTTATGCAGCAAAAGAAAGCTAATACAAGCACTTAAGTCAAATGCCAGAGAGACTGGGAAACACCTCCATTGGTTTGGCTTCTGCCTACAGGAGGGTAAAATCGTGCAGGCAAAAAATCTTCCTAGTTAAGGCCCTACCATTGCTCTAATCTTCCCCAAACAGAATAAAATCATATCCGCAGTTCATATATTGCCCTCAACACATGCAGTACTCGGTGCAACTCTGCTGTACATCGGCCAAATTCCTTCGGGTTCTTTGTACATTTTAATTAGGAAATTACTGCACATGTAAGTGAAAAAACCTTGCTAAAAACCAACCTCCATGTTTCATTCTTCTTGTCTACGCAATGAGTTAATTGGAACACTCTTGCAGCTCAACACAATTGCTAGATGTCATTCATTTAATAAGAAATAAAAGGGAATGTCGAAAACTTGATTGTCTAAAGTTGAACCAACTACTTTTGAAGTAACAGAAAGAAAGGCAAGGACTGGAGTGGAACTCAAAGCTGAAAAAGAAAAAAAAAAGAAAAGTAGAAATGTAGTGGGTTTCAGAATGGACACAGTCATCTATTCGAAGAAGAAACTAGGTTTTCCTGTTTAGTCGTATTTACCAACAAAATAGAAGAAACTAGGATGAATTTGTTGTCCTGGATCACAGGAATACCAAAATAATGTTTCCCCACGGATGACATTATAGCTCCTCAACAGTATATCATCAAACCACACGAACTTTTCGAATGTGAATACAACAATTTGTGAGTTGTGAACAGTTACACAACTAAGCAACTGAATATTATCGCAGCCTCAAACACTTGAGTACTTCCGCGAAATAAGTAAAATGGAGGAAACATAACCAAGAGGGAGTCTAGAGAGAGTACCTCAAGCAACCACTTATCATTCTCCGCATCGGCCATCACAATGTTAAGCCACTCAGAATTTCTATTCTGCACTTCCAACATGAACTTGAGCAAGGAATTGCATAGCCTGCATTTGGGCGAGTAAAACTCGGTCAATGTAGCTTCTTTCCCGCTAGCCAGTGCAGAGGCCAGCACATTTAGCTCGGCTTCTCCTCGTTCTTCGGGAATCAATACCTTCTTATTCCTTTCAAAACTGGTTTTAGGGCTCATTGGTTTTCCATCTAGATCGAATGGGGTTCCGGTCGTTGAATTTGGGGATTTTGGCAGGTGGTGTTGGAATTTTTAGGATTTTGGTGGGCATCATCCCATGGCCAACATAAAAGAGAAAATTGATAGACTGCACAAACATCGCATAAACAAGCTTAAATCCAAACCATAACTCTATCCTTCGGATGCAGGGACACACATCTATACATCCCATTTCAAACTAGAACATGGAATTAACAATAAATAACAATTATATAATAATAATAATAACAAAGAAGCACCAGTAAAACCCCAACTGAGAACCGCTTGAAAGTTTAAGTCTTCATTATCTAACAGATGTTTAGTTCTGTTCAAAACTCTCTCTTTTTTCCTTTTTGAGAACAAACAACAGCATTACATAGAGAGAAAAAACAGATACATACTAAGAGGAAGAGCTACCCTCATTCCTCATTGCCAAGGCTAGAGCATGTGCCTAATGAACGACAGCTTGTTCACCATCAGAAATAGGAACCTTATATTACAGATAACGTGACTCTTTATCTAATGTTAACGGTTGAACTGGCCATTCCAATGCTCTCCCATTCTTGATCCCTTGAACGAGCAAAAGACAATCTCTAGATTGCACAACCTGGTGAAAATTGTTAAGAAAACACCATGTATGAGCATCTAGACATGTCAAAACTCCAGTTATTCAGAACACAAAGATAATCCAAACTAAAGTGACAATAACCATTCAGTTTCTAAGAACAAGTACCTAGTCAATCCTCTTGGATTGGATTGACGACTGCTCCAGTGAAAAAAACTAAACCCGATCGCTCTTCCCTGATCATGAATACGAAAGGATGATCAGCAACAAAACTGACACACTTGACTCCTGGCGGAGGCCAACAACCTCCTCCTCTCATTGTCAGACGATTAATGGCCGCAGCCTCCGTTCCATTCTCATCAACCTCAATATAAGCTTTCTGAAACATGTTTAAGATAAAAAACGGGACATCCCCAGAATTCTGCACCATCTCGGACAAGTCTCTGGGATTCTTAATGATAGACAACGATTCGCCCATGTCATCCATGACCTCAGAAACGTCAAAATCGAAAGAGAATTTAAATTTCGGGATCCAAAATTTCTTAAGCGTCTCTTTCTTTAACTCAAAGTGCTCCTCATTCAGAAATCCGGAATTGGAATTGAACTTCCCAAGAAGATTTTGCAACCCATCTCGCTCATCCGGGAGAAAAAAATACATAGAGAAATTGTAGTTCTGGCGACTTTGATATGGGATTTTAAGAACCCTGAATCCATCAAACGCTCCGTAATAGTACTCTTCATGGCTAGTCATGAACGGAACTGAAACCTTGTCCCCATTTAGAAGATAGAATTTTCTATTTGTAGTCCTCCAAGCCTCAAATTTATAGGGATAGTCCCAAAGTCCTTTAAAGTAGAGTCCATTTGCGAGGATGAGTGTTGTATCTATAGGTACGGACCCACGTTGGAGAATGTTTTTGATAAGACCTCTTGACGCAGTATTAGCCCATGAGTTAATTTCATCTACCACCTGATCAGCCTGCGTACACATTGCATTGTCCAAAATAAAAACATGAAATTTCAGTAATATTGAAGTTCTGGTGATCTTCACCTGGTACAGAACTATAGTGGGGCCTGCAATTTTTATCTAAATCACCTGGTACAGAACTTATGGTTGCGTTGGGCCAAAATTATCTAAAAGCATAGTGATATATTAGACTGAAACACAAAAGATATTAGACTATATAGTGCATTTTTGTGCTTGAAAATCTGTCTAATCGTTTGGCCCTCTTGGCTAAAAATCTTGGCACTGCCATTGATTGCCTCCCCTTCTTTCCAATTAAAAAATCAATTATTTGTCTTGTTGAGGATTTGGAAGCTTGCTTTGATTGAAAAAAAAGAAGATATTTTGAAGAAACATTTTCAGATCACTCAGAACTATTTTCACACACTCAACTACTTTTTCTATTAAAAAATATGATTTGGACCCGACCATCAAATATGGACGAAATCAATGTTTTCGGAATTTAACTTTGAAAAACCATTGTTTATTGTTCAACTACTTAAAAAACTTTAGATTCTTTCCGAGATTTTTAAATGCATGTTTTTAGTGGGACGCATTTTTTTATCTTATACTTGATTGTATCAGTATAAGGTCCAATTAAATATAACGACAAACTTTAAAAAACATGACTCCCAAGGGTTGGCCTAATGGTTAAGGCCGGGACTTAGGTTTTGCTCGGTCTTAAATTCGAAACCTCTCGCCAATACACACGGAACCACAAGGGGCGGTAGGATTAAGCCCCAGGATGAGTCGAGGTGCGCTAAAGCCGGCCCGAACACCCCAGTTATCTCGCAAAAAAAAAAAACCCTTAGAAAACATGCATATTAGCCGAGGGAAAGTTTCAAGTGAAATATTACCTTGGTTGCAAAATCAACATTGTTCGCTTCACACTTGAAAATACCTTTTAGAACCTCCTCTTTGTATTTGGGAACGAGTGGAAAATGTTGATCAGCCCAAGCTCCATTGACCATGGTAACAATCGGACCATCGCCGACGTTCTCAGAGGACCCACCGCCACCGCGCAGCATCGCCATCATCTTTCTCGATTTTGAGTTGATTTCGTCGACGTTTTTGGACGCGAGAAAGCCCAGCATTTGCTTCAGAGTATCGCCCGTAGATCCTGCAACCAACATGTTTAGAACTGCGTTGATTGATAGGGGAGAAGACACTGTGTTCTTGCTAGAAGAACCCTTTTGGATCTCCTTGAGCATCAACTCATTGGCGATCCGTGGGCAGAACTCCATTGTTGATCTCTTTCTTTTTAGGGTTTTGCACCGAGACTCCATTGTTTGCTCTCTTTTCTTTTTTACGGTTTCTGCCAGCTTTATCGGTAGTAGTATTTGTTTGTATTGGAGGACGTGTAGGGCCTGTTTGGATGCATCATTGTGATGGAGATTGTAATATCCTTTTGGTCCGTAGGCCTCAACCTTAGACCTCGTTTGAGAAGTAAAATGGAGGGTATACTAGTTAAGCCCCGAATTTTATTGTACCCCTAATATTTCAGAGGGAGGATTATTTATATGGAGGTTCTAGGATATAATTACATAATAACTCCGGATAATACCCCCTCTTTCTTTCATTTCAACTACAAAATAATATTATTTCTCATTTTATCCTTTATCCAAATCAAGTACTATTTAATCTCACCGTCACATCAATATGGGCCTACCTTTTTTACATAATACCTCATATTATCTTATCCCCTTCACAACTAATATCCTCAATTCTTATCCCGCATCCAAACATGCCCGTAAGATATTAATTTCCAAAGTACCAAAATAAAAATATGGAGAAAATTATTTTAATGGCGGAGCCGTAAATAGTTATTTACAGAGTCAATTACGACCGTTCAAAAATATTTTGAACGGTCAGGATGTTAATCAAATTTTTTCAAACAAGATTAACCTTTTTCCATAAAAATTTCATTTAAATCGGAACCGTCTAAAATCGAAACGGATAGCCCAGATTGTACGGAGCTATGAATAACTTCTTCACGGCTCAACTGAGATCGTGCCGACATGGCTCCGAACGGCAAGGTTTCGGACTCGGATGTAAAGTAAGGCTAAAAAAAAAAAAACCGTAACTTGTGAATTAAGATTGAATCGAATTTCTAATCCGATCCGAACTGAGTGCAGTCGTAAATTGTAGAGGGCTTTATAACTAAGCCCAGTAACATGAACCATTGGGCCATCGGAACAAAAACCCCAGATTACATCAAACTAGAGAGCCCAAATGGACGACGGGTTTGTTGTCTCCGACGGATATGTTTACGATAGCTGTGAATATAATTACAGATTTTATGTTTTAGCTTCAAAATCTATGCAGATTTTAAATTCCGTATTTAAATAGAAGTTGAAAAAATTGGTGGTTGTAGCTGCAAGATAATGAGATTTGGGAAATATTTTCTATACGTAAATTATGGGTGGACATGAATTGAATAACATTTCCAATTGGAATTATCAATGGCTTTTTAACCAAATGAAAACTAAAAAAAATGCTAGAAACGTAATTGCATGTGTTGCTCCCACAGCTTTTTTCACAAAAAAATCATTCCGCAATAATATAATGCATAGATAGACAAATAAATTATCCTCATACTGATAAGAGTTATTGAAAAGCACTTCATTATAGAAATTATGTGATCGTAAATAAAGAATAAAATTTCAAAACACAAGCCCCATATTCAAGTATAGTATACATTCCCCTCAAGTCAAGAAGAAGATTCCATTCTAATAGAGTTAATAAAAATCACTCACTATTTGATCCGAATAGTGGCATTGGTACAAACGGGTACCATATCGAAAATAGACCGGCGGCTACTTTAATTGGGCTAACTCTAGCTACCGGTCGGATGGCCGATCTGAGCCGTCCAAATATTCTAAGAAAAAAAACGATGATATACATATATATACGAAAAAATAGGGTGTTTGGATCAAACACCTACACACATCGAATGCCATTGATTCTCACGTAAACCCCATCATTTTTTTTTTTGAATTTTTGGACGGCTCGGATCGACTGTCTGGTGGCCGGAATTGGCGCAGAGCGGCCATCGATCCATTTTCGGTATGGTACCCGTCAGTACCAATAGCTTTATAGATTTGATCCTAAATAAAAAATAAAAATTCAAAATACAATCCTCATATGCACGTACTAGTTGATGCTCACCCACATGTCATTATCAATCGAGAATCATTGAGAGAAGCATAAAGCCTAAGTTCTGATTCCAAATGAATAACATCCCAACCTACACCCATTAAACACCACCCACAAATCTCTCTTAGAATAAGCTATGACTGCAAATGAACCGAACTATTCGAAGCTCGACTCAAAAAAAAAAAAAAAATCGTTCAAACTTGACTCGAAAAATAAAGAAACAAGCTCGAGGTACACTTTTAAATTAACAACTTATCTCCTCAACCGTTGCACAAGTCAGTAAACAAAAACTAACTTTTAGCATGCATGTCAAAAACAAGTTGCTAGTGGTAACACTGGAGTCGATATATATGTCATAATTATTATAAAGGAAACTTCAACCATGAAGTTTAAACATTAACATGTCAAAACTCCAATTGTTCAAAACACACAGATAATCCAAACTAGCTAGTACATGGCAATAACCATTGATCAGGTTCTAAGAACAAGCACCAAGACAAAGTCAATCCTTTCGGATTGGATTGAATACTGCTCCACTGAATAAAACTAACCCCGACCGCTCTTCTCTGATCATGAATACAAAAGGATGATCTGCAACGAAACTTAAATTTTGCTGAGGGATTTCACCTCCTCCTCCTCTCAACGACAACACAGTAGTGGCTATAGCCGTGGTGCCCCTCTCATCCACCTCAATATAAGCTTTCTGAAACATCTTTAAGATAAAGAATGGGACAACCTCAGAATTATGCACCATCTCAGACAAGTCTCTTGGATTCTTAATTATAGACAACGACTCCCCCATGTCATCCATGATCCCAGAAACATCAAAATCAAATGAAAATTTAAATTTCGGGATCCAAAATTCGCCCAGAAGATCCACACGCGTTAACTTGAAGTATTCCTCATTTAGAAATCCAGAACCGGATTGGAATTTTTCAAGAAGCGTTTGCAACCCATCTTGCTCATCAGGGAGAAAAAAGTACATCGCAAACTGGTTGGCTTGGTCACTTGCATATGGGATCTTAAGAACCTTGAACCCATCAAACGATCCATAATTGGCATACTTGCTATCATTAGTCATGAACGGAACTGAAACATTGTCCCCATTGAGAAGATAGAACTTTCTATTCTCAGTCATCTGTTCTTTAAATTTATAGCCACCCTGCCAGAATCCTTGAAAGTAGAGTACATTTGCGAGGATGAGTGTTGTCTCCGTAGGTACGGACCCATGTTGGAGAATGTTTTTTACAAGACCTCTTGATGCAATATTAGCCCATGAGTTAATTTCATCCACCACTTGATCAGCCTACATAGACATTGCATTGTCCAAAATGACTTATAGAAACATGTAATTAATTTCAGTAGTTATATTCAAGTTGGGGCATAACTATAGTGGGCCTGCAATCTTTATCTAAGTAATAATAACTTTAAACACGTACGGTTGCATTGTGCCAAAATTATCTAATTTCAGGGTAGAACACAAAAGACACAATACTTGTAAAAAAATCACGTTTTTTTTTTGTTTGAAAAATTGTCTAATCGATCGGTTTGCCCTCTTAAATCAAAATCTTGGCTATGCCATCAACCATCTCCCCGCTTTTCATTTAAAAAAAATTTGCGATCTTGTTGAGAATTTGAAAGCTTGTTTTGATTGATTAAAGATATTCCAAAGAACTATCTTCAAATTCGTCATAACTATTTTTCACACACACATGAGATTGATGATGCCAACTTTTTTTAAAAAAACATTGATTTCGACCCAACCAACAAACATGGAAGAAATCAATGTTTTCAGAAAAATTTGAAAACCATGTTTATTGTTTAACTTTTAAAAAAATAATAATAATTCTTTTCTTTTAGATTTTACAGGCTTGTACTTGGTGGTACTGCTACAGTACAATTATCATATTATAAAAATCATACTCCCCGCCGTTTCAAAATATTTGTTCAGTCCGTAAAATGAGAACTAAAAAATAATGTATTTCTTTTAAGAAAAAAATCAATTTTTTTTCATAAATTTAAAGAACTCATCGATACCTAGTGAATTGTTGAAAAAAATTAGAGTTTTTCTTACAAAAATTGTATTATTTTTATGTTATCATTTTGCAAACCAGACAATCATTATGGAACGGAAGGAGTATTAGCCGAAGGATATTTGTGAGAAATATTACCTTAGTATCAAAATCAACATTGTTCGCTTCAGACTTGAAAATACCTTTTAGAACCTCTTTGTATTTAGGAACTAGAGGAAAACGTTGATCGACCCAAGCTCCATTGATCATGGTCAAAATCAAACCATCGTCGACCCTGATTAGACCACCAGCGCAATCCCTTTTAGTGGATTGACGGCATTCACGCAGCAGTGTTGCAATGCGTGTCGACTTTGATTTGATTTCATCGACACTTTCGGATCCAAGAAAGCTCAACATAAATTTCAAAGTATCGCCCGTTGTACCTGCAACCACCATGTTTAGAACCGTGTTGATTGCTAAAGGAGAAGACAGTACGTTCTTGCCAGAACCCTTTTGGATCTCCTTGAGCATCAACTCATTGGCAACCCGTGTGCTGAACTCCATTGTTGATCTCCTTCTTTTCTTTTCAGGATTTGTGCGCCAACTTTAACTTTCAGTCATTTCATTTCTCTGGAGAATAGTAGAGTTGTTTGTTTATATGTGAAGTGATTGTCCGGTGCTTGTATTAAGTATTGGGGAAAATTTTAAAATGGCACATGAACTTTCATTTCAATATCACCGAAACATCTGAATTTCATTTTATTTTAATTTAAACACCTGAACTTTCAAAGAGGCATCTGTCGTTAGCCTCCATCCATTTTCCTCACAAATCGGCTGATGTAGCTCATTTCTGGCATTAAAGGGCCCCACTAGAGATGTTAGAAAATGAACTCAATGCACACAATTACAACCCATGCCAACCCTACTTCACTTTTGGATTGTGATTATATGCATTGAATTCACTTTCTAATATTTTTTGTAGGACCCTGTAATGCCAGAAATGAGCCACATCAGTCGATTTGTGAAGGAAATAGATGGAGGCTAAGGCAGGTGCCTCAATTTGGAAATTTTGAAAGTCTAGGTATTTAATTAAAATAAAATAAAGTTCAGGTGTTTCGGTGACATTGAAGTGAAAGTCCATGTGCCATTTTAAAATTTTCCCGAAGTATTATGCTTGTAACTTTCCAAAAAGAAGTGATGAGTCATAATGTAAGTAGGAGGATGCTAAGAAGGTGGTGTTTTTATTATCTTATGTAAAGAGTGTCCGTAAAAGGAGGATACCCCCTGCATTCATTTATTGCCTTGATTTTAGTGTATAGCTACGGCCAACCTTATTATAATTAAATATTCATATAGAAAGGATAATGGTAGAGATATACTATTCATCTGTATAAAGCGCGCACAAACTCTTTCTGGGGCATAAATTGTGCTATGTGGAGTGTGTGCTGGCAGAAGAAGAAAAGGAGAAGAAGTATAGAAAAAAAGAAAGGAAAAGAGAGAGCAGGCGTGCAAATGGGTTTGTGTGCATGCGTCGTCCCCACCTTGTCTCGGCCGCCGGGAGTGGTTTGCTCCGGAAGCTTCCTTTTTCCCCTGTGTGCATATATATGGTGTTCTACTCTTCTCCTCCTCAAAAAATGGAGTACTAAGGAGTACTTCCTGAGTACTTACTTTATATTTTTAAACTTAAATATAATAAAAATAAAAAATAATTTTTTAATTTTTTAATATCGTTTAAAAAATCTTAATAAAATCTATCAAACAAGATTCATGTTGCTAAGAAGATTATTTGCGTAAACACATGATTTTTGAGTTTAAAATTATTATTTTTAAATAAGTACTTATTTCTGAATCTGGAACAAGGCATGTTCTCTGTGTGTGTGTAGAGAGCAGAGACGACAAAAAGATTGGGAGGCCTTTTGAGGTCTCCCCCCCACCGTGAGGTTTTGTGCGAGAGAGACAATAAGATGAGAAGAAAAATAGAGTTTGTGAGGATGAGTGTAACACATTGTATAGAGTCATGTGTTAGGAGCTCGGAGAGTGTTTTACGTCTCACATTGTAATCTCTATTTTTCATATAGTGGAAGATCTTTCTCCCATCGACGTACCCAATTTTCGGGAACCATGTATTTTTGGTTGTGTTGTCTTCTTGTGTGTGATTTGTTTTTGTTTGTTATGCTTCCGTTGCATATTGGTATCAAAGCATGAGAGTGGTATCGGAGCGGAGGGATTTTTTTTTTCCCAACAAAAATACTCTGCGATAAAGACGTTTACGAAACATCCACCTTACAACTCTTATGGTATAGCTACGTAAATATGATTCTTTTTCCACTTAGAATAGAAAAAGACTACTTTATTTTTTTCTCTCTAACAAACAAGTTTTGTTGGGTCTTAAATGAAACTAAAATTGTTATACTGATTTAATGAAGAAGATGGGGAATGCAAGAAGAACTGATTTTTCTCCAATAGAAGAGTCAGTCAAATTTATTTGCAGGCAGTTATGGTGAAACGGGAATCTTGATGAAGCCAAGTGAGAGACCGAAGAAGCGTCAACAAAATTTAATTGCTGGAGGAAGATGGAAGGGCTGGTAATGTCTCCGGCAAGTAGGGCCATTGGAACAAAAAACTTTACGGCAGAAGAGGGGCCGAAAAAGTAACACCATCTAGTGTGGTTGTTGGTTACTTACTCTCTCTCTCTTATAAGGGAGAGTTAAGAGAGAGGTCTCTAGTTCGAGTTATCGTGAAGAAGGTGTTTGACTCCCGTTGTAACTACTACTAACAATTAACCCCTAAACATCTTATCGTCCGGCGAAAAAAAGAAAAACAATGAGGGAGCCGAAATGAATAACTGGTCTGTTGTTCGAAGAAGGATCTGATTTCTCAATCCTCCTTAAATAAATCCGAAAAATTTGTAGATGATCGCAATCTTCAGAAAGATTAGGAATAACTTTCTTGGGTAGGAATATGAATGTGATTTACTAGGAATTAAATTCCTAGGAGTATAATAGCTGGAGTGTTTGAATTAATTCAGTAATCTCATGCATTAAACAATTATTCTAGAAATTTACCAACGTTGACATTTTTGTTTTTAAATTATTTAGTCAGGAATCCAAGATTACAATTGGATAGAGAGGGATCAGATCCAAACCCAGTCTAGGAATGTGATTCTTGATTGAATATGTTGTCATGAATCACATTCATATTTCTGTCTTTTTCCAAACATCAGAATCATAGAAATATGACATCACATTCAAAAAGTTGTCTCCTCCAAACGTCGGAACAACGAAAATATGGACTCGCATTTGCATTCCCCTCAATATTCCCGCCATGTACTTATTTGGGCCATCTACTTTTTTTATTTTTTATTTTTATTTTTTTGAACAGAATTTCATTGGCCATCTACTTATTGGGGCCAGTGAATTCGTGGGTTGTGGGTTTGTATTTTTATCTTTCCTTACTTCAATTTTACGCGCTCTCTCTCAAAATCTCCAAACCTTAACCATCTTTCTCTCTCAATCCCGTGACTAAAGTTCGAGCGTCCATTGGAAACTTTTCAGATTGTTTTCCGGCAACATTCTAGGGCTTCGGTTTTAGTAGTTGTGAGTAAGATGTTGTCCACTACCGTTCCTAGCCTCTATCTTCTCAGATCGGTAACCTACACCATCTACCACCTCTCAATGATTTGTTCCTATTTTGTGAAGCAGATGTGATGGTTACGAGTCTATCAAGGTGGTTGCGAAAGAGTGGCGACGGATGTCTAGGTGGTACTTCTTTTATTTTGTTATTTTGTTTTAATAATGTCCTCTCTTTGTGGGGTTTTGTCCTCCTTCGGGGGGTTTTGTCCTTCTTTGAAGGGTTTCTTCTTATTTTGTAGGGCAACGCATCTATGCGCTTATACGCTCTTTCTGTTGGAGTATCCGATCTGTGAACTCCCAACCTTCTTCCCCCGTGGGGATTTTTTGATGAATCCTTTGGTTTGTCATCCCTGTTGCTATTCTTTTGATCATCCGTGAGGAGAGCAAGGAATGAATTAACTTGTTTTCCCGAAATTGAACCTGATTGGGAGGCTGTGATTGATGCCATCAAATTGAAGATAGTGCTATGGGTGAAGTTGAAAGAGTACAACTATCGCTATTCCGTCTAACAATATTATCCATAACCTGCAAAACAACGAAGAAGGGGGACGAATTGTGCAGTTTTGTTAATAGGGAGCTATTACCAGGCCTCATTGATTGGGAAGCATCTCGGATGCTGCATGAAGGTCATGGACAGAAGATTTGTTGGGGCTAGTATTTTTTTTGTTTACAGACTGTGTTTTGATTTTACTTCAAATATTCTGTCAAGAAACTTTATTCGTGTGAGATGGGTGAAATTCACCTTTTAAGTTTGTACAGAACATGCAGTTCAAATTTTACAGTTAATTCTGTCGGGGACGCTTCATTTTGAGAAGATGAGAGACACCTGCTATAACATGTAGCCGACTGTTGGGGACGCCAGTCTTTGCTAGTGCCCTCCCCTGCTTGTCCAGTATCACAAAGCAAGGAACATATCTAATGTCATAATGGAGGAGCTGCAATGAAATCAAATTATCATTTGTCAATCGCAGCATCGAACCAGTAAAGATTATGCACTGTGAAAAATGCAGCATCCAAAACAACAGAATTCAAAAAACGACACATTAGATTTATCGTCGAATAATCAAGTTCTCAGCAACTTCAGCTTACACAATTAAAAGAGATGGAAAAAATGGACGACATTAGAAGTCTATGGATAACATATGGCACAAACCCAGAGTGAGCAATCTATGATGCATTTATATTCGGAAACAAAGCAAAAGTGGAGTTAGGTTCCAGATAAGACCACCACAGACCAGAAAATACACTTGGCTGAAAATAGCTTATGCTTGAAAATACGCTTGAGCAATGACCATGGTTCACAAGGTCGTCTCAAATATTGCCGCACAGTCCACAAGCTCAGAAAAACTCATTTTTCAAGAATAGAGAACATAGCTTTGAGGTACTCCATCAAACTCTTAATTGTTCAACCCCCTTTTTCAAAAGTGCATGTTAATCCCAATGGTTTGTTGGAAGGGTTCCTTATGCAGCAAAAGAAAGCTAATGCAAGCACTTAAGCCAAATGCCACAGAGACTGGGTAACACCTCCATTGGTTTGGCTTCCGCCTACAGGAGGGTAAAATCGTGTAGGCAAAAAATCTTCCTAGTTAAGGCCCTAACATTGCTCTTCTCTCCCCCAAACAGAATAAAATCATATCCGCAGTTCAAATATTGCCCTCAACACATGCAGTACCCGGTGCAACTCTGCTGTACATCGACAAAATTCCTTCGAGTTCTTTGTAAATTTTAATTAGGAAATTACTGCACATGCAAGTGAAAAAAACTTGTTAAAAGCAACCTCCATGTTTCATTCTTCTTGTGTATGCAATGAGTTAATTGGAAAACCGTTGCTCAACACAATTGCCAGATCTCATTCGTTTAATAAGAAATAAAAGGGAATGTCGAAAATTTGAGTGTCTAAAGTTGAAGCAACTACTTTTGAAGTAAGAGAAAGAAAGGCAAGGACTGGAGTGGGACTCAAAGCCGAAAAGAATAAAAGAAAAGTAGAAATGTGGTGGGTTTCAGAACAGACACAGTCATCTATTCTATTCGAAGAAGAAACTAAGTTTTCCTGTTTAGTTGTAGTTACCAACAGAATAGAAGAAACTCGGATGAAATTTGTTGTCCTGAATCACAGGAATACCAAAATAACATTTCCGCACGGATGACATTATAACTCCTCAAAAGTATATCATCAGACCACATGAACTTTTCGAATGCGAATACAACAACTTGTGAGTTGTGAACAGTTACACAACTAAGCAACAGAAGATTACTGCAAACTTAAGTAAAACTATATATATATATATATATATATATAAAATATTTGTGAAACTTAAACAAGGAACACTATATGAAGTTACACACACATGGTTTCAAATTTCAGTCTTCAAAACAATAAGATATACATGAAAAGGGGGGGTGGGGGGGGTGTTGGGGGGTGGGTTTGTGTGGTGGAAACACGAAACCTTGCAGCCTCAAACACTTAAAATTGGGTACTTCCTGGAATTAACTAAAATGGAGGAAACATAACCAAGAGGGAGTCTAGAGAGAGTACCTCAGGCAACCATTTATCATTCTCCGCATCGGCCATCACAATGTTAAGCCACTCAGAATTCCTATTCTGCATTTCCAACACAAACTTGAGCAAAGAATTGCATAGCCTGCATTTGGGCGAGTAAAACTCAATCACCGTAGCTTCTTTCCCGCTAGCCAGTGCAGAGGCCAGCGCACTCAGCTCGGCTTCCCCTCGTTCTTCGGGCGTCAATACCTTCTCCTCCCTTTCAAAACTGGTTTTGGGGCTCATTTTAGGTCTTCCATCTAGATCGAACGGCGTTCGGGTCGCTGAATTCGGGGATTTCGATATCGACTTCGCGATAATGAAAGCCGCGGATCCGATATTTTGGAGGGATTTGAACATCCAAGGAGTCTCGAGTTTGCAGGTGGTGTTGGAAAATTTAGGGTTTTGGTGGGCACCATCCCATGGCCATTTTAGGCAAAACAGAGGAGGTTTCGGAAAAGAACCCATTTTTCCTCCATTTTCATTTCCTTGAGTCATCTATTCTACTGCGTTCGATGTCGTCTACAGCTAAGATGCTGGGAAAACAAATAATGTCACGAATCAGACAAGAATTATGGTGTGTTCACATAAACCCTAAACCCTAGTATCAAGCAAATTGAGCGTTGCTCTAAAAGTGAAAAAAAAAAGAAAAAAGAGTTCAATTTTGGGGAAAAGATAATTGGAATCAGGAATCGACGAACCTATTGTAGGCATCAAAGTCAGCAAACAACTCCAGATTCCGCGACCGTAAAATCTGCAACTTCAATACACAATTCTAATCTGCGGTGGAGAGCTGGTAAAATCATTGGCTTCTCCGGAGGTTTCGATTATCACAGACTAGCGTTTCACCCGTTATATACACGGGTAAAACTAACACGTTATAGCATTGTGCCCCTTCAAACCTACTTTTATTAATTGTCCCGTGTATCGAATGGGCACAACGCTAGAACGGGTTAGTTTTGGTGTCTCTCACAATCTAATGGTCAATTTTGTATAAAAGTAATGACAACATCTTATCTAGTGAGGAAAATCGTTAACTATATTTATCTTCGTGGCATTCCAGACAATTACAGTCTTATAAAGGTACGGCCAGTTATGTTAAACTCAATTCCTTCTGTTAAACTATACTGGGATCCTAATTGAAGCATTCCATCGAACACGTGGAAGCCACTGAAGCATTATGTTTTTTAAGCCAAATTTTCCAATTACAGTTGGAGATTTTATCAAATACTTGGAAAGCAATTGAGGGAAGAATAAGAACCTAATTGAAGCATTCCATCGAACACGTGGAAGCCACTGAAGCATTATGTTTTTTAAGCCAAATTTTCCAATTACAGTTGGAAAGCAAAGAGGGTAAACAGATTTTTATTAAATGCAGTAAAGAGGGTAAACAGATTTTTATTAGGATCAAAGTAACGTCCAAAAATAAGGAAGATTGTTAGGGCGAGAATGAATGGTTTACCTGTTTCAATCGGGGGCGCGTCCTTGTGGTCGCTGGGGTTTTCGGAAATGGCGTTGACAACGGCTGGAGGGTGGTCGCTGGGTTGGGTGGTGGTGTGGCAACAGGAGCGAACAGGAGAGAGGAGTGGGAGAGAGAGAGAGGAAGGGGAGAGGGAGGGAGGGAGAGAGCGGAGAGTAACTTTGGAGGAAGACAGAAAACACGGTGGAGAGGGACTGGAAGCACGATGGAGAAAAATACAATGATCGTAATCGGTTTTTCAATCCAACGATCGTAACCTATTGAATTTGCGATCCAACGGCTGGAGGGGTGCTCATGTTTGTATGAGTAGACAAAAGTCTGCTCTATTTTATAATATAGATTGTACCCAAAATTGTGCCTCAATTACGGAGGCCACCCTTTTTCTGGCTGGATCAAGAAGGGCCGTAAACGAACCGAGCCGAACTTTGTCAAATTTGAGCTCGATTCGTTTATTAAATGAGTCAAAAATTCTAACTCGAGCCTTAACAAGCCGAGTCTTCATCGAGCAGAACTGAGTCATTTACTAAACAAGCCTCTTTAATCGAGCCAAGCCACCCTTAACCAACCGAGCTTTTGTTGAACAAATCAAGCAGAACCGAGCCTTAACGAACCTAGCCGAGCCGAGTTCGCGAGCTTTTTGGTTCGTTTATAGCCCTAGCTGAATGTTTGTTTTCTCCTTGACGAACATACTACGATGCAAGTCTTAAAAAGATGAACGATTCAAATTACTCAAATGAACGCACAATGAAAACGGTGGTGTAAATCATGGATTTTTGACCAAAGGTGGAAAGAATTTAATCCCATTTTTAGTATTTCCACGCAAAAGATCAGCATGATCAAACATTGATAGGTGCATCAAAAATCAAATTTTGGTTTGTAAATAGACGGCCATGTACAATTCAACTTTAAAGAATCAGGCCATCCATTTTACTAACCGAAATTTAATTTTTATATACCTATCGATGTCCGACCAAATTGATTTTTTACGTTGATAAACTACTATGCAAGTCCTCCAAAATGAACGGATCACATTACCGCCATAAGAGCATAGTGGGGCCCACAAAAATGACGGTGGTTGAAACAGTAGTGGATTTTCTTCTAAGGTGGAAATAATAAATCCCTCCCTTAAAATTATTATCCAATTTTCCCTCCCTCATTCATATGTTCAAAGTTCTTAACCCCACAGGTACCACAAGATGTGGTGATATCATTCAGGACGTCCAGTGGAACTTGGGGAAGCGATGCTGCACAGCGTGCTGCGCACCCTCCGGCGGGCCTTGCCGGCATCGGTCCGGCGATCTGAGACGTTCAACGCGTAGAGCTCGTCGAGTTTTACGTATGCGCCAAAAATCAGCTCGATCAAATATTGTTAAGTGCCTCATCCGAACACATATAACTTGGAAAAAATGGATTCAGTGGTTTTGATCTAGTGTTTTGGCGCATACGTAAAACTCGACGAGCTCTACGCGTTGAACGTCTCCGATCGTCGGACCGATGCCGGCAAGGCCAACCGGAGGGTGCGCAGCACGCTGTGCAGCACGAAGCTGCACAGCAGCTTCCCCAAGTCCCGTTCGGTGTCGGGTCTAAGCAAAAGCGAGCAAGGCGATTGCTTAGGGCTCCAAAAATATTTGGAAAAAGAGGGCCCCAAAATTATGTAGTATAGACCCTTCACTGTAGGTCTATAAAATGAAAAATCCATTCAAAATTGAACCCATCAAATAAGAAAGCCCAATGAAAAATTCTTTAAATCTTTGTAATCTTTTTTAAAAAATTTATAAAAAAATTGCTTATCAAAAAAAAAAAAAGAGAGAGCCCAATATCCTCCCTTATATCCTCCCTTATATAATAAGGAAGGGTTTTTTCGCCTGCCAATTTTGGCACAATTTTTCCAATTAGGTCCCCCTCGTCTTCCCGGCCGCATGGTTTTCCCGGGGGTAGTTCCGTCATTTCATCCCTTCTACCGCATGTGGACCACCAATGGCCACGTCTTCACTCCTGCCTCTTCTCTCTCTCTCTCTCTCCGTCTCTCTCTCACAACAGAGACGCACAGAGACGGCACAGTGGCTCCTGCCTCTTCACTCTCTCTCCCTCTCTCTCTCACTGCACAACCAGCAGATCGGCGTTGTTGCAGTCGTATTGTTCCGGCGAAGGTATGAAAGGTTAACCCATCTCTCTCTCCTCCTCTTCTTCTTCTTCTATGATGATTTGTGCGATTTAATCCGAGATATGGGTTTTCAGCATGTGGGATTTGCGGGTCTTTTGCGGGGCTGATCGTGAATAAGGAGTAATCAGACGGCGACAGCGTTGAGTACGGCGACGACGCAACTCTTGCATCAGAGGTAATTTCTTCTGGGTTTTGTAGACTCTATTTTTGGTGGTTTCGATTATACCCGTGTATGGATATATATACGGATGTGTATGTATATGCCTGTGTAGAGCCCTAATTTTGATTTGGGTTTCCAAGCAAATTGTGGGTTTGTGGTGGCGGTGAAGAGGAACAGAGAAGGGGTGCCGGAGAAAGAGTGGAAAACTGAAAATGGGTCCTTTTTTTTTTCAATCAGAGCTGGAAGTGGATTTTGAATAACCCAATTGTTTAGGCTGTTGGGTTCTGGAATTTTGTAAGGGCTAGCTAAACAATAATTTTGGCCTTTTGGTGGTCTTTTTGCCTAAAATTGGATTGAGTCTATTGGACATGCCCTCACAACACAGATGCACACATACCCACTTCTCTCTCTCTCGCCGCTCATGGTTACCAGGCGTCTGGATTCTTCTTTGGGGTGTGCTCAAGGCATTCTTCTCAACAAGGAAAAAAAGGGCTAGGGTTTCTCAACTGGTACAAAGAGAAAGCTCAAGAAAAAAAATCACTACACTGCATTAGTTTTGTTATAATTCCAGTGTAGTGATTTTTTTACCCCATTAGAACGGCACCATTATAATTAGTTTTGTTATTGAGTTCGCGTGTATTACAATTTCCTTGACCATGTGTTACATATATGAGATTCTGATTGCCTAAGTTTAAGGAATTGTTGTTATCTTAATCATCATTATCAGTTATCTGTGTTTGAAACTGGAGTTTCTCCAGATTTTCGGATTTCTGATTTAGAATTTTAGTTATGTTAACCATTCGTATTTTGTGATGTTTTGGTTTTTGAATATTTACTTCTTTATGCCTGCTTGAACGGATGTATGGAATATATGCATCCTATCTTCATGTTTTTTTTATTGGCGAATTTTTTTATTAAAACTCGACAAAGGGTACATCGAGGGTTTTCAGAAGTCATATCCAAGCCTCGTTAGGAAGCTGAGAACAAGGAAAATGACCAAAGGAAAATAAAAGAAAAAATTACATTCAACAGGGAATTGAAACTGGAGCTCTCATCAAAGAATACATCTTGATGTTGAAGTGTCGTGCATCTAAGTTGTTGGGAGGGATCATTCAAAGCTTCAAACAGTGAAGGCATGAGGCTTATAAGATCCCTGCGGACAATTCCAGGGCTAGCATCTTGAAACAATAATGAATCTCAAAAGGGAGCAGATTCCATATTAGTTTGAAGGCATGCCACAATTTGGAGGGCAAGGGCAAGCTTCAGATGGATTGATAGCAAAGTTTGGATTCCAACTCCAAGTTGTAGCAAAAATTATTCCAAAACTCGTGTGGGCAAAACCAAACTTGCTGCAAAAATAGCCAAAACTTGCAGCAACCAACTCTGATGTAGTAGGGATGGAGTAGCGTCTTCAGGCTTGGTAGAAGATATCCACAATTTGGCTTGAAGCAGGGGATGTGGAGTAGTGGCTTCAAGCAGGGCGATGGTGTGTGACTTGACTTTATTTTTCCTCGCCGCCCCGCCTCATGGAATCTAACAACACCCCCCAACACACAGACACACACACCCAAAAAAAAAAGAAAGACAATGGAGCTAGAAACCCTAAAAAAAAGAGGCCATAAAATTCGTATTTTTTGGTAAGGTATGCTCTGCTTTTGGTTACAAAGATAGTTTGGGTGTTGATGTCGTGGTCTTCTTTAGATTTATGTACTGTGTTCTTTATTTAGGTTTATAGTAAAGAGTTTGTGTATCGTTTCTTTCGCATTAGCTTTCCTTTCAATATATGGGTTCTGTTGTCCTCTCCCTACTCCTGCCAATGTTGTTTGTTCTGATCTGTTCTGTATCCAGCAGCTTAACCAAGTACTTGCCTTTTTCTGTTCAATTATGTGTGCTGGGGTTAATAAAGTGAACCACCTATAGGTCCTACCTGGTTCTTTAACACTCTTTCACATACAAGTGTTGTTTATTCTACCTTCTACATTTTCATTGGCTTCAAAGTACCGGCCCTTTACACTCGATATTTTTTGCTGCATTGTACTGTGAGTTAGTCTCCATTTTTCCTAAAATGCATACAGTCCGAAAATCTACCTCTGTGGTTCCTGCATATGTAGCACTGCCAGGCCATTAGGGAACCTAATCTGAAGGCAATGGATTTTTAACTTGAGGGAGCACCAAAAATCTGTCAACTTAGTTGAGTTATGTTGTGAAACTCATGTTGTTACGCTCAAATTAATGCATACATAAATGAATGTTTCTCCTAATTCAAAAATCAACTAAGCCTTGATTATTCGTCTTCATTTTTAACATCAGAGTCAATTGATATGTACGTATTTAAAAGTATAGGCACCTGCATTCAAAGACCATTGCCTCACGGAAAGGAATTAAAACACTAAATGTAGTCTGGACAGAGTTCATTCTGATGCAAAAAAATTTAGTGAATGACGACGGCAAGTTATTGCACGACAGCCCTTGGCAGAGGTTTCTGCTTTTGGTCATTGATTTGGCATCAATTTCAGCGATTGACTCTTCTTTTCGATTCGTTGTGTGTTTGCAATTCGCTTAGTTACATGATCCATTGTTTTGTGGTTTACGTACTGCTCTCTTGGGGGTTGTTGGCCAGGACGCCTTTTCTTGCGCGGCGGGTTCTTCTATGTGAGATGTTTGGGCCTTGGGTGTTATATCGACTCTCCTTTTCGATTTGTTGTTTTTTTGCGCTTCACTTAGTTACATGATCCATTGTTTTGTAGTTTACGTACAATGGATCATGTAAAATAGAGATTAGAATATATTTTGCTGACTCCTGACAAGAGGGGAAGACCCAAGATTCAAGGGCTAATGGCTTATTAGTTTGTTAGTCAGAGACTCGAAAATGGCAAAATTAAGGCATAAATCTTTCTTGGGAAGTTGGTGACCCATCTAAATACAGTTAATTCGAGGTAGGATTATGTTTTATGAGTTGTTTGTGTAGTCTGGGAAGAATTGATAAGTTTTGGCTTATTTTTTGATTTTTCAGTAACCATAAATAACCAAGCTTGGTAATCCGAAAAGTGGAAAAAAACACTAGATTTGGTCCCCCATATTCCCACGTGAGTTGATACTGTTAGATTTTCAAATTACATAGTTTTTGTTTGTGTAGATAAGTTATGACTTACAAGGGTTTGAAATTAATTGATTTGTAGGACTCCAAAAGTTTGATTTATTTTATGTATTGTTTGGCTGCATATCTTAACCATTGATTTTTGCTGAATGTTGTTATGTTGCATGTAGGTGGGTTATCTTCCTGAAATCAAGCCTTGCGTTTACTACCAAGTAATATGGACTTTTGATAGAGAATATACATGTGTAGGTACGTACAATCTTTATCTCTCTTAAGTTATCTCTGATTCTTCCTTTTTCAAGAATTTTTTGTTGCTTCTTTTTTTTTTTTCAGAGTTTCTATTACATTGAGGCAAGAATGTGTAACTTTGTGTATTACTATACTTAATAGGTCAGTCATGTTGGTTTTGGAGTGCTTCGTTGGCAAATGAAACCCATCAATTATGTATAGCAAATCCTTGCAATGTATTTAGATCATAAAGCATGTAGATGGTTTTACTGGAGGGAAACTTGATGTAATTGGAGATTGTTCATAATCGAACTAAAATTCCTAAATTTCTGAACGACCGGAGTATAGGTTGGTAGTATTATTGATCTATTAACCTTATGTATTGTGATCATATACATGATTAGTAAGTAGTCAGAGCTTAGATTTTTTATTATCATCTGTAGTTTCAAAAATTATTGGATGTGCCTATACAATCACAATCGTCAATATGCTTACTTTAATGGTATTTCCTCATTGAACTCAATGTCATGTTTTTCTGTTGAGGTTCGTCAAAGATTTTGAAGTTTTTAGTACCGATGAACACTTGATTTCTGTAGCATCAAAGGATATTAATCAGTACGTGTTCCTTTCCATCGCTGATTGGATGCTCAAAACTTGATTGCTTGGGTCATTATAAGTACAATAACTTTTCTTATATTCTTACTCTCTAATCCTTTTCTCTGTCCTGACTTTTCCTTGGGCTTTCTATGTTTCTAATGCGAATGAAGTTTTGGGTAAAAATACCACTGGGCCTGGGCATGGAGACAGCAAAGAAGAAGAATTTCTGTTGAACCCTTTGTAAGGTCAGATTGATTTATTTGTTCTTTTCTTGATAGTACCATTATCTTCTTCTTTTTTGTTATTTGTATGATGCGGATAGTGCAAGTCTTGTTTTATTTTGAGAACTGAAAGTCAAATTTTTTTACTTCAATTTTAATGGGTTGTTATAAGATTTTATTCATTGATTTTTATAGAGATTAAATTCTTTCCATCAGGGTGAAAAGGGTGGGTTTTCCACAACCACCGTTCTAGGCCCTACCGTGCGTCTATTGTTATAATCTAAACTGTAGTTATGTATTTAAGAATTATATGAACCTATGTTTGAACGTGTACTGTACGCACCCGTTGAATACTGAGAGTTCATAATTTATGCATAAAAGTTCATAGCATTAAACATTAGTCTTGCATTAGTAATTTCATCGATAGAACTTCATAACATTACAGTCTGGTTCGCAACATTTGTATGTTAAGGCTTTAAGAGTGCAGGAAAATTTATAATTAGCAGCAGAGTATGTGTTGCGGTAAAACGAAATTGTAATCTACAAAGTTGTATTGAATTGTAATTTTTTTTTGGGTAAAAATATTGAAAATACTGGTTAAACAATAGAGTGTGTGTGCAGCCCATAGGCTTTGTGCTATCCAACCACTCGGAAGCAGGAGGAGTCGGTGCGTGGGAATCTGTTTGGCCAGGCGGTGGGCTAGGGCCTCTACAAAATTGTTTCGTTTTTTCAAGCCAAGAAGTTGTAGGGTTACTCTTCAAGGGTTTCTTCTCCATCTGTTTGGGATTAGATTTATGTGTGTGCTTGCGTTTCATTTGGATTCTTGTGATTTGAATTTGTTCTATATTTGTGTGGGATTTGGTGCTTGATTTGCACGTATTCTTGCTTTATTCGGGCTCTTGTTACATTTCAATTCTTTTTTTAGTTTTATGTGAGAGCGGGATTAAGATGATATGAATTTGATCTAAATTCAATGTTCGAGTTCCCTTGTTTGCTATGCCTTGTTTTGTGTTAGTTGAGAGATTTGCTCAATAGATTTCTGCACCCACTAGCCTATACGTATAAATACACATATTCATATTTGCATTGACTCTGATCTTATGAACGGATGAGAATCATTAGGGACTCCATTGGTCCAAAAAAATACGCCCATTTGCATGTATTTTCTGCTTCATATGGCATGCACGTTTTTTCCTGACATCTTTTATGGTTACTTTCCACTTTTATCTTCTTTTGCGGTCTCTTTTACCATTTTCAATCCGTTTTCTTCAACGGGCACAACATTCGTGCTGTGCACGAAGCCGGAACCTAGTATATATATATAATAAGAAAGGGTTTTTCGCCTGCCATTTTTCAATTTGGACACATTTGCCCCTCAATTGCAAACAGTGCGTACTTAGGGGTTTGGGTTTTTGGTCTTTTCGGTTTGGTTGAGAATAAGTGGATATCCTTAGTCCACGTCGCCCCCCCCCCCCCCCCCCCCCCCCCCCCCAGTTCGCTTCGGTTGATTAGATGAAAATAGAGAGAGAGAGAGAGAGAGAGAGAGAGAGAAATCTGCTTTCCCACCTCCTTTGTGATTTCCTGCTACTGCGATTCACGGTGAGTGTTGTTAGCGGTGTAATTCCTGCTATATTTTACTTCTTTCCGTGTGGGTCGAGTTCGTGTGAGTTGTCAAATGAGTTTATGGTGCTTTTCGTTCCTCTACGTTGCTGCTCGCCGTCGCAACACACACACACAGACAGAGGAAGAGGGATATCATCAACACGTTTAGGGCCCGATGTAGCCCCTCTTCATCCACCTGTTGAGCTTTGAGACGACAGAAAAAGGGTTAGTGTTTTCGTCTGCTTCAGTGCTGCGATTTGGTGCGATTTGAAACAGGTATGATTTTTGCGATTTCTGGGTTAGTAGTATTTCGATTTCTGGATTTGTGGATGTGGCGCGATTTCTGGGTTGGCAATTTATTGCGATTTCTTGGTTAGGGTTTCGATTGCTTGTGTTTTATGGGTTTGCGATTTATGGCTTAGGGTTTTGATTTGCTGCAAATCCGGAAACCCAAATCCTACTCCCTTGAGAATTTAAGCTCGTGTTCAATTTGTTAAGTCCTCATTCGAGATCTTTTTGTTACCTGAACCAATCAAACTTTAATATTTTTGGAAGCATATTAACCTTTGGCCTAATCATCTATCTAAGTTTGTTGCAGATTATGGTTGTACGTGTGTTTTTATATTATGGTGGCTAAATTGGAAATATCTTTACATGATAGGGATTGGGTGATTGTGTGCTACTAATAGGGCAATGATGAATAAATTAAAATGGTAAAGGTAGTGTTTGGTTGGGAGTTTAGTTTAGTTTAGTTTTGGTAGTGGGTGGAAAGAGAAATAGAGTAATGATTGAAAATATGGGTAATGATTGGAGAGAGATAGAGAGAGATGAGAAAGAAATAATTGAAAAAATAGGATAATAATTGGGAAAAGAAGTAGGGTAATGATTGGTTTCCAAAACTAAAACGAAAATGAAAAGGCAACCGAACAAAGAAGGTAGTTACCTTGGCGGGGTAACCTTACTTGCAGCCATGAGTAACTTCCAATGGTTTTCAATTAATTGCCTGAGACCATTCCACACCAATATGGACAGCATTACGGTTATGAACTTCCAATTTTCAACTGTGTGTGTGTGTGTTGAGCTATGGAGGGGTGTGTTTGGTATGCTTGTACGCACTTAGCTGCACTTGAACTTTCAGTCACAAAATCGGTGGCTCTGTTGGCATAATATTGGTGGCTATAATGAAATTTTTGTGACCCAAATGACATAAGTTTGTTGTGGATATTTGCAGTTTTTTAACTGTGTTTGCTAAGGTTGGAATCACTGAACTGCACTTGTACACTTTCATGTTGATTACTGGTGGATATGATGATATTTTTCTGAGCCAAATGGCATAAGTTTGTTGTGGATTTCTACAGTTTTCAGCTGTGTTTCGTAAGATTTCAATTCTCAGCTGAGTATTTGGGATGCCATTTTTCAATTTGGAACATATTTGCCCCTCAATTGAACTGCCACTGGTCTTGAGGATAAGGGTTATTCTGTCTTTTCAGCCTAGGCAAAAAACGTGAATGCCATTACAATGTTATGAGTAACAGGTTATGGGTGATTCGGTATCCCTAATAAGGCAATGATGAAACAATTACAATGTTAATGAAGTTAGTGACTTGGCGGCGTAACTTTTGTTGCAGCCATGAGTACCCTTGTGCTTTCCGTAATACTTTTCTGAGCCCAATTGATGGTCATATAAAGAACCAAACAGGTGGCTACCAATTTGGCAAAATTAGTGGTTTTGCTGTGGTATGGTGGCCGTTTTGTTATCTTTTTCCTTTTTCCCCATCGGCACGAATCTCTTGCAGTGCACTTCCTGGGAAGAGATACCTATTGCCGTTTGTTTCTGCCTCACCGCACGGATGGCTGGTTTTTGGATCGTTTGGTCTTGTGTGTTGGGTAGATTTTGGTTGCTGTTTCTGGTTGCACTGCATGCTTGAGGTTCGGTTCGGTGGGTTTTGGTTATGCTTTTTGGTTATGTTGCTTGCTTTGCCGTCTTGTCGTTGACGTGGCCAGTCTGGAGTTCACCCCTTCAGTATGCAAAGTGTTTTTTAGGGTTATCTATTTTAGTCATTAATTGATGGTGATCATTCGTGTGCGCTTTCTGCGTAGAATTGAGTTACCTATGCGTATGCATGACCTTTTAATAGTTATTATTGCCTGATCATTGTGTATTTTATTTATTCCTTTTGCAAGGTCTGCTTTTGCTATGTGCTCCACAGTGACAGGTGATTGTTACAATTGCTTTGTTCTTTTCCCCCTTTGGTCTATGTTTTCCGTTAAGAGCATGTGTGATGAGTATCGCTTTTTGGTGCTTTGTTTTGCAGTATATTGAATTCATGTTCCTTTTTGGGGTTTTACGTTTTGTGTTGTTTGTGCACTACATATTTGTTGTTCGCTGTGTTTTGACTTTATGCATGTTTTAAGGAGTGTTTAATGTATAGCCTTTACCAAGGTGAGGTTTACTTGGTTTGTCATCTTTACAAGGTTATGTTTATTTTTGTTCCTATGTGCTTATTTAGTTTGCGTGAAGATTTATTATAGAGGTTTCAAGCATCCAAGATTTACCTCATGGTACCTTTAGTTAGTTATTATTTAGATTCATGTATTCTGGCCTTCCAATAGAGTCATTTATGCAGGAATAATTGAATTGAATTAAATAATTAATAGAAAATTTAAGCCCAGTGAAATATTCAGATTCTTATATGCGTGGAAAAATTTACTTGTTCTGTGACTTTTATTGTGGTCTGCCTATGCTTCTCTTTGAAAATTTGTGACTTGTGTTATTTTGTATCTTGGTGGATTATTGTTTCCATGGAGTTGGGTTTACTTGTTTCTTATCATCTACTGATTTACTTTCAAGGAATTTATTGTGGTAAATCAATATCTACCAATCAACAAACACTTAATTAGTGGATGTTAAGATTGATGTCTGATCATCAGGAGCAGCGAGCATGGCCATAAACCCATTAAGTTGGATTTATCAATGTGCATTGTGACTTATCAATGTTCTACTCCCTAGATCAAGTCGATGTATCATCAAGTTCTATTGCTTATATTGAACGAATTTGGATTACCAAATCTTGATTTGCTTCTCTTGGTAAGATGTTACTCTACCTGCCAGTGTAATAGTAGATTGTGTCCCAATTATTCGTTTCAATGCTTTCATTTTTTAGGATCTATAATTAAACCATCATAACTTGGGTTAAGATATCATGTAGTTAGATTTAGTGGAAATAGCTAGAACTTAACTTGAAAGTGCAGAAACTATGGGTTTTCAATGGCCACCTCTCACATATGAGTGCAACCTATACAGCTAGGAATGGTTACCTTAACATGTGCTGTTTTGCTGCTATATTTTCGAATATATAGTGCTGATGGAGTTTTTTGAATTAGATGTTCAGAATGCTCCAACACTAATAGTGTGTTTTGGGATAAGATTGCTTGCCGTGTTTTTCTTTCCTTTAAATTCTCCTACCCAGCTTCTGGTCCTGTGAGAGTTGTCTTCTTTTTTTCCCAAACATGAAGATCTATCTGTTATCTTGCATTCTGAATTTTTTTCTGGTGACATCCAGGTTGCTGCCTTGAGGAACTGGAAATCAATAATGAGCTGCCTCTGCTATTCCAATGACGATGATATGCATTGGGCTTCTGACAATGCACAGTTCATGGGAAATAATGCATCAGGTAGTTATCTGATCACTTCGCAGAATTTAAATGTATTACAATAGTTTCTCTTTCATTATTTGTTATACTAAAGAAGGCATTTATTGGACAAATATGAAAAAACAGATATCTTTTAATTGTAGGAGTTGGAACTTCAACGTTTGCATTCCATGCTTCGAGTTTAAGTCTTTTCCATTTTATTAATTTCAGTGCTTTCCAAACTCGAGGTGGTATCACGAATATTTGCAAGGTGATTATGTTGGCTCGTTTAAACACTCACTGGTTGGTTTACTTGTGTTTTGGAGTTCGTATCATGAATATTTGCAGAGTGATTATGGTAGCTTATTTAAACACTATCACTGCTTATGTTTTTAGTTTCCTTATTAGTTTTAATTCATTTTGGATCCATATAAACAAACTATAGTGCCCCATGTTGGTATTTTTAGTGTTATGTCATTCTACTTTGCTTCCATCCATAATTGAAGGCTTCTCATTTCCATCCTCACTTACCTGAGTACAAATTAATGATGCCATGCTACTGAAGCTGCCCTAAAGGACACAAAAATTGTTTGAAAACTTTCGTACAAAGGCTTTAATTGATGTTGCCATTAAAAGTTACTCCAGCAAGCAACCAAACCAAGAATTTTTAGTGCAGGTTCATCTCATCACATTACATTAATTTCTATATGTTGTATAATAACCTAAGATCGATCAGTTGCTTCATGAATTAACAGGTTTTTGTGTTTCATCTTGATACATTTTTAGCTTCTTTCTTAATATTTGTTTAAATGCCTAAAATTTTGTCCAGAAGACCAAAAAAAATGCTCTACAGTTTTAGGGTGTCCTAATGATTTTTTCCCCCTTTTTTGCATTGGCCATTAGAGGGCAATACCATTTCAGTTTCATGATTGGGTGCTGTGATTTGGCCAACTAGAGCCTTCTTGTTTCTTGATAGTCTCGCTTATTTCTCCGTTAACTTGATGTTAGCCTTTTATACATATTTGCATTTGTAGATATAGAACTCAGAACACTGTGGAAGTTGGAAATTAGGTAACAAGGCAATAAAGAGAATTGATCAAATTGAGACCCTCCTAACTTCCGAGAAGGAGCAAATTCAAGCCATCCCCAACAGCTGCCACAATTTCAGAAATATTCATAATCATTCTCTTCAACGAGCATGACAAACGTGCCTTGCTGAAGGATGGTTAGATTTGGACTTACAAGGATGCTTAGATTCAAAGGATTTGAAATTGGAAACCTTATAGGAGTGATTACTCAGATTCGAATTTGATTATGCCTATATTTTGTGCTTGCTGTGGAGTTTTTGTTGTTCATCTGCTACTCTGCACTAAGCCCGCTGCTGAGTTTCTTCTTTGATGATGCTGAAAATGGTTGAACTGAATCAAGAATTGATAAAAACCTTTGAGAAACGTCAGTCAGTAATCAGCAACATCAACATCAGAATCAAAGAAATGACAATATCAAAACTTTAGCATAATATCAGCAGAAAATCAGCCTTGCACTTCATGACTATTCTGCTACCATTCTTGCGTTGTCCTCCAACGGGCATGATATTCGTGCCTTGCACGAGGCCCGAACCTAGTATACAAAATAAGAAAGGATCCAAATTACTACCGGTAATCATTGAATTGCTACAATTTTTTGTCACGACGTATAATATCGCAATTTTATCTCGTTTACCATCGGTAATCATTGGTTTTGAACTTGATTAAATTTTAATTGTTGATCAAAAAATTTAAAAAAAAACTTAATTAAATTTCTCATTGCTTGTGGTATATATTAACAGCCTGTTTGGATGCCGGAGTTGGAGGCCGGATTTGGAGCCGCCCGAATATGATGTCCTGGTCCCACTCAAATTCGGTGTTTGGGAGTGAAAATGGGAAGGGGGATTTGAGCCTCTCCCGGATTCTTCTCCACCTCTTCCCGGATTTGGTAACGACAGGGTGCCCCCTGTCGTTGGCGAAGCGGGGGCGATATAGACTGTTTTGCCCTTGCCTTTTATCTTGTATCACGACTCCATCTGTTCAAACCAGACCGGAGAGAGAGAGAGAGAGAGAGAGAGAGAGAGAGGAGACGAAGACAAAGAACATTACCGCTCGTCGCCGGAGCTGCTGATCTTCGGTCGAAATCTGTGGGTCACTGGGTTGTGGTGACTGGTCGTGGTTTTAGATCTGGAATTGGGAATGAATATTGGGTTTTAATCCTGTACAATCGTTATCTTTCTTTTTCTTATCAATGAGCTTTGATCCATTGGCTGAGATGCCACCCCTTTGGTCCACCATACACGTAGACGTAGTAGTTTTCTTTTTCTTCAAATCACATGCTTACAATCAGTTTTATATTTTTTTTCCCGAAAAAAAATTAAAAAATCATATATGAGGTTTAAACATTTTTAAGATTTAATAATTTATTTTTATCCCCCAATAAATAATAAATATGTATTTATTTTAATTATAAAAAAATTAACATTTTTGTCCATTAAATAACTAAAGGGGGCAATTGAGTCATTCTACACTTTATCCCATCATATTCACCCTCCAAATCCCCCTCTTCAAAAAATCATCCAAACACCTCATTATAAATCCACCCTTTTTAAGAGGTGGGCCCACCCTTCTTAACATATCACCCCTCATTACATATCCACCTTCAAATCCCCCCTCATTACAAATCCACCCAAAACAAATCCTCCATCCAAACGGGCCGTAAAGGCCCCATCTTTCTAAGTTGTTGTAGGTCCCAAAATGTCAAGGCAGGCACTAGTCTAGTCAGAAGGACATATGCTTTCTACGCTCATAATTAACATAAAATTTTTATAGAAAGAAAAGAAAAAGAGAGGCTATCTTTCTAAGCTAGACATCCGTTTTCAAAAAAAAACGACCTTAATTAAAATGTGCTAGTTAAAAAGAGGGTAAGAATGTTTGGGAAATAACTCTATAATTTTTTTTGGAAAATAATTTTCACTCTTTTTTTAATATGGCATTCATTTTCTTGTCTTTTGGTTAAAAAAATGCACAGAAAAACTTTACTAAAAGACAAAAGTTAGAGTGCCTTAATCAAAAAATAGAGTGTGAAAATCATTTCTCTTTTTTTTTGGATAAATAAATAACTCTATAACTTGGTAAGTTGTTTATGTTCGGTATATATCTAGCCACCAAAAGCTTATTGGTGGCTATGGATCTTGGGTTGGTGCCTTGGTCTCGTTTGGTTTATCGTTTGATTTACTTATTTATTCAATGCAGCCAATAAATAAGTAATTTGGAAAATAAGCAAGCGAATAATAATAATTTGGAAAATAAGCAAATAACACCAACCAAAATCAAGACAAATAAATAAATGGTAGCCAAATACAAATATATCTTATGATCTATTTTGGTTCTCTGTTTATTTTACCTCAATAAGGGACTCGGGGACTTACAGTGAGCACAGTCACTATAGGGTTGCAGTGTGTTTTTCAATCATCTATCTTAACAATTAACGGTCCAAATTTAAAACGAATTCTTCTAGAAAATAATTATTCTCTCCCATTAAAGGTTTTTTTTTTTAAATCCCATGAAAGAGTTTTTTTCAATTCAAACCAGCAAAAATACTTTTGAACAACTGAAATTGTTCACTGCAAAGTTGCAAACCCTGTAGGCCTACCAAACGAGACCGAATAGGTGATATTGATGATCACTCACGACAGATACCAAAGATTTTTTCCTCTCTGAAACCTACTTTATGATCAGCCAACTGTCTGATGTTACAGGGACTGGATTCATTCATGTAGAGCAACTGTAGCAATGATTTAGGCCTCGTTTTAGAAATCTTATTAAAAAATAAATAGTTTATTTCATATTGTTAAATTTAAAAATAAAATAAATAAAAAATAATTTTTTAATTTTTTTTACATCGTATAAAAGATCTCATTGAGATTTTTCAAACAAGATTCATATTGCATATTTTTAAATTTCAATACACCCATAATTTTTTTAACTTCGAATTGCCTTCTTAAAAAATAAGAACTTATTTTTAGTTCCGAAACGGAGAGGGGCCTTGAGTTTCCTCATATATATATATATATATATATATATATATATATATATATATATAATGGATGAACAACTCTACAGTCATATCATTAAATAGACTCGATTGCACAAATCAAATTTTTGGGGATGCTATTACGGTCAAACAAGGCGTAGCCCTTCTCTTACTTTAAGAGAAATAAATCGAATTCCCAAAATCTGAACATCCGTCCGAACAACTGGACCCCAATGACTGTGACAATCCTTAAGTGTGTATGGGTTTCCTCATTTTGGTGGCCGCCCAAAATTTGGGCGCACGTTGGACTCATGCGAAAAATTGCACAATTTATTTGTTACTAATAATAAAGGTGCAGCTCTAAAGTGGGGAACGAAACCATTGAGCACTCGTTTTCAACCTGACAAAGACAAATTAGATTCCTTGTGTCTCTCACCTTTTTAATTTCTTTAGTTATTTCCCCGCTTTCAAAGAACGTCCGTGCCCCCCTTTCCGCTCACTGTAAACTACTTGCTCATTATTGTAACAAACAATATCATCTATTGTTGTTACAACCATCATTGAAACGTGTGTGGATAATATCAAGAAGGTTAGGTCTTTGATTAATCTTAGAAGCTCGATCTCGCCATCCCATCGCGGAGAGTCTAACTAAAGTCATAGAAAAGTTACGAATGGACTAACTATAAATGAGTTGATGACACTTGAAAATTTCGGAAGGAACAAGCCCGTGAGACCTTTGGAGACAGCAAATCAACAAACCCATAAGTTTCATGTTTTAATCACTAAGCTTATCCCTTGTAGTTTGAGGTTAGGCCTTGATTGGTAAGTTGTAATTGGAGAAGTTTTTGAGTGCCGGAAGGGTACCGTCACGTGATACTCGTTCGGCACCCAATATATACACCCCATAATTTGATGTGACGAAAAAATTTGATGGAGTAACACCAAGGTATTACTAGCGTAACGTATTGTAGCCAAACTTAGGGTCCGTTCCATTAAGGTTTTTATTTTATGTTTTACGAGATAGGTCAATCTCTCACAATACATCACCCCTTTAATTAAAAAAATAATAACCTTATTGAGAAATTGATCACGAGACGAGTAGTATTTGCCAATGTTTTAAAATTCGGAACGGCCCGGCCAGTTCGACCGGTTGGACTGTCGACCGGCTCCTGCACCGGTCCGGTCTTACCTTGAAACCGCTACGTTTACAAAACCGGCTTCATTAGATAAAACCGCTCAAAACCGGCGTTCAACTGTCAACCTGGAAAAACCGCTAGCGGGTCACTCGAGCAGTAAAGAAACATTGAACTTTGAACTGCTACGAAATGTACAGCTGTCGTGTTAAATACACTTCCGCCACTTCTCCGATCAAATGATCTATCACTTTTAGGATTGTGATTTTAGCACTTCAAGAATTGATGAAGGAGCTCCAAAATTAAACTGTATTAATATATAAAACGAAGTCGTTTTGGAACCATTTCATCCATTTTTGAACTGTTAAAATTAATTTTCTTACTTTTATATTATTAATAATATATCTTTGACATAATTATGACATCACGGTTGAATATTCGATTCCATTTTAGTTCGTTTATCGATCAAAATTTTTCAACATTGATGTTTGCAACAAGCCTATGGATAAACTGCATGGCCCTGAGAGGTGTAGCGCGCGTTTGCAACAATCAAATGAAAGGAATTTACTTTCTTTTTGTATGGTAAAACAATTTCATTGACGAGCAAAAAAGAAATAGACAATTTCCAGGCTTTTTTTTTTTTGCCAATTTATATGGAATTAATAAGCGATTAAATACACATTTAACAGCAGATTTAGCTAAATTCCCGATAACGATCGTCTCAACAACTTGATTCTTAATAATCAAAAAAAGAATACACTCGACAAGCAGACAAGCAAACGCGTCATCACAGTAAACGCGTGCGTCAACGGAACCCCGACGGATCCGGAAACGACGTCGTCACGTACTCCCTCACTTCCCTCGCAATCACCTCCCTCATCGCCTCCCAAAACTCCGCTGGCATTGTCTCCTCCCTCCTCTCCCCCACCGCCGCCCTGGATCCGACAGCCATGTTGCTGCTAGCGCCCCCAGCTCCTGGGGGCGCCAGGGACAGCATCGTCATCGGATCCACCTCATCACCGCCACCCGCATTCCCTAACGCCGCCGTCCCACTCGAACTCCCCCCGCCACCAAAACAATCTCCACCGCCGTCCATTCTCCTTTGCCTTCTTTTCAACGTGGAGTTCCAATGGTTCTTAACCGCGTTGTCGGTCCGGCCTGGCAACAGCCGGGCAATGGTGGCCCACCGATTTCCGTACTGGGCGTGGGCCGCCAGTATCGCCTCGTCTTCGGCCTGCGAAAAGGGCCGGTGCTCGACGTTCGGGCTCAGCTGGTTACACCACCTGAGCCGGCACGACTTCCCCGACCGGCCCTTTATGTACTTGCTGATCAACGACCAGTTTCGGGCCCCGTACCGGTCCACGAGCCGGGTCAGGATCTTGTCCTCCTCGGAGCTCCACGGCCCTTTTATCTTGTCGCCTCTGTCATAAGTAGTTGAATCGGATGACGACGAATCGGACGAGGAAGAAGTGGCCGACGAACAGCTGGTGACGTTGTTATTGATGTTGAAATTGAATGGTTCCATTTTTATTTTTTGCTTCTTTTTGAGTGAGGTTGAGAGCAAGTGTGGGTTTGGGAGTTTGTTCGGAGGCAGAGAGAGAGTATATATAGTTGTAGAGAGAGAGAGAGAGAGAGTAGTAGTAGTATATAGTTGGAGAGAGAGAGAGAGGGGGTGCATGCACTCGACGCTGTGGAGAGGGGTTCGGGGAAACTGCCTGGTGTAAAGTTGGTAGGGGGACTAACTGGAACGGGTGCGTAAATGCGCACCCCCTTGATTATACGCTATAGTTTGTCCTAAATTTAGAAAAATCCTTTTAATACTATTTGTTGTTGTAGAATCGATTGAAAATTCTAAATTAATCATTTCTTGACAAGGTGATTTTTAAGTGTAAGAAAATTAAGTAAAAAAATATTGAAAGCAAAAAGGTTCAGAGATGTATTTTCGATATTTAAGAAATTCTCGTAATTTTAATCCATATTTTTACACTTGTTAATTTATCTCGGTAAAACACATGATTAATTTAAAAAATGTAATACAAGTGTACGACAATTAACCAAAAAAACACTTAAAACACATCAGTAAAGATCAACAATCATAAACCTGGAGGAGTTCAGCCAAGAAAGCAATAGGTTTTTATCTTCTATGAGGCAGCATGCTCGAATCCTATAAGAACCAAATATTTCGACCTTTGGTCTACTGGAAAATTTGTTCAATTGTTATTTTTAAAACTTTGGAATAGTTTGAAGTGCGTTCAAGCTGGCTTGGACGCACGGCTATTAAAAAATAAATAGTAATGACTTTTTAGAAAATAGAAAAATGCTAACTTCTGCCCGCAAGATAATGGGCAGAAGTGTATTCATATCTGACAAAAGCATATATATATATATATATATATATATTGTCATTCGTTAATCCTAATCTACTTTATTCTAGGGAATTTGGAAAGAGAGATGGATGTTTATAGAAATCAAACTATGCTCATGTGCATGAGAGTATAAAGAGGCATTAACTGCACTTCACTCCGCTTCACTTGCAACAAAAAGCACACGGATATGCGTGAAATACGTATTATTATTCTCATATTAATGAGCAGAGATTAACAAAACCGTAAAATAAGCCAATACTGGATAGACTAATATTTTTATTATTTTCCGAACCCGAGTGGGGCGGATAGGGGTAGTGTTTTGTCGTGACTTGTGACGCGACGATTTTGGACAGTTTTTTTTTAAGGGTTGGAAATTGTGATAGATGTTGTTTAATTTTTAATTAAATTAGGATAAGGGAAGCGTCTAAACGAGATTTGGTACGGGGGGAAATTCATTGAACTTGGTTGTTTTAATTTGGGAGAGATTTAGAGCACGGTGCAGCAATTATGATATTGTCTGGCGGTGGGGGATTGAGATATGAACCACCATGATTAATTTAGAATACGTTTTCTTAATTTGGTTTTGGGGAGATATATTAGAGTGTTTGATCCAATTCGATTTGTTTTGTCTGTTAGTTGATGTTTATGAACTAGATTTCGGTAATGGCACTTCTAGACATAATGTCCTCCTATAACCTTGTGTCAATTAGGTAAAATTATACTACTAGTGCTTAACAATCAACTGTGTCTGATTGAGAATCCAAAGGGGTATTTGCCTGGTGGTTTAGGAGGACTTCGGATTAGTGTTGTGTTGTGAGGTGCGCTGCACTATGCTGCGCACCTTCGAGCCGTCGGATCTCATCTCGGTTGGCTGCCGAAATGAGATTCGAGCAGTTGGATACACGATCCGACGGCTCGGAGGCGCACAGCACGGTACAATGCACCTCACAACACAACACCATCTCCCAATTCGGTTTAGGACGAGACTTACGGACTTGTTACCCTTTAATGTCTCATATTCGAAATCAATTCCTTTGGAGAAAAGCCCATAAAAGTTTTACTCCTGCTTTAAGGGGAGAGCCTGCTGGTGAACGATAGGAGTGGATACTAAAGATTAATTAATTTGCGCGTAAATTAGCATTGACTCTTTAGTCATCAGAAATCCTGTATTTGATTGAGAAACCGTTTGGTTTGACGTTTTATTAGCGGATATAAGACGTCAGAATATGCAGGTCTTAATCTCGGGAGAAAATTCTTGCAAAATATCTTCTTCTCTTTTTTTCTTTTCTTTTCTATGAAGCAATAACTCCATTTAGTAAAGTCTTCCGTCATCTACAAGATTTTCATCCAAATATAGAGATTAGAAAAAAGCCAAATCGGAAAAACTCATTTATTTTGATAACCGAGTGCCACAAAACAAGTGTCTAAGTGTCCTAAAACGAGCACAAAGCTCTCTTCGTGTTATTGCTGAGCAGATTGATCCAACACCGGCGTAGAGAAGACAGGATACCAAGCACTGAAACACCTCCGGATGGCAGAAGTCCGAATCGGAGGTAGCAACCACGCCGAAATTAGACAGGTGTAGTCAAGCAAGAAGGCGAAAAAATCGATCCCTTAGACTACTATCCAATAAGCCCGTGGATGGATCCAAATAGGGTCATGCACGGCAACCAACCGGGATGAGATTCGAGTCGTCGAATACACAATTCGGCAGCTTCGAGGTGGGCAGCACGGTGCAGTGCATCTCACAACACATCACCATCCCCCAATTCGATTTAGGACGAGACTTAAGGGCTTGTTACCCTTTAATGTCTCGGATTCGAAATATCTTAGGTGTTATCAATTCGGTGGAAGATAGAATTGGATACTCAAGATTAATTAACTTGCGCATAAATTGGCATTGACTCTTTTTTTTTTTTTTTTTGGATCAGTCAATTCAAATTCATTTCACAAATACCCGAAGGTAAAAGCCCAAAAGCTACAACGATTTCATCAAAAAATACAGGAATGAACCAAAATTACTAAAATCTAGACACGAAGCACATCCACTAGGAGGCTCCTAAGCACACCACCACAGAAAACTCGAACAGAAAATTAGAAAAACAAACCTAGACTTATTAGCCCACCACCACACCCTCCAGATCTGGGGGAAACCCAGACTAGAAACAGAGCCGGACTGAGAAAACCAGCCGAAAGAACCGGAACAAGCCGGAGACGAAAAAGCAGAAAAAACTCAAACTCACCCACAGCTTTATTGACTCTTTAGTTATAAGAGAAAATCCTGTATTTGATTGAGAAACCGTTTGGTTTGACGGTTTATTAGCGGATATAAGACGTCAGAATATGCAGGTCTTAATCTTGGGAGGATATTCTTGCAAAATATCTTCTTCCTTTCTTTTCTTATCTTATCTATGAAGCAATAACTCCATTCAGTAAAGTCTTCCGTCATCTACAAGATTTTCATCCAAACATAAAGATTAGGAAAAAGTCAAATAAAAAAAACTCATTTATTTTGATAACCGAGTGCCGCAAACCAAGTGCCTAATAAGTGTCCTAAAACGAGCACAAAGCTCTCTTCGTGTTATTGCTGAGCAGATTTATCCAAGACTGGCGTAGAAAAGACAGGATACCAAGCACTGAAACACCTCCGGATGGCAGAACTCCGAATCGGAGGTAGCAACCTGTTTACCAATTTTTCCCTCGATCGAAATCGACGGAGATTTCGAGAAACAAAGCCAACAACAAAAATAAAGGCGAATGCGGCTTGTCTCCACAAACGGATTTGAGGTTCCTTGCTATTTCAGGACTTTACCGGAAAAGAAATGGCGAATGAATCAAATGTTATTTTTTTGGTGGTGATGAATTGACTCGTAAAAGAATACCTTCACCCGCCAATCTTCAAGAACGGAATTGACCCATCGATTGGGCGGAGTGGATTGATGGTTTAGTGAAGTGGGGTGGAGCGGAAGAAAAATAACAAATGGACTTTGTTATTTTTCCAAAGTAGAATTACAATCAAGAAGGAAGGATCCCCATTGAAAGTAAGAAGATTAAGTTAATCCTACTCCTAGGAAGACAAAAATTATAAACAAAGTTATGACTTTGATTTGTTGGGGAGATTACAAAGAAGCCAAAAGAGGTTATTTATAGGAAACAATAAATATGTAGGAAATAACTTCCTGATTTCCAACTACTCTTCATTCTTCTAATTTGCTTCCAAGAGTCCAAATAACTTCCCTTCAACTTTAAAGTGTGTAAGACAATAACAAGTGTCTTTTTAACTTACAAATGTGTAGGAACATGCCAAGCGTTTTGCACTTTATTAAAATACAAACAAATAAAATTAGTTATATTATTAATACGAAATAATAAAATAGGAAGCATTCCCATAATTGCCACCTTTCGGTCGATTATCGACAGGCGGTGAAATATGGTACAAACACAACCACGCCGAAATTAGACATGTAGTCAAGCAAGAAGGCGAAAAAATTGGTCCCTTAGACTACTATCCAATTAGCCCGTGGACGGACCCAAATTGGGGCACGTGTACCCACTCGAACGTGTGCTCTCACTCAGAATTGAAATATTTTTATATAAATTAGCATAATTATAAAAGTGTGCTAATATATAACGAGACTGTTCCAGCGACACCTAAAATAACGCCCCAAACTTTCTGATCAAATTTTAATGATCCGAACCGTTCAATGTGTTTAAAACGTGTTTTTAAAGGTATCCGTGAGAAATCAACTCAAAATATGATCGAGAAGTGCTCGATCCAAATAGTTTTCATAATATAATATATAGACATTTATGAAAAATTGTTTGGATCAAGCACTTTCTGGTCATATTTCTCGCGGATACCCTCAAGAACATGTTTTAAACACATTGAATGGTTCAGACCATAAAAATTTAATCGGGAACTATGAGATTGAGATTTGTGCCATTTTTTAGATTTTTTTTAGGTGTCCCCTGAACCGCCCCGAATATATAAACATACACACTTTGCATATATCTTGAAAAAACACATATAGAATTAGTTTTATGCTTGAATTTCATCACATGATACATTTATACCTGTTGTTTTACGAGCTCTTTGTCTATTAGAACCTATTTTTTCCTGATTCTTTTTCTTTTTAACAGTTTGGGAGAAATATTTTAAAATAAAATTATTAACAAAACTAGCTCAATCATTCTAAAACTTGTCGATGATAATTTAAAACATACTTTAAAATTTTGTTTGAGATTTTGTGCTCATTTTATCTAATTTAACTTAAAGTATGCATTAGAAACTTTTGTAGTTAGTAATGTATGTTTTAATTTTGTACGATCTTATTGTGGTTGACTAAAAAAATTGAACTTTCTCTATTATGATTAATAAGTGCTCTTACTAAGCTATATTTCTGGATCAGTCCTTGAATAAGCCTGCCAGGCGACTTCGGACAAGGAAACAGGGCACCATCGATTGAGGGTGTTAGCGATTCCTCAAACCAAAGCAAAGGAGAAGACTCTGAGGCAAGTCCTCTTTGCCACACAGGCTCCAGGCACAAAAACCGGAAAGGAAAATCGAAATGGATAAGAAAACGATCCCGCGACCACGACGGCCGGTGATTGAAACCCTACATAAAATCTTGCTTGTCGGTAGGGCTGAAAACTCACACCTGGTGAGTAATTCATCAAGCAATGGGACAACTAATATGACAAATACACACCCATAAAATTAAATAATAAAAAAAAAAACTTTTTGAACTGTTCGTAGTCACAAAAGTCTAGCTTCATGCTAAACCGTTCATTCCAATCGAGGAGAAAATCTTTTTCACGGTTCCGTCGTGAATAGTTGTTTACGGCGCTTATCGCGGCCGTCTAAAAGTGTTTTGAATGGTCCAGATGTTAATGAAATTTTTTTGAGAAAAAGCTAAAATCTTCCCCGAAAAAGTTTCATTTAAATCCGGACCTTCCAAAGTCAAAATAGACGGTCAAGATTATGCAGAAAATTGCTAAAATAAATTTCTCTTCCAATGGAGTTTTCGAATGGGACAACATGGTGTTGTCCCTTACGTACCCTTAGGGTCCCCGAGGTTTTTTTTTAGTCATTCAAAATACTCTTCTTTTTCTGAATGTCACATTTTTGCTATGCAACTTTAACAAAATTATCAAGACAATAATGCCCCTCTTTTTAGTATTGGAAAAAGGCGATATAATTATCCATATACCCAAATGAAGGGCTTGTACCAATCTATGGGTGGTTTGCCCTACAAAGCCAATTGGATTTATTTTTTCATCTTTATTCAAATTTTTTTTCGTATTTATTAGTTTTGCATCAAATTTTTTAAAATTATTGGTTCATCTCGACGTGAGAAATCAGAATATTAATTTTTTATCCAAACTCAATTTTTTTCAAATAAAGACAAATTATTTTTAAAATATGTTTGTTTGGCTTATTTTTGTCTTTATTAACAAACTTTTGAGTTTCCTTCACAATTTTTTACTTTTTTGAGTCCTTCCATGATTCCATCCAAACTAACCAATAATACACAAAAGTTTGATGCAAAACTAAGAAATGTGAATTTTTTTTGTATAAAATAATAAAAATAAGCCAAATGATATTAAGCCATTACAAGAAAATTGATTCGTATACACCTAGTTATCAAAAAGAACTTTTATCGTTCGACCGTAGTAAAAGATTTTTCAAACAAAAAACGAGCCAATTCATTGGCATTTCTTGAAAAAAGTATAAATTTCTAGTAAACTCAATTTGAAAATGTTACTACGACATTAGAATGTAAAATTGTAAAATAGGGCCAATAACTACTACTACATTCCTTTATGCTCAGTAACGAGGGTGTACTTGATTAAAACAACGCAACGATTTCTCAATCAACAAGGGAAACAATCCGACCTAAAATGTATGAGTTAAACTATAATTGAGTAGACCGGAAAGAAAATATCTATCCGTCGATTATGTTGCCGGCTCCGTTACTAGGCCTCCACTGAAGTGGAAGTTTAATTGAAGCTTGATTGCTTGACTATGTGATGATTGTGATCCCAAATATCGAACTCGAGACTCGATTAATATATAACTCCATTCGATTAACCAGCAAAACCAACAAAACCCTTGAAAAACAAGCGAAGAAAATACTCTACTAGTAAAAAAATCATTCTCTTGCCCACTCTCGTTTAAAACATGACAGTAAAGATAGAGCTGTTAATCACCATATTAATCCGATAATCATATACTACTAACAAACGTTTTCAAATTTATATATTTGGGGCCCTAGCTCTTTTTTGACTACTTTTGCAGGAGTTACAGCTGGCAGTCCAAATCCAGGGCCCGGGGATGCTGCTGAGCGAGTGTTGAGCAGTCGATTCTGTCGTTTATTTTGACACAGATGGTTCAGATTGAATTTGAGCACATACAAATTATATATAAATCTAAATCGTCCATTGCTCGTTTAATATTTGAATTGTCCATTGCCTAGATAAGCAACCGAATCGACAGCTCTGCACCGCTCTACGGCCCAAATCCATAGCCTAAAAGTCATTTGAGTTAACGGTTGTGATTCAACAACGTCGAAAAGAGCCACTCAGATTAAAAAGCCGCAGAAAGTATATTAAAATAAACTGCTTCTTGAGGATGACCTCAACTTGTTTCAGGTAGGAAGGTCCCACGCACAGCCTGGAAGAATCTCACGTGTTACGAGTTTGAATCGGCTTTGACTTTTGGCCTCAAAGTTCACGTAAAGGTGCATTACTCTTCGGCGCGCGCTTGGAAGGTCGTGTGTCCCACGAGAAAGTATAGCCTCAACATTTATTCGAGAAATATTTGAAAAAGTCTACCGGTACAATTTTAAAATACAACTCGAGACACAATTACATCCGGAATCGTTCGATACATATTTACTTATGTATGTACATCAAATAGGGTCCGGATGCAATACTCCAGAAATGTGTTTTAGAGTTGTGTTGGCTTTGCTTGAAATATTATTTATCTGATCTTTCAAATTTTATCGAGATTGGGGTGGGTGTGAAATAAATCAATTTTCCATATAGGCATCCAATAATATTATTTTTAGTTATCTTTCTTCTAGTTTTTTGTTTGAAATTTTGATGGAGTGATTTGTCTCCACAAGATGGATCAAAAATTTATGAAAATATGGCCTGAAATTAAAACAAAATTATGTTTAGACAAGACGTACAATTGTTTCAAACTTTTTTTTTCTTTAGGTCATAAAGTTTTTTACTTTTTAAATTCATTTTATCAAGACAAATTCTTAATCCAAAATACTTCATGCAAATCTAATGAAAACTAGCAAACACGAACAAAAATATCAAAAATTTAGAACTACATACACACCAATTATATACACTCCCAACTCTAACCCATTAGTTTGATTTGAACCGCTCATTTGTTGGACTCATCGAGTTGGTAATAGCATGCTCTCGCTTTTTAAAAGCACATTGATCAGACACTGTTAACTATGTGAACGAATCACTTCTTCATCAAAATAAAATTATGAATGTGTTTTGAGAATAAAAAATTATTTCGTTTTATGTGTCTACCAATGTCTTATAGGTGTATCAATTTCCTTTTGACAGTTATTACCATCTCGACCAGCTAGCCAAACAAAGAAAAATAAAAGTATTTATTTCTTGAATTAAAAATAATGAGGTGATTGAGAAATCTATCAGTCTCGTAAAATGAAAAATAAGTATAACCTTGACAGAAGGAACCTAATAAACCAAGAATGGATCCGGAACAACTCTCACAACATCTTGGAAGTGTGCATGCCTCAGTACACGTCGAACCCCCAATTCAACTGTACCCATTGTACTACTACTATCGATCGCCTGGGTTTATGTAATCCTCTAGTACTTGAATTCTTCTTTCTGCTTTTCGCTTTCCCTCCGCGTCTTACTCTTTATCTTATACAGTAACATTCTTAGTTACGCGCACATGCATGTTACCAAGTTTAGGACCACCCTAAACAAAAGAATCATCAAGGAGGAGACCGGAGTGTCATTTCTTATTCGACTCCGTCATTTTTTTCCCGATGGGAGCCCCGGCGTACTCTTTTTTTTCTAAACCGAGGAACAGTCCTACAGCTGAGTCACCATTGGACCTGACTGCGCAACACAAATTTCAGGAGGAACTAGCACAACTACACCGGTCACAACACCCCTTTTACTATCAGGGTACTCACCCGGTCCATTGGTTCCAAACTGTGCGATGATTATACTCTTGTAGCCGCCCACGTGTCAAACTACTCAACGAGATTTGGATTCTTGTGGTGGACCCAGGGTCTGGATAAATGATCATTACGTTGATATCAGCAGTTGGGGGTTAGTTTATTGTATGTGCGTAAGCCTGTAAACGAACCGAACAGCTCGCAAACTTGGTTCGGTTTGGCTCATTTAGTAGACGAGCTGAGCTCGAGTTTTTGGCTCATTTACTAAACGAGCCGATCGAGTGGAGCTTGGCTCATTTGGAGCTTGGCTCGTTCAACAAAAACTCATCTCGTTAAGGGAGGCTCGATTAGATTAAAAGGGCTCGTTTAGTAAATGACTAAGTTCGACTCATTAAGGGCTCGACTGGTTAAGGCTCGAGCTCAAATTTTTGGCTCATCTAGTAAACGAGCCGACCTCAAGCTCGCCGAAGCTCGATTCGGCTCGGCTCATTTACACTCCTATTTGTGCGGTCCTTTTTTCCTCTCTTTTTTTTTTGGGTCATAGTTTAGACATCAGCAGGATTAAGGGGTTGGGAGATTAGTAAGTTAATTCACCGGAGATTCAAAGGCTGTCTGTATCCCAGAACTCCTCCCACACCCCTTGCGGAGCTCGAACTCTCGCTTCCACCGAGGAAGGCTTGGGATCATGCCAATTGAGCCAATCATAACATGACGGAGGCTCTGTGAAATCTGTTCACGGAGCGGTGCAATCACAACCGTTCATTCTCGCAATCAATGGTAGAGATTCATTTTCAATTTTAACCGGTCACAATTGTTTTTCCAATCCAAATCATCCGAACACACTTTGCAGGTGCGCAATTGGATTCATGTAAATCCTCCTTTACGGAAAGCTCCGGAAATAAATTTTTCGGAAATTAATTCGGATGTCGATACATATGTCATCGAAACTCCTAGCAGACAGCAGCGGTAGTAGCTAATTAGATGTACAGCTGGAATGCTGGATGACTCCTGCACCGACTAGACTTTTTGTCTGGAAAACACGACGAAACTACGAGTCGGGTTCCGTTTTGCCTGCAGTTGTTCTGCCCTCGGACCGATGTTTGCTTTCTGATTTTTTAACATCCGAAAAAAACAAATTAAACAAAAGAAATCTCCCTATCCGATTTACTTCATGTTTATGTTCCCTCTCAAAGGAAATAAAATAAAGACTAGATGTGAATGCATGACTGGCTTCTCAAATACAGTAAATTAAAATCTTGAAAAGATTATCACCAACCACCCCACTTAGAGTTACTTGGCCTACTCAGGGGAGATTTAGACGTTTGCTTCCTCTTACGACTTTTAGATACGAAACCTCTCAGGAGTACCGTGAGAATGACTTTGCTGCCAATTGGGTTCTACGTGCCATCCTATGTCACGTGCTTGGCCATGTGCACCGAATGTCACCTACCTAAATTAATTACTCCATCTGTCCCATAATATTTATCCGGTCTGCAAAACGATGATGTAAAAATAATATAATAAGACAGGTAATCCCCGGCCATTCTCGGCATCTTCACTTTTCGCAAGAAAAATTCAATTCATTTTCAACAATTAATTAGATATCGATGAGTACTTGTAATTTATACATAAAAATTTTAAATTTTTTATTAAAAAAATATATTAATTTTGAGTTCTCGTTTGACGGATCAAACAAACATGTATTTTGAGACGGAGGTAGTGCGAGTGACAGAGGGAGTAGTAAGAATAATGCTGAAAAGAATGAGGGAGTAGGATTAAAAATTGCTATAGGGTGGGTCCCACGTTGTTCCCCTCCAACTAATTTGGCGTTGGTACTCGGCCGTATGTAATCACTACAGGTTACCGCGTAGAACGGGGTTTGTACTTTTGTTCTACGGTCAACCTGTTTCTGTTATGGTTGTTGAATGTTTTCTTTTTTTCTTTCTTTACTAAATCAACGCGTGAGTGATCAGTGATGGATGGAAATTCTATATAATCGCCCCGTTCCAAATTGAGAGTTTCGTTTGGGAATTTTAATTATTTAACGAGGCATGTAATGATTACATCTATAATATCTACTCCCTCCGTCTCTTTTTTAGAGTCTAGTATTTCATTTTGGGCTATCCCTTAATAAGTGTCTATTGTTTAAAGTTAGTGGGTAAAAGTTGGTGTATTGTCTATTTTGTCCCTAAAAGTAGATTCCATTTTGAAAAGTTAGTGAGTAAAAGTATAATGATGATGGGTAAATAGGGAAAGTGGAGGAAAAAGTTGATGTGAAAGGTATAATGATGATATTTTTTTAATAAGTTGGAATTACGAAGCAGGACTCTTAAAAGGGGACAGAGGGAGTAGTATTTTCACCATTACCACTATATTCTACCTATTTTATAGCACTTATATTCACTTGTGAGGGTCACTTTTGAAAATTCAACAAAATTTTCTTTCCATTTTTGGAAAAGGACTATCATTTTGGAACAATCCAAAATAAATAATAGACTCTCAATTTAGAACGGAGGGAGTACTTTCGGGTTTTCTCATTGGAACCAAACTGGGGTCTTGGACTGGACTGAATCCCAATCCACTGTGAACATAGGTTGGGTGGGCTTGTAAACACGCCTTTACCGCTAAAATTTGGGGTCAATAGGCTTTGTTCACTTAAAGTTATTGGGCCGTCCTTTCAAGCCCATTTTTGCTTGATCCACGTTCCTCCTGCAACACACACACACACAAAATTCAGCGGACATATTCGAAAGCAATAATTTTATGTACCCTGTAAATTTTCTCCGAAAGTGAAATTAACGATTGAGATTGATTTTGATGTGTGGGACCGAAACATTCAAATGATTCTGAACTACTGATTTCTCTTTTGGGGACATTTTCAGAGAAACTTTTCGATCGGGATCTCCAGCATTGCTCTTTGGCGAAAAGGAAAAAAATCCGCTAGAGGTGTCTCACCCATTAGGTCATTTATCCATCGCACGCATAAGATTCATTTGTGAATTGTTAGGAAATGTGACAATTTGGGATTGAAATTCTTATATAATAAGGAGACTCACGCCAGTTCATCAAAGCTTATGTAAAGACCTAAGGAATGACTTTTTTTTGGGTAACGGAGGAACAATCCTACATTCAAGCCACTATTTGAATCTGACTGTGCAATCTAAATCTCCGGGAGAGCTAGCACGGCCACACCAGCCACGGCCCACCACTCACTTCAAGATACTCACCCGGTATCGACCCTAGACCTTAAGAAGTATTCCCAAAGGCTGAACATCCGCTGGAACCATTGAGGCAATGAGCATCATTTTGATCTTCGGCTTTCTCAAAAAGTCACAGACCACATTTGAACTCAGTAGTCGGAAATTCCTGTTGCCCCGTTACGTGCTTAATATTGACATCTCTTCTACCTCATAAGTCATTGAATTACACCATTTTAATCCAACTAAATAATAGGCAAACATTTTCAAAACACCGCCATTCCGCGACATATATTCACTGGACACAGAGGAGCTATGAATAATTTGTTTGCAGAGTTTCCCAATCTCAGCCGCCTATTTTGGTATTAGACGGTTCGAATTTTAAAAAAATTATTCGCTGGAAGAGTTTAATTCTTCGCGCAAATAGTTTTTTTTAAAACCGGACCGTTCAATACACTTTAGATGCACGCAATTTGATTCCGTAAACGTTTATTTACGGAAAGCTCCGTAATAAAATTTTCCTCATATTCACTGATGTTAATGTTGTACTCTCTCCGTCCCAATTTCCTTGTCATTTTTTGGAGTTCGTGTCACTTTTCAATTAAATATATCTTGTAATTTATAATGTTTTAGGTGATTTTGAAAACATTGAATTATAGAACAAATCGAGATCTATCAAACAAGATCCATATTGGATATAAATTTCATTACCACTTTAAAGATATAACTAATTTTTTAATCCAGTTAAAATAGAATTGGGACAAGTAAATTGGGACGGAGCGAGTACCATGTAACAGGGCAACTAAGGACTCCAATTACCTATTTCTAGAAAAATCTTTCTCCTTCCAGATATCCTAAGAGTAAGGCTCCGTTCCAGAACACCTTCTTAAAAAATACGTACTTATTTCACATTTCAAACTCAAAAATAATGTAAATGAAAAATAATTTTTTGATTTTTTTTTCCACCGTATTAAAGATCTCAATGAGATCTTGCAAACAAGATCCATATTGCATATTTTTAGATTTCATTAAATCATTTATTTTTTAACTTAAAATTGCCTTCTTAAAAAATAAGTACTTATAATACGTTCTGGAACGGGCCTAACTTTTCTACTCCAGATTAATGCAATAACTCCGCACCTAACTTTGATGGGAAAACCCCTTTGTAAACAAACTAAAGCTAAGTTGCTAACCGCCTTAAAAGTCACATCATCAAAGCTGACCTTTTACATTAATTTCAATCCTCTCGTCAAGATGAGTTAAAACATTAATTACTGTAAGTAACTTTAGTCACAGATTAAAAACAAAGTTACCTACCAAGAAATAAGCTAATTTTTATACATCCATCTCAACGAAGGACAACGTTGGAGCCATGCACAATCTCACAGATCAAGCATGTTGGCAAACTATTGTCCACCAATTTTTCTTTTTTCAACTTCAATGGTCAGATCAAGCATGTTGGCAAACTAGTGTTCAAAATTTGTACTTTGTAATTCATATATGATGTAAATGATCTATCAGTCTGGAGTGAGCCGTCATGCACAATTTAGTCCACCGTTTTTTTTTTATTTTGTTAGCTTCAATGATGAGATCATGACTACGTGCACATACCACCACGATGGTACTCCAAGAGTAGTAAATAATTCTCCATCCGAGTACTCCAATCTCTTTATTTCAGTTTTGTTTTTTTTTTTTTACAAACAAAAAATAAAAACAAAAACATAATTATATAAAAGATGTATCTAACTATAATGATATCAGAGAAAAGAAAAAAGAAGAAGAAGATCCTAATGCACTCTGAGAAAGAAAATGCTCAACTCAGGCCCAGCTCCACCATCAGGATTGATCATATACAACGACTCAGAATCCTTAGACCCCACCACCCTTTCAAACCTGGCCCTTATATAAGTCAACTCCCCGTCGGCCGCCGCGGCCGGCTTCTCCGACGGCGGCGCAGGCAGAACTCCGGCGCCCATCGACACCCCTCTCAACAGCTTTATAACATGCATCTCCTCTTCCCCCATTTCCATCCTCCTAATCGAGTACCCAACTTTCCTCCCATTGCAAAACACCCCCCACACAAACTCCTCCAGTAGTTTCTTCTTTTGGGTCTTGGTGTCGCTCTCCAGCGCGATTCTGACGACATCGGAAGCCATTTCTTTGTGGAATACGGTGGTTGGAAGGGGGAGTTCGATGACGAAGATGGGGAGCCGGTGGGGGTCTTCCTGGATGGTGAGGAGTATCTTGCCTTTCCGGTACCCGAATAGGGTTCCGGTGGTGGCGTTGTCGGTTAGGAGGGGTTTCCGGTGGCGGCCGGTGGCTAAGAGGGTGATCATCTTGCAGCCTGTTGTTAGCATTGGGAAGAGCTTGAACATGCGGAGAAGGCCGCCCCCGGTGGAAGAATGCTTTTTGAGTCTCTTGCGGTGGTGGTTATCGGTGGCGGCGGTGGTGGTTGTGGTGGTGGTGGTGGTGGTGTGGTGGAGGAGGGAGAGGAGAGATGGGTTGTCCATGTGGCGGTATGGAGTTGAGTGCACGGTTGGCATATTGGGAGGTTTTTGGGTTAGGGTTGCTTAATGTTTTGTGGAAGTTGAGAGGTTTGTGGTTGGAGAAGAGTGAGAGAGAGCAAATGAGAAATATATATAGAAAGGTTTATGAAAAGGTAAAGGTTGTGTTTGGTTGGGAGTTTAGTTTAGTTTAGTTTTGGTAGTGGGTGGAGAGAGAAATAGAGTAATTATTGAAAATAGGGGTAATGATTGGAGAGAGATAGAGAGAGATGAGAAAGTAATAATTCGAAAAATAGGGTAATGATTGAAGAAAGAAGTAGGATAATGATTAGAAACAAAACTAAAACTAAAACTAAAATGGGAACCGAACAAAGTCAAAAGCTTTTGGCTTTTTTTTGAATATTTAAAAAAAAATTGAGTAAAAGTCAATTTTTTTTATTATTTATTTTTTATCGTCGAGACAAATCAATAATACATAAAATTTTGATGTAAAATCAATATATACAAAAAAATTTGAATAAAAACAACGAAAAAAGATAAAGTCTACAACTTATAGATTAGCAGAACGGGGCCCTAGTTCTGGATCCGAGGATCCTGCATGGTAGACTTTATATGATGCTCTGCAGAGCAGATTTGGACTGTTCATCTCAACAATCAATGGTTCAGATATTTACTATCTTTGACTAGTATAGTTAACTTTAACTGATAAAAAATAATAACAATATTTGAATCATTGATTATCAAAATAGACGGTCTAAATCTACCCTGCAAGGTGCACAACTAGGCAGCGCCCCGCAAGATTTTCAATTCCCTTAATTCTAGACAATCTAGTTATAGTTACGACTTAGTACTAAACAATTCAACACGTGGATCTCTTATGTACTCCTAAACAATCCAACACGTGGATCTCTCATAAGAAATGGTAAAGCCGTTGCAGCCTTGCGACTCAGTTATATTTACGAGATTCTACACAATCCAGTAAAAAAAATTTAACAGTGAACAAAATGCACGTAAATTAACCTGAACATCTAAATTAATCGGAAAAAAAACTTTGGAAGGGATAACAGTGAACAAAGTGCCAAGTTAGACTTTTCTATTCCCATTCCAGAGTAAAGAAAACAGTCAATAAATAATACGGAGTAGAAAAAAGTTGTTCCTGCACTGGACTCCCCAAAAGAAGTACTCCATCCGTTCCGGTTTGTTTGTCTCATTTTTGACTTTTTGAGAGCGTTTGACCTCTTAAAGAATTGGCTATAATTTTCAATTTGTAATATTTTTAATATGCAATATGGATTTTATTTGATAGATCTCAATTAGTTTTATTATACAAAATCTTCAAAATCATAAAAAAAAAATTATAAAATGTAAGATATAAGTATATTTTTGAAAGACATGTATTTCGACAATTGGACAAACAAATTGGGACGGAGGGAGTAATGGCCAGGGATATAACCAATCCCTTTTCCCCCGTATGGTTAAAAAGAGACTATCCACGCTAAGAATGGAGAATTTCACACCAGAAATGGAAAATTTATGAGAAATTACTTACGGTGTACTTCCTTGCGAACTGACTCAAGAATCAGATCCTTTTCAATTGTGTAAAAAGCAAACTCATTAACTAACCAACCAGATTAACCCTGACAGCTGTGTTATTATACCGATGAAAGCTGTGCATTAGAATCCAATTTTCTAAAAATTTCCTACGTCTGAACTTCTTTCCTCCCCTGTACAAAAGATGTGGGCTTAGGCTTTGTGGGATGTTTTGGAACTGATTTTTGACCTATGTAGGAATTTCTTCAGGCCCCGTCCCGGTTTTTTAAAAAAGGAACATTTAGAAAAAAGATAATTTCAAACTCAAAAATTATGTGTTTACGCAAATAATTTTTCTATCAATATAGATTTTGTTTGATAGATTTCATTGAGATCTTTTAAGCGGTGCAAAAAAAATTAAAAAATTATTTTTCATTTTCATTATATTTGAGCTTGAAATTATCTTCTTTTTGAAAGAAAATATTTAAAAAGAAAGCAAAACCGCACCAATCCAGTATTCAGATCTGGGCATCTTCACTATAAAATGAGTAATTATTCAGTGGTCATGGAACACCGCCACGTGGTGCTCCAACACTCTTGGGATCCAAAACTAGACCCCATAAAAATATGTGGTGGATAATGTTATTGGAGCACCGCCACCACCAAATAATTCTTCGAAGCGAAACAGACCCGAAGTGTCAACACAGAAAATTCTTGCGCACTTCCTAGAGTAGTGAATACACAACGTGAAAGACATAGTCGCTCAAGATGAGATCTCCATGTTAAAAGGGGATCAATTTTTTATTGAACGGTTCAATAAAAAATTGCTCAAATCAAGCCATTCCCAGTTTTTTTTTTTCCAATTTCTCGTAGGTACCCTTAAAATCACTTTCTGAATACATTAAGCGGCTTGGATCATCGTAATTCGATTGAAAAAGAAGAGGTGCAGACCAGAATCAAGTGACCTAATCCGGACTCTATATATATATATATATATATATATATATATATATATATACTAGTGTTAACCCGTGCCTACGGCACTACGCATCCCTGTTGGGAGGAGATGACAGTTGTGTGAATTAGGTGAAAACCATAGACACTTAACAGGAAAGTGGGAGGATGCACTACAGCCTTTGGATTAAATGAATCTAAGCCGTTCCAACAATTTGTCCCCACACCCTTTTGTTTTATTATATATATATATATATATATATGTATATAGTTTTCCAATTTCATCTATGATTCGTTAGTGTAAATTTTTTCTTAAATACCCCTAGACGATTACCGGAACGGGCTAACTTGAACGAATCTCGAACTAGTCCATATGCAGCTAATTATCCCACCGTTCTTTTCATACTTACACTTGGGCTGAGGTGACTCCGAGAGTTGTGGACCCGGAACAATCGAACTTAGGAGGTAACAAACCTTTAAGTTCTAGGCCGAGATCAACCCCTTGGGATTATGATTACTGGAACTTAATAGTATACGTTACATTTTAATAAACTTGAATCTACTCCATGTAATTCATCTATGAAAAGGTAAATTAGTTCATTGATTATTGAATGGATCTATCATTTCATTATGATAAGTTGGTACCATCGTTGAGTTCAATGTTAACCAGTATATGTTGATGCTGTCCTCCCTTGGAATCTTTTAAAGTGGAGAAGGGGAAGGGACCCCTCCAAGTTTGGTTAAAGAGTGAAGGGAAAAGAGGATAGCTAGCTAACTGTACTCCTTTATCTCCAAAATTCAATTGACAAGGCTAAAAGGGCTGCGCAAGGTTTTAATTGGGACTCTTGTAATGCAGGCAGTGGGCGCAGGCGGTGGGATTGGTCCCCGAGAGTCAGTTGAGGTGCGCGTAAATTGACCCGAACATTTAGATGTGACCAAGTTTAGTGATCAAAAGGAGGGGGATTGAAAGTGATAGGATAAAGGTGATCGGACCACAAGTTGTGGGGGAGGGGAAGAAGAAAAAAACCCTCTTCAAAAGGAAGAAAAAAGAGACTCTTTTTAATGGTGGTTTGGCATGTGCTTCTCTGATCACTACATGGGTTATCACCATCTAGCTTTATGCTTTATTAATTTCGGGAAAATGTGTGTGTCATGAATGAACAGATTTATGTTCAACAAAATTAAAACTATTACAGATGTGTTCGGAGTTGCTCAATACAGTGAACGTAGGGGACCCCTCTAGCTTATTTTGAGGGCCAAATTAAGTGAGATATAAATAGGGGCCCCTTTATACATTTGTACGAAAAACTAAATAAACGTTAAAAATATAAATATACATAAAATTTCATATCTTATTCATTGTAACAAGTGAAGTAAGTACATTTTCATTCACGTCTCTCTTGGATCTATGGTAACTTTTTTTCTTTTCCCTGTATCAACTAGGCCTGCAAATGAACCGAGCTGTTTGTGACTACTCAAAGCTCGACTCTATAAATACTCATTTGACTTTGATTGGTCTACCTTAGGTAGATGCCCCTATAGGTTGTATATGTTCTTCTTCTATATATCCGTTGACTTCTTATATTTGCAGACTTTTATAAATGACTATTAAGCCAAAATTAGTAGATAGAACCCTATATAGTATCTTTAAACTTTATTTTATGATTCAAGTATGTTTGAACTTGAAACCTAATAGCAAAGCAAAAATTAAAAGAATTTTTGGTTCCTTTAAAAAATCTTCAACCAAGAACCAAACTGTGCTATTTATCCCCCAATCTGATTTATGTGAATTTCACGTAAATCAGATTGAGCGTAGAGATATCTTTTCTTGATTCTATGAACGAAGTATTGTGTTTGTTTTTGCCCTATCCCACCTCCCAAACGCGTCCCTATCATTGAGGTGCAACTGAACTCATCTTTCCCATAAAGCACGTTCTCTTGTTTTCCAATGTGGGGGAGATCACTTTTCTTGAAAGGGCGGCTCTCCTCTCCTCCTTTCTTTTCATTCTCACTTGCTTCCTGTTCTTTTGGACCATTGTGTCGTTGAGTAGGGCATGTTTGGCAACAAATTTCTGCCTTTTCAATTAGGTCATTAGCTTTTCTTAGCTCACGAACTCACCTATCGATTAGTCGAGACAATTCAGGCATATATCAGATAAGAAATCAGATATTTTCATTCTTAGTTACTACAAAATTGGGTCGAGCATATATATTGTGAGGTAACCCCGAGAAGTTGGCAAAATGGGCATGAGAAAGCAGTAAGTACTTAATCATAAGATTGCATGTTTGAATCCCACGGAGGCCAATTATCCCAAAACCTTGGGGCCACTGGCAGTGGTGGACCTAGAAATTTGACACAGTGGGAGCACCAATTTTCTTTGTAACTGTACTATATGAATTACCATTAAGCACATTCACACCAAAATAATTTTAGCATTCATGATAAAGTAATATTTTTAAACTATATATGTGTTTTAATAACCAACTACTGGGGTAAACTTGTGCACTTCGACTATATGTGTTAAACCAAAATTATCACATCTTCATGATCTATTTTCTTATTATTAACTCTATGAGTACAAGTTTCAGGGACCAAAAGTGTACAAATGCAATATGTGGGTCCATATTGAGTACTACACAAATGATCAGACACGTTGAGAGAGTAGGGGGAAACCTTTGTTTTGGCTATGGGAGGATAGATTTTTATTTTTTCGTTTTTCCTCCACAAAAATACTTTCAGCAGAGACAATCTGCAGAGATCCACGCAGAGACAAATGCGTTTAGCCCCATTTCGGGTCCTGAAAAAATCTAGAAAAATATCCATAAATTTTTGAATATTATTTTATGGAGCCCTGTAAAAAACAACTCCGGTGGATGTCGATAAGTATTACTTTTGGATTCGTAGAGGCGAAACTGCTCAATTCGCCCCTACGAATCCAAAAGTAACACTTATCGATATCCACTGGAGTTGATTTTTTACAGGGCTCCATAAAATAATATTTAAAAATTTATGGATATTTTTCTAGATTTTTTCGGGACCCGAAATGAGGCCAAACGCATTTGTCTCTGCATGGTTCTCTGCGAATTGTCTCTGCGCGTAGCAGAGCTCTTTCCTCCAAGGTGCACACTATTTTCTAGTGCCAGGATTTTAAAATAAAAAATATATAAAACTTAAGGGAGTGGGGGGACTCAAACACACACACTTGTTCACAAAGTCAACACTTTACCACTACAACAAACATTGCTTACTTCCATATATTTGACCTATATAATATATATATATATATATATATATATATATATATATATATACAGAATCTTTAAGTAAGAATCTTAAAATGAGGACATTATATGCGGACCTCCCATTTCTCGCCTTTCCCGATCGGATTTCGATAATCCGAGCCGCTCAATGTGTTCAAAACGTGATTTTAAGGGTATCCGCGATAAATTGGCAAAAAAAATGACCGGGAAGGACTTGATTTGAGCAGTTTTTATTTGAACCGTTAGATAAAAACAAACAAAAATTGCTTGGATGAAGCCCTTCCCGGTCTTTTTTTTTGTTGATTTCTCGCGGGTACCCTTAAAATCACTTTCTGAACACATTGAGTGGCTCAGATCATCAAAATTCGATCAGGAAAGGAAGGTCCACATTTTATTAAAATAAGGTAGTTCTTATAAGAAGGGGACTATATATATATATATATATATATATATATATATATATATATATATATACAAAAAATTGAAAAAAACAATAATTTAAAAGGGCATGGGTGACCCCACGTGCCCCAAGGTGGGTCCGCCCCTGGTCACTAGGAATTATGCTCGATCATTATCTTTGGGGCCTTGAAATTAGTCGAAGTGCATATAAATTGGCCCAGACATCCGATTAAATGGCACAACCTCTCACCGCTTGTTAAAATGATAGATATAGCATCCACGTCACTATGGTAGCATGACCTTTAACAGAATTACATGGGGAGAAAATAGGTCCAATTAGGTGTACCATAATGCTTGGACCAGTTATACTGCGGTGTTATGTGCACCATATTCACGCGTACAAGAGGCATTAATGTTGGTCCATCGTCTAATTATGCATCTATAAATTTTTTTTTTTTTATAACGTAAAGTGTCCCCGGCTAGCTTGCGCTCACCACAGGCTAATTTCTACACCCCCTCCCGTAGCTTTTATCCACACTTATGCGAGGAGGTGAGATTGCCCAAAAAGTTGCTAACAAGGGGACTTCGCTAACAAGGGGACTTCTAACTTTAAATGAGAGCAAACTCCTAAGTCCCAGGTCAACACTACTGTGTCAACCCCCAAGGTACGTTTCTATAAAGTATACTTTCTTAGGTCTTTAGCATTAAATTGGCATCATATGCGTCGGCAACCATATTTTGTTCCTTCCTAAATAAGACCAGATATACATAGCCTAAACAACGCAAGAAAGGAAATTAGAAGAGAAATTATTTTGATGTTAACAATATTTGAATAAGTGAATGTTCCTTTTGGTTGGATTATCGCCAACCTTTTTCCTTCTTTAGTAGCGGGTGACAAATAATTATCCTAACATAGTTGGGATGTAACTTTGTTTCATTGATTAATAAAATTTTCTTCGCTGATTTAAAAAAAAAATCCTCATGTGGAGCCAGTCCTTACAGATCAGTAAAGCTCTGACTTTAATTAGGATCTCGCAAGTGATCGGTGTGTTGATTGATGAATTGATAGACTGGCGGGAGTCCAGTGATGATATAAAACCTGGCAAAGTAAGCCCAGTGATGTTTTGATAAAACCTGGCAAAGTAAGCCCAGTGATGTTTTGATAAAACCTGGCAAAGTAAGCCCAGTGATGTTTTGATAAAACCTGACGGTTGGTCAGTGATGTTTTGATAAAACCTGACGGTTGGTCAGTGATGTTTTGCGATGATAAAACCTGATGGTTGGTCAGTGATGTTTTGCGATGATAAAACCTGGCAAAGTAAGCCCAGTGATATTTTGATAAAACCTGACGGTAGGTCAGTGATGTTTTGCGATGATAAAACCTGGCAAAGTAAGCCCAGTGATATTTTGATAAAACCTGACGGTTGGTCAGTGATGTTTTGCGATGATAAAACCTGGCAGGTGGTCCAGCGATGTTTTGTGATGAGATTGAAACTGGCAAAGTAAGCCCAGTGATGAGTTACATCTAGCAGGAGTTCAGTGATGAATTGAAACTGGCAAAGTAAGCCCAGTGATGATTGTGAAGTGGTATATAAGATAAGCGAACCCTAGTCATGATTCAGGCATGATAAGCTTACCCATTGTTGTAGTTATTGGGGTGCACACTCGGTATATAACTTAGGTGTATCTGCGACAACAAAGGGAAGTGACCTCATGGGACCGAGCATGGCTAGCGGTTGGGGAGGAAAGATCTCGCGGAGGAGATCTTAGATTACACGATAGGATGATGGATAGTAATGAACTGGCTTATGTGAAAAATCCCTATTCTACTTCTTTGTATCGTTTTATCTTGCTGCTTGCTAATTGTAAAGTAAGAGGGGTAGTTGGGTTGGATTATTCTACTGGGTGATTTTATCACTCACGGGTACGTCTGTATCCTGGCAAATCGTTTGCTTCGGCGATCAATTTGCCAGCGAGTGCAGGATTCAATGGTGGAGCAGTTTAAAGACAGGAGGAAAGCCAAGAGCGAAGATCGAGAATGCTTGGAATCGTATCAAGATTTGAGTCAGCTCTGGAGTCAATGTATTTTAAATCACTAAATCTATCTTGAGTTTGTAATATCTAAACTTTATTTTAGGAAATTATATTTATTTAGCAAATTTTCTTAAGAAAATTATTTTATTCTACTCCCGAAAAGGCGGGGCGTTAGCTTGGCCTGAAGATCCGAGTTATCAAAACAAATATTCTACTCAACGAAAATGACCTAATGATTGAATTAGACGATCTATCGAGCACATGAAAGAGATTTGACAAAAAAGCTACATAGATTGATGGAAACATACACCATGCCTATGAAAGTTGAGTTTGCAATTGGTGCAACGTAAAGGTAGTTAGCAGACATGATTATAGACGACTTTTAGCATTCCCCAAACCCTAAAAGTGTTCGTAGGGATTTGATGTTTAAGACCCAAGTTTTTTGGGTCGGGCTCCCCGGCCCCATAGCCCAGCCTCTGTCTGTAGGTTCTATCGTGAAAGTTGGAACTATATCGATGATCCGTTCTGGATGATTCATATTGCATATTGATCGCACACATCCTATATATAGATTCTATCTTGAACCTATATCGTTGATTCATACTGTTGATCGCGTACGTTCTATAGAATAATAATAGTTTGATATGGCATCAATGAGTACGTTATTCTCCAAGGGAAAATGCGAAAAATTCCATGCGGATAGTACTATATACTAGCTTGATTTGACATGACAAGCGTATTTTTCTTTGAGGAATGTGTGAGATCAATAATTTAGATCATCGATGCGAGATTGAGTAGGAGCAAAAGATATGGTAGAGTGTGGAAGACGGGGGCTTGGAGGCTCGTCCCTAGGTTTTTTTTACTTTAATTAGATCGTGATGGATGATCATAAGCAATCCCTATCTATTACGTACGTCATTTCTTATTTCAGACAGTCTACAAATAAAATACCACTATCCTATAAAAATACAGGAGACAAATCCTGAGAAAATTACCATCTTTCATATTTTACTGTGGGAAGCCTAATTCTGATACTACTGTAATATTGTTAATTATGACAAATCTCCATCTGCTTTAATCACATTTATTTGTTTGGCCATGGTCTAGTACCCTTAGGCAAACTGACCTAATAAAGTTATAAATGTGAACTAAAATGTTTCTTCAATTCAGTTTTTGTTGATGCTTTTTTGCCAATAATTGTGCATGTGATGGGTCCGATTTCCATGTGAGATCAGCTTTAGTTTCAGTTTCTATGGATATATTTCCTCTACGTCTATGGTTTGATTGCAACCAAAACAAAGTTGTTTTTGGTGAGAATGGGAGAGGGGCTTCCTTTTTGTGAGTTGTCCTCAGAAAGGGTGAAGACCCACAACCAGAAATCTGATTTGTTTGCTCCCTATACAATTGATCACGATCCGATTCTTAAGGTTAGGCCACAAGATATATAGTAATTTCTCGTGAATTCCGTAGTCCTAACGTGGACGACATGCTTTTGATCTGACAGAGGAGGAGATTAGTTAGAGTGCGCGTAAACTGATCCGAACACCTCTTACCGTCGGAAAAAAAAAAAAAAAGACTCCCTTCTGTGGACTCTTTTAAATTGGAATACTGGTATTGGGCAATAAGGCAACAACCAACAGGTAATGCTACAAACACAATAATTTTTCGTATCGATGCACAATATGTAAAAGGTGGTATCATCTCATTGAGATCCAATTGAGAATATCAATCTACTCAATTACCAATTGAAAACAGTGTCCCTTCGAGATGTGGTGCTTTTCTGGGTACACAAATGAATATGCGGATAGACTACTCCCCTAATTGGTAAGAAAGTATTGCTCATAAAATCACGTAGTCATTTATACGAAACCAACTACACCTACGTCTAGACGGATGCTAAGGCCTACCGAGTATGTTAAAGCCAGATGCTATGAAGACTTGAATCCATCAATCCAATGAACTACTTGGTTATCAAGATGTTGTGAACAATATTCTATTGGGTTTTATACTCTCTCAGAATCAAAATCAGCTAACAGTTTGTCCTTCATTTTTGTTGGGCCCTTGCATGAAGCAATGATCCAAGCACCTTGATCATATCTAACACGGCAATTGGGCTAGACGGCCATAGAAAGAAAATCGATATCACATGTTATGGGCTTGGCAAAAATGGAATGGGATGTAGAGCGATGAACAACAGTCAGCGGCTGATTTGGCCATTTATCTCGGTAATCGACATCTCGAATTCGGTTTAAATATGTGTGTGCTCATATATAATCTAAACTGTCTATGCCGAGATGAACAGTCATATTGGCCGCTTTGCAGCCGCTCTACAGGGAGCTGCTGCTAAGCAGCATCTCCGGATCTGGCTTAAATCAGAATATAAATAATTATAAGTATATAGTATTTTTTTGTTAAATACTAAAAATGTTAATAAATGACCAATTTTTTTTATCCGTAACAACGCAAAAAAAAAAAAATAAAGACCATTTCAATGTCTCTTTCTTCGTCTTCTTTAAAAATTTGGGAAAATTTTGAAATGGCACCTGACCTTTCACTCCAATATCACTAAAACACCTGAACTTCACTTTATTTTAATTAAACACCTGAACTTTCAAAATCCCCAAATTGAGGCACCTGCCGTTAGCTTCCATCCATTTTCCTCACAAATCGGCTGATGTGGTTTATTTCTGGCGTTAAAGGGCCCCACTAGAGATGTTAGAAAGTGAACTCAATACACACAATCATAACCCATGCCAACCCTACTTCACTCTTGGATTGTGATTGTATACATTGAGTTCACTTTCTAACATCTCTAGTGGGACCCTTTAACGTCAGAAATGAGCCACATTAGTCGATTTGTGAGAGAAATGAATGGAGGCTAACGGCAGGTGCCTCAATTTGGGGATTTTGAAAGTTCAGATATTTAATTGAAATAAAGTGAAGTTCAGGTGTTTTGGTGACATTAGAGTGAAAGTTCGGGTGTCATTTTGAAATTTAGTCTAAAAATTTTCATACAATGTAATTTGTAAAAGTTTTTGGGCCGGGCTATTCGCACCCACAAATTTACTCTCATACCCCGTTAAAAATTTTCAATTAGACTCGACAGTTAGTTACCGAAATTGAGATACATTTTCAGCATCCAATTACCGAAATATGATGTTTTTTTCAACAGCTGTTTACCGAAAATGCATGTTTGGCAATTGTCTACCGAAAATTGAATATATTTTCGACATGTAGTTACCGAAATATAATCTTATTTTCAACAACTATTTACCGAAATGTTATTTATGATTTTCAACAACCACTTGCCGAAATATAGTGGGGTATGGGAGTAAATTTGTGGGTGCGAATAGCCCGGCCCAAGTTTTTCTGTTTTAAGAGAAACTTATTAAAACACCGATTGCAATAGGTCTTCGTTTCTCAGATAATGTTTGCACGTGAAATTGGAATTCGAATTTTTCCAGAATTTGCGTACAAAGTCCGCATGATATAGAATTTCCTCATCTCAATAATAAATCACCCCAGCTTTCCCGCCATTCGTCATCATCTTCTCTCTCTAGACTATGGCTGATTCAACAATCCCCAACCCCGATCCATGGTTCTCTCTCTCTCTCTCTCTCTCTCTCTCTCTCTCTCTCTCTTTTGCTTGTAAACCAATGCATAGCCACGAAACACAATTGACTATGGTAGAATTTTATGAACAGGGTTTCTTGTGAATCGCATTGGGATACTGGCGCTGGTATGGGCTCGGCGCCTTGTACTGATTATGCTGAGATAGTGGTGGTCCGTCACGGAGAAACAGATTGGAATGTAGAGGGGAGAATTCAGGTTTCTTTTCTTTTCTTTTCCTTTTTTCTTAAGAGAGGTCAGCTTTCTCATACTTTAATTAATTTTGTTCACCAATTTCACTCTCCACCTACGGGATTCAATTCTAAATTAAGACCATAGCAAAAGTCCTGTATGTATTGACTTTAAAGGGATTGCAAGATGTTTCGAACTTGGACTTCAAAAGTTAAGTCTGTATTGATCACTAGGTTATGATTGTTTCTTTTATTCTTGAAAACTTGGCTATTTCGATTAAAGTTTCTTGACCGCTCCACTAATACTTTTTGCATTTTTAGAAAAAGGGTCAGTTTTGTCTTTAGTCAATGCTGTAATTTAAAAATTTTGACGCAAAACTAATAATGGTGAAAAAATAAGTGAAAAAAACTTGAACGGTGAAAAAAAAGTGAAATAAACTTGAACGAGGACAAAACGTGCATTTTTCTAATGGTCCCATTGTAACATTTCAAATATATCTTCTGACTTGATTACAAGAAAAAGAACCCAGATATATACACCTGGAAAAAGCCCTAAAACTATAAAGACTAAACTACCCTTAACATAAAATAACATTACAAAAGAACCCAAACAACAATATATATTGGAAAAAGCCCTAAAACTATAAAGACTAAACTACCCTTAACATAAAATAACATTACAAAAGAACCCAAACAACAATATATATTCACAGCCCCCCTCAAACTCATGATGCGAGCCCGGAGAGCATCGATAGTTTGCCAAGGAGGAAGCGAAACCGAGCGGTGGTGTGCGTCTTGGTGAAGAAATCGGCTAACTGAAGAGAGGAGGAGACAAATGGTAGAGCAATTGTGCCAGAGTGGAGATGATGGCGAACAAAGTGACAGTCAATTTCAATATGCTTCGTGCGCTCATGAAAAACTGAATTATGGGCAATCTGAATGGCACTTTTATTGTCACAAAAGAGAGGGGTAGGAGAGGAGATAGTGACACCCATATCCGATAAAAGCCAACGGAGCCAAATAACTTCAGAGGTGGCATGGGCCATGGCACGATACTCAGCTTCCGCAGTAGAACGAGCAATAACTGATTGCTTCTTGCTTTTCCAGGAAATAAGAGAATCACCCAAGAAAACACAGAAGCCAGAGGTGGACCTTCGATCAGAGATATCACCTGCCCAATCAGCATCGGCATAGGCCCGGAGAGTCAAATCGGAAGAAGTGGAAGAAAGAAGTAAACATTGAAACATCGTGCCACGAACATAACGAAGGATACGAAGCAAGGCAGCCCAATGAGTAGACCGAGGGGCACAAACAAATTGACTAACAATATGCACAGCATAGGCAATATCCGGCCGAGTGACGGTGAGATAAACAAGACAACCAACAAGCTCACGATACTCGGTAGGATCAGCAAGAGGAACCCCATCAGAATCAGAGAACTTGGCATGTAACTCAATCGGAGTATCAACGGTTTTGTCATCAGTTAGTTGAGCACGATGAAGAATGTCAGTCACATACTTAGTCTGAGTCAAGAGATAACCTTTTGGAGAGGAGGCAACCTCAATGCCAAGAAAATACCGAAGCAGCCCCAAGTCCTTCATCTCAAATTCGTGAAACAAGTGATGTTTCACTTCATCAATAGCAGCAGAGTCAGACCCAGTGATGATCATGTCATCAACATAGAGCAAGATGAGAACTAGACCACGAGAAGTGCGACGAACAAAAAGAGCAGATTCATGAGTGCTAGGCTGAAAGCCAATCTGTAAAACCACATCATGAAAACGGGCATACCAAGCACGAGGGGACTGTTTAAGCCCATACAGAGCACGTCGGAGGCGACAAACAAGGCCGGTGACATGAGGGAGACCCGGAGGAGGACGCATATAAACTTCCTCAGATAGATGACCATTGAGGAAGGCATTTTTAACATCCAGCTGAAAGAGAGGCCATTGGTGCGTAGCAGCCACAGAAATCAAGAGACGAATAGATGTCATTTTTGCAACAGGAGCAAAAGTCTCCTCGTAATCAATACCATATTCCTGAGAGAACCCCTTGGCAACTAAGCGGGCTTTGTACCGCTCCAAAGAACCATCAGAATGTGTCTTTACTTTGTAAACCCATTTGCATCCAATAAGATTCTTACCAGTCGGGAGAGGAACCAAGTCCCAAGTCTGAGTATTAGCAAGAGCAGTGAGCTCGTCATTCATGGCAGTCACCCAGTTAGGATCATTACAAGCTTCTTTGTAAGAACGAGGTTCAAAATGAGAATGTATGCGAGATAAGAAATTGCGATACGAAGAGGAAAAACAAGTATTAGTAAAGCCAAGAAGTTTTACCGATGGACGACGATCACGAGTGGGATACCGTTGTGCTGGTGGATCAGAGTTTTCTGAAGCAGAGGGAGGACGAGGAGTCGTACGATCGCGACGAACATAATGCTTGGGAAGAGGAGGAATGCGGTTGGAACTAGAAGAAGCAGGAGGGGCAATGGGAATATTAGACACTTCGAGGGTACGAACATATTCATCTGTAGGAACATCTGCGGGGAATGGATCAATATGCACAAGATCCTCTTTGACGACACTAACAGGTTTGGATGGGAGAGAGAAGAAGGGGAGACGTTCGAGAAAAGTAACATGTCGAGACACATACAACTTTCGGGTCACGGGATCATAACAACGGTAACCCTTTTGTTGGATTCCATACCCCAAAAACACACATAAGACACTACGAGCACTAAGCTTAGTGCGGTCCTTTTTAGGGAGAAGGACAAAGCAAGTGGAGCCAAACACACGAAGAAGAGAATAGTTAGGAACCTGACCAAAGAGTCGTTCATAAGGGGAGGAACCAGAGAGAAGCGGAGTAGGCATCCGATTGAGAAGATAAGCTGCAGTGAGCACAGCCTCGCCCCAAAAGGCGGCAGGCACAGAAGAGGAAAGAAGAAGAGACCGTGCAGTATTTAAAAGGTGACGATGCTTGCGTTCAGCACGCCCGTTTTGAGCGGGAGTGTCGGTACAAGAAGATTGATGAATGGTGCCAAGAGAAGCTAAGAATTGTGTGAACTCACCAAGAGAGTATTCTCCCCCTAAGTCAGAGCGAAGAACTTTGATTTTTGTTGAAAACTGAGTTTGAACCATGGAGTGAAAATTGCGAAATACTTGATAAAAATCTGACTTGCGGGTCAACAAGTATACCCATGTAAACCTACTATAATCATCAACAAAAGAGACATAATATTGAGAACCACCTTTAGTAGCAATTGGGGCAGGACCCCACAAATCTGTATGAACAAGCTGAAACGGAGAAGTAGAAACAGAAATACTTCTATTGAAAGGTAAAGCAGACATTTTGGCCAACTTACACCCACTACATTCAGAGATATCGCTTGCAGAAATATTTCCCAAACAGCCAGACTTAAGTAAAAGTTTCAAACGTTCACTAGATAAATGTCCTAAGCGAGAGTGCCAAAGATAAAAGGGAGAAGACTCCTGATTTAAACAAAAGGATGACATAACAGTGGTAGTAGACTCAATAGGAACATGCAAGGTCTCCAAAACATATAGATCGCCAACTCTACGCCCGGTCCCAATCTGCTTCTTCGACACCTGATCCTGCACAACACAGCCAGAAGAAGAGAACAAGACATCAAAGCCGGAATCAGACAATTGACTAATAGAGATAAGACTAAGAGATAAATGAGGAACATAGAACACATTTGGTATAGACAAGGAGGAAGATGGAGACGGGACAATAGAACCTATAGAGACGACATGCATAGGAAAGCCATTTGCAGTGGAAATACTAATGGGAGAAGTAGGGGAGACACAATGGCTTAATAATGACAACTCAGGAATCATATGGTGGGAACAACCAGAATCAAAAATCCATGTGGTAGGTAGGATACCTGTGGTATAGGAACCATGCAAACCTGACGGAGTGGTGGTCATAGCAGAAGCTTGAGAATGACCTCCTTGGGTGGCAGCCAAATACGCACGATACTCTTGATACTGCTCAAAAGAGGGATACTGTGGAATACTATCAATAGCAGGAGCTACGAAAGCAGCCGGAGGACGAACAGACTGCTGTGTGGGCCGAGAATGCTGTTGTGCGGGCCTAGAGGAAGTGGGCTTCGAACGAGGGGTGTTACCTGTCATCTGTAACAATTTCGGACATGCATGCTTCCAGTGCCCTTTTTGGTGACAAAAGCTACACTCATCCAAAGCAACACGAGGTTTAGGCTTACTTGTAACTTGAATCAAATGAGAAGACGGTGTAGGCAAGAGAGGTGCCATATATGAAGTAGGCTGAACCGATGGCGCAACAAAAACAGACTGAGATGGAGCTATAGCAGACCCAACCTTGAACCTAGTTTCCTCAGCTATGAGCTCATGAACGGCACCATCAACGGTAGGTTGGGGAGAACGATGAAGGATGGCCCCCCGAAGAGGCTCAAATTGATCACGGAGGGCCATGAGAAACTGTACAAGACGCTGTTTCTCACGGTATGCTACATAGAAATCAAGAGACTGCAATTCTACGGGTTCCATTAGCATCAATTGATCCCAATATTGATTCATTTCATTGTAGAATTCCTGAATGGATTTATCTCCCTGTGTAGCCCGTCGAATAGAGCCCTCAAGTTCATATTGCTTTGCAAAGTTGGACTCAAGATACATCCTTTTTAGGTAATCCCAAACTTCCTTAGCAGTGTCATATCTTGAAAAGTTCATTCCGATGCTAGGTTCGGAAGAATTATGGAACCATGTAAGAATTCGTGCATTTTCAACTTCCCATTTGCCAAAGGTTTTGACATACTCTGCATGTTTCGCCGCATATGTAGGATCATCAGCTTTCACATTAACAGGAGGAGGTTTCACAATAAGGCCTGACATATGACCCCATACTTCCTTGCCAACAAGAAAATTTTTCATCACACTTGCCCAATACGAATAATTACCACCATTCAACCGAACACTAATTACTTTATCTTCTGACATAATGAGCACTAAAAATTGCAAGTCACAACCAATAATGAAAACACGAGTTGCTACTACCAAAGTGGATGAATAGACCTATGTAATCTGTATAACAGCATTCCAGAATACGCCAAAATAGAACCTCAACATTGCAAAATTCCCACAATTAGAAGTAGCTGAAAAAATACCTCAGTAGATGAACTAGTCAATTTCGAGTGCGAAGAACAAAACCCTTCTGATCCAGAAGAGTACGAAGAAGTAGATTCCGAGAACAGCCAGTTGATTTCAAGTGCAAGATGTTCTGACCCAGTGCAATAGTTGTACCTACGGGAGTCACCGGAGGTCGGAGATAGTTCGCCAAGTCGGAGGGGGGTCGAGTCGGAGGGGGTCGCTGCTGCGTTCCAACAGGGATTGCCGAGTCGGAGATGCTGGGTCAAAGAGAGGTTGCAGATTGAGACAAGAACAGGAAGCTTGATTTCAATTTCATGATTGCTGCTGCAGATGCAAAGAAGAGGAGAGGAGAACGAGAGGTGCCATTCGCCCGGGAAGAGCTCTGATACCATGTAACATTTCAAATATATCTTCTGACTTGATTACAAGAAAAAGAACCCAGATATATACACCTGGAAAAAGCCCTAAAACTATAAAGACTAAACTACCCTTAACATAAAATAACATTACAAAAGAACCCAAACAACAATATATATTCACACCCATCTCCGCCGGTTCAGCCCCGGACGTCCCTCTCGCTCTGCTCTCTCGCTCGCTCTGTAAATCGGTTAGACCTAACTCTGTAAATTAGGTTTGATTCTTAAATTGGGGGTTTCATTCGTGTGTTTCGTTGTCTCAGACCCAACTCCGGCGTGGGAGATGGGTGTTTGTTTGAGTTTTGCTTCCCGGATAAGTTTTGGCTGGGATATGCCGAAGCCGGATATGTATATCCGGCCAAATCCCATATCACCTCCTATATCCTTCAAACAAACAGGCAATACCCCGACTTCTATAGCTCCTTTGGAGCCGGTCCACACGGATTTTGTTCACTTTAATTGGAGCCCCGCTAGTAAACGGTGGGATGGTCTCAAGGTTAGTCGAGATGCATGTAAGTTAGCAGACACCTAACTTATAAAAAAATACCTAACTTTTTGAAGCTGAATCGGCAATGGAAGGGGGGAAAAAAGGATTTGGAAGGGAGAATTTTTTTTCCCTATTCGAGTTATCCATTGTTCCTGAATTTCTTGAAACGAAGAATTTGAGAATAACAGGGCATAGTTGTATTTTTTTCTGCTTCATGTTGCCTCGACATTCCCATGTTTCTTCCAAAATGTGGTTAACATTACAGACTTGGTATAAGAAAAGGTTGGCTAGAGAGTATAAAATTTAACCCATTTCGCCCTTAATCGACATACTAACTGAATGAGGATGACAACCGAAAATTTTCTTGATGTTTTGCCTTTTAGAACATATAACTTGATAGAGGTTGGATATGATACTATCGACTTCTTCACGGAACATTCATTGACATGATTTAAAATCGAGGTGAAGGGAAAAGGAAAGGACGACAAAGGACACAAAAGGTAGTCATGCCCTCCTTGATTGGGGCACATGCATTTTCACATTCAACCTCAAATCTTTTTAAAGAATCTTTTTAATTGAAAGAATAGATTAGTTGCAAACTAACTGAACAGTCGTTCATTCCCTTGTACCCCTATTACGATCTATGTTACATGGACTCGGGTGCGAGTATCGGGTGTGGTTGCAAGTCCAAGCGTCGGACCTTCGTAAACTTTAATCTTGGGATACGTGAATATGTGTCCCCAACTTGGGTACGGGTACGGGTACGGGGACACATCTTGAACTCTTGTTTGTATTATATATTGCATATTTTTTTTCAGATTATGTACCGTAAACTATATTTATAAATGTATTTAAACAAGAAAGGGTTAAGAAAATTATGTTTTTACTATTTCCCTATTTCCTGTCTATGTGAAATACTCGGAATATCGCTTTTCTAGCTAATTTGATATTCATTTTCTGTAAGTATCTTAACAGTTAGAGGATCCAAGTGTCTAAAAGGATACGGGTGTCGGATAGATCGACACGGGTACTTGAGCCAAAATAAAGGATCCATGTAACATAGATTACGATAATATTATTGCTTTGAGAGTAGCTTGCTGTCTGAAAACAATGAAATGGTTGCCAAACATGTCAATACTTTTCTTTTCATAGGCGACCACAAATATTATTTAATTAAGTCCTTTCCCAATTTATCTCAATGCTTTCTTCAAATCCCACCTGGTAAGTCGTGGCACTTTGTTGTCCTAACTTCCTCATTCTCGCAACGAGTAACATATGTGGTTTGCTTTGAAAATGTAAGTTTTGCATTATCTGCATGTTTCATTCTGTTGCCTATCTCTGGTTAAAACAGTCCACTGTTAGATTTAGAAGCTTAAAATGGGTATCCTGAGCATTTGAAATAGTCGTCGACTCTCGAGGCATCTTAAGATGCTAATCCCTTCTTCCCATGAAGCCACTAAGTCTTTGTATTCTAAGTGGATCGATGATCTAAGCACATTTTTATCTCACATGGCTCGTTGCTGTTCTAACTCTTCACCATCAAGGATGTCCTGGCATCCCCTTCGAAAAAGAAAATAAGAAAATAAAAATGACAACTTTTTTGATCTCCAAGTTGATTGCTCATCTGACGCGCAAAGGTTTCTTCTGGACTTGGAAATAACTTTGTGATTCAACCATGTACTGTGTGAATGAAAAAATAACTTTGTCATCAGTTTTTACTCTTTTGTGACATGATATGTTTGAAATTTGTTAATCTATGGATGATTCTTAATAACACATGATATAAAGATATCTTGGTGTTCTAGAGGTTACTAATTCTTTGTGCTTTTGGTGGCCATGTCTATAACTTGCTGTGTTCTCTATATTGTTTCTTTCTATTGTATTTATTCGTACTTTTCGACCTACGCCTAATAATCAGGGACATGTTGATGTGGAACTGAATGAAGTAGGGAGACAACAAGCAGCTGCTGTAAGTTGACACTTGACATTGGCACTGTTGAGAGTTTTTATTTCATCATAATAATGCATGCCTTTTAAACTGCTTGCCTTTCTTGTAGGTGGCTGATCGACTCTCAAAAGAGACTGCAATTTCTGCAGTGTACTCGTCTGATTTAAAGCGAGCTCTTGAGACTGCCCATATAATAGGGAACAAATGTGGTGTGTCTGAGGTATGATTCAAGAATTGAGACAAAAAAATTTTAACCTTATGTTTACTATAGACAGCCGAGAAATTATGTCCTTGACACCGTTTTGCTTGTTCTTGTTTTTCTTTTCTTGTAAGACATCGAATCTGGCTATTGATTTCTGCTTTCCTCCTCCATTTCTGGATCTTTACCTATTAAATTTTTGCATGTCAAATCATATAAGTCGGCAAGTTCTGGTCCTTCTTGATCAAACTCCACATTTTTATCTCCAAACCTCGTGGTTTTAACAAGAGATTTCTTTAGATAACGTATCTGCAGACTGATGGCCAATTTTGTATTCGCTTTTTTCTTGGAATGTTTCAGGTCATACAAGATGCAAACCTAAGGGAACGACATCTTGGAGATCTTCAAGGTTTTGTATTACATGAAGCAGCCAATCATAAGCCAAATGCATATCAAGCAACTTTATCTGCCAGGACTGATGAAGAAATCCCCGTGAGCACTTAAAGTTTAAAATTTTGGTTGCTATTGGATATTTGAAATCAAAGTTCCACGAGTTTTTTTTTTTTTTTTTTCCATTTCCATAACTGTATATAAACCTTGTGCGAGGATCAAATTACCAATGTTCTAAAAATTGCTAAGCGCTAATCGGGCGGTCGACCACCTTCAAGCTTCAAGGCCGAGTAATCGGCGATTAATCGGCGCAAAGCAATTCGTCGGATCTAGTCGGATAGGCTCCGCTAAGCAACAACTGTACCACAGAATAAGTTCAGATATATGGCAGATAGATTACCTAAGGAATTTTGGAAGCAACATAGATGTGGGGGCTAATAGAATTTTTCATGGAAGAATATAGGTTTCCTATGACTTGCTTATTATAGGGTGCCTATAAGTGTAATATGACCTGTTTTGAAAAGAAAGGGATTGACAAAGGAGTATATTGATGTGGTAAAAGACATTTATGATGGAATCTGAGCCTGGACTACAATTAGATCACCTGCAGACGACACATGGGAGTTCCCATAGGGACAAAAAAAGGTCTTCAGAAAACAACTATTAGGCCGTGGAAAAACTGTTCGACAACATCAGAATAACAGATTAAGAATGAGTTTAGCTGAGAGGAAGGCACTTAGACACCTTGATTCATGTGTGGTAGGATTAGGAAAGATAGAATTGAATCCATACCGTTCATGAAATGGTACGAGTAGCAATTTTGAGAGTAAGTTGATTGAAATGCTACGGAGAGTGAAGACCTAATTTAACATGGGACACTGTAGTAAAATAATATGAACTATTAAATTCAACTAAGTATAAAGCCCTTGACAGATTGGTTGGGAGTTTGGGACACAAGGGTTGGTTGGGTTTGGTGGGCATGTAAGAACAATATCTTGCTTCAAGGTGTACTTAGGATTGTACTTATTACATATTCCATCTTCTTTTGTGGTATTATGTCATTTCTGGAATTCCCCTCTTTACTTTAATTTACATTTTCTTGTGCTAATGTAGTTCAAATAAAAAGCCATTTGTGCTGATGATTTGCCGGAACATGCTCTTTTAGTTTCTGTAAAACCCTTGACCATTTACGATTTTAATATTTTAATCGAGTACATTACAGCCCCAGCTTTTGTGACTTTCAGGGTGGTGGAGAAAGTCTTGATCAACTCTTTCACCGCTGCACATCTTCATTACAGAGTATTGGTATGAAGCATATAGGTATATTCGTTATCACAGTCGCTTGGCCTCTTTTCCCAGTTTATAACTTGGTTGTTCAGAATGTATACTGGTTCTGGTAGCTAGCAATAAGGCAAGTTAAGTCTTTATTCTTCTCCAGAAATCCTCCTTGGTGTTGAATAGCCATTTAATACCTTCGAAATATCACTCAACTTGACATATCCGTTGTAGACCACCTTATATGCTATCCGCCATCACAATTCTTTATTTCCCCATTTTGAGTAACTTCAAGTACTTTAACCCCTAGTCGTGCTCACCTGCGATATTCTCTGGAGTCCAAGTCATTTGATCATTTAACTGGGCTCCCCCTCAAGTGGGCGTTGGATTGGGGCCCCAAGATTAGTCGAGGTGCCTGTCAACTGGCCCGGACACCTAAGTTATCAAAAATTGTAGAAGAAGTCATTTGATCATTTAAAATGGAGTAGCAAGTCTCCTCATTTTAATTGCAACATTCATTTTGCGAGTTCAAGTCCTTTATTTTCTCTGTCAATGTTATGTAGAAGATGCCTATTCGTACACACAGTGGATCGAATGGTGCCTTTTAAGGTGGATGGAATGGTGCTTTAGCCTAAGGCGTTCAATTTCTTTTTTGCCAACTTCTTTGTACATTCCATTGCAGGTGAGAGAGTGGTAGTGGTTACTCATGGTGGAGTTGTCCGTGCACTTTACAAGCGAGCTGCTCCAACAGAACAGCTGCAGAAGAAGATCCTGAATGCATCTGTAAATATATTTCACTTATCCAGCAAAGAAGACTGGACCATAAAGACATGGGGTGACGTTAACCATCTCAATAATACCGCATATTTGAAGACGGATTTGGGAGGTGACAACACATCTTCTGCTCAAATAAATCCAGAATGCTCTTCTGGCTCCTCTGGTTGATTACCCTGTAGCAGAACATTAGTCAGACTACAATCAAATAGTATGTAAATCACCACCCAAAGTCTATTTCAGTAATGAATCTAATTTCAAAGTGCACTGATTCGAACTGCTCATGGAATTATGTTCAATATGGATCTTAGATTTTATTTGCAAGGACACCTTCATTCTCTTGCGGGTTTTCGATTCTGCTCGGGATTGGCGCTTTTGGTTTTGTCGATGGAATGTTATTGAAAGGTTGATCTGAATGCTACATGCCATAATCCTTGAGTAACTTCAAAATCTTTCAGGTTGGCTTCTGGCAAATCAAATCCTGCTATTTATGTAGCCTGTAAAACTCTCCACTTGCTTGCAACTGTTCCACCTCGTGTAAAACCAACTTATTACCGAAGTACTATACATTGGTTTTGATATATGCATTATCAAGCAACTGAAGCAATTTTCAGTCTCTGAAGCAGTAGGTTTTTGCTGCAAGAGAACAATTCTTTCGTTAGTTGCAGTTTCCTTTAGCCAGATTCAATTTTCCAACTGCAGGACTGTTAGTGAATTGTTTCGTAAAACCTGTTACTGCTTTACATTGACGTATACACCTGCCGACTCTCCCATTTTCACATTTCCCCCGCCTAAGTATCGAAGGGCACTAGGCGCAGCAAGTAATTATTCAGTGGTTTTGCAACATCCGTTAGTGATCTTGCAGGCATTGCCACATGAATAATCATTGTTAATCCGAAAGGATTGACTTGGTGGTTGAGATTGGAACTAAAGGTTGCTTCCAAGTTTGAAACTTCTTAAGTGTTATTTATTCTTATAGGGCAAATTAATACTTGAGTTTTTTTTTTTTTTAAATTAACCCGCATGACAAGGGAAAAACCTGATTTTAGACACAAGTAATAGATTGCAAGCAACAAACTTATTATCCCTGGGTAAGTACTTGAATCCGATCAATGCTTTGCTCATAATTGTTTCATGAGAACAAATTTATTTCCTCGAAAGAGCTTCGGCTCCAACATAAATGCGCCTGATTGCGTGTGCCAAAAGCAAATATCTATGCCCATTGGGCCCAGGAGTTGTCCCAAGGGGTGATGCCTATCACAGCTCTAAATATTTCTCGTGGATTATACTAATTTTTAAGTTAATTATGAAAAATTCAATGGGATTAGCCCCTGCAAGTCCTTTGAGTAAAATTTTTTCTTTAAATTTCAATATGTGGGATAAAAATTACTAAAATTTCATGTTATCAATCATTTTTTTTTAAAGTTATATGTATAAAATTAAAAGGTGGTTACGCACGAGCATATAATATGTCGCTTCTTTAGACCCGCGAGTAGCAATATATACTTGTAAAATGTATTTTGACTACCGATATGAAAATATACATGATTCAAGCCCATGCTTGACACAAATTGTGCCTCCGCGGTCCACCCACGCGGATAATAGTACTTACGGAGTAGCCTATTTAATAAATACTCGACCCAGTTGACTCACTGAATGGCCCTCTCGGCTGCAGCCTCTCTCACTCGCCGCTGCCCCGTTAATTCCCTATCCACTTCTTCATTTTCTCGGCCCTTTTTAAATACTCGATTCATCACAGACAAACCCCACAGTCGAAAACAGAGGCCGGCAACAATGGCTTACGCCTCGTCAACGGATGAGAAAATCACCGCACCATACGGTTCTTGGAAGTCTCCGATCACCGCCGACTTCGTCTCCGGCGCCCAGAAGAGCCTCGGCGGCACCACGGTCGACGACCACGGCCGCCTCTTCTGGCTCGAGTCTCGCCCCCTCGAATCAGGGTACGAATTTACCTACGTGCGTAAATATGTATGGTATAAAACTAATACGGAATTATCTTGTGTGTGATTAATTCAGCAAGGACTGATAAACGAAAAAGGTTACTCGAGTTCGAGCTCGTGGTATTCGTTTGAAAGCTCGTCCAAGATCGGTTTACTAAATGAACCAACCTAGGTTGAACATTTTTTGAAATTGGTTAGGCTTTCAAACCAAGCTCGAACAAGCTACTAATCGGTTTTGCTTGGCTTGTGGTGTATAAAAATTCAAGCTACTCAAGATAGGATTGTATTCGGCCTGATAAAAGCTTGTTTCTCGTTCAAGATCGGCTCGTTTTGTAAACAAGCCTTAAGCTACGCTTGAACATGTTTGGAAGCTCGTGACGTTTTCAAATCAAGTTTTTCACAATTATTTGGCTCGTTTATCACCCCTATCTGCAAGTTGAGTACACTGCCATTATATTCGTGAACATTCACGAGTTAATTCACATAGACCAACAAGCAGAATCACACAGGCAGTATGATTTCAATTGGCATATGTCCATGGGAGTTCGGTGCGAAATCCCAGACACAGTCACACGTGCGCATCTGCTCATGACTTTATGTTATGTTGAGTAATTTTGTAGCAGTTGATTCAGATGCTGGTGTTTTCTTCAAATGCAGGCGAAGTGTTCTTGTTAAAGCTCCAGAAAAACCTGGAGATGAACCTACTGACATTACGCCCAAGGAGTTTTCGGTGCGAACAGTGGCTCAAGAATACGGAGGTGGTGCATTCAGGATTGTAGGGCATACTGTCATTTTCTCGAATTACGAAGATCAGAGACTGTACAAGCAGTCAATTCAATCTGGAGGTCATCCCCTTAGTGCTTGCATTGTTCTCGCTTAGAGTGCATTTTATATGAACATTAGCTTATAGAACATGGTTTTAAATTTTAAGCTACTTCTCAAGACCATCATATTCATTTAGCTCTATTTTCACCAGCATGTGTGTCCAATTTTAGACTCGGACTCTGTATATGGCTTTTGCGAAACTTGGATTGGCCGGTGGTCAAAGTCTGAGACTTATGGTTTGTTTGGAACTTGAGGAAATGAAGAGAAGAGAAGAGAAGAGAAGAGAAAGTTAAGAAGGTTTTCCCTTCCCTAGTTTGAGAAGAAAGAGGGAAGAAAATAACAAAACAAAGTATCAAGTACAAAGAAATTTTTTCTATACTCTCTTGACGGACCATTAGGTTTTTGCTCCCAGTTCAAAATCTCCTAGCTATTATCAACTCTTGTGGCGCCACCCCGTGTAAGCTGGTCCAGACACCTGAGTTATGAACATATGCATGCGGGAGCGACTCCGAACTTAGGAACATGGGGTTAGGCGGTCTGCACCATGGGCAAAATACTTGCTCCTACTATTGTACTAAAAATTACTAGTATTGATTAGTTAATAATTGACACCATTAAAAATATTGATGACCCCAATCATAGAAAGTGTAGTGGTAGCCAAGTGGTAGGCACCATGTACTCCCATGCACTCTGTAAAAGTTCAAACCTCACTAACTACAACTAAAAATGCTTACTTTTGCCGAGCAGAAAAAGATGACAATCAGTTTTTTAACAGGGGATAATCTTCCTTGCATAACTTGTCCAAACTTTTTCCAGTTGACAACTTTTGACTATCCACTCTCTCTCCATTCATCGAAAGCAAGGGTTTGTGGTTTGAAATTAGGGGAAGAAGATGTAACTAAAATTTTGCCTTTTATTCTGGTACTGATTTAGAGTTTCATTTTACTAAAGCGAGGATTACAGTTTTGGACATGGGAGATCTAAAAATATAACCACATTTATACATCTATATAGTGTATACACGCGCATTTGGAATTTCTTAATGGTGTCAATGATCCCATCTATATCCATATTTATACATCTATATCCATATTTATACATCTATATGACCCCATCAGTGATTAATCCTGCAGTCACCGCTGTATGTATGTGAGGCTTTTACTACTGTTATATGAGGCACAGTTAATTCAATTAGACCAATTTTTTATATTCTTGGAACTTAAGAGCTTATATGAACTGACAGATTCATCTCCATTGCCGCTTACGCCGGACTATGGTGCACCGTCAGTGTGCTATTCGGATGGAGAGTTTGATTCACACTTTAACCGTTATGTTACTATAATGGAAGGTAGATTGCCTTATACTCTGCAGCCTCCAAGGGTCTAAACGATTTTGTTTGCTTTTCCTGTCAAGCATTTAGGCATTACTATTTTGCATTTGTTGCACAGATCGTCGTGAAGACCATCTGAATGCAACAACAACTATTGCATCGCTCAACATCAATGAGCATAATATCCAAGGTTAGGAGCAGTTGCTTTGAAATTTATTACTGTTTAATTTCCCTGCATGCATGGACGGCTAAGCTCTATGGGTATGCATACTATGTCTGGTCCTCCAATTCTCTGTCATTCTCAAAAACCCATTTTATATCATTTTCCAATGAAGATTAATGGTTATTTTGGTCCCGTATTTTTGTCATATCACATACAGAACCAAGAGTTTTAGTGAGTGGAAACGACTTCTATGCCTTCCCACGTCTGGACCCAAAAGGAGAAAGGATGGCGTGGATTGAATGGGGACACCCTAACATGCCATGGGATAAATCAGAACTTTGGGTTGGCTATTTTTCAGAGAATGGGTAACGTAGCTCTTTCTGTACTTTATGTTCATTTCCAGCGTCCGTTTAACTTTGGTGATATTAATTGTGTTAGAAGTTAAGTCTTCACTACTTTATGCTTGGTATAATGGTATGTTTTCTGAATTTATCTGGATGCATGTGAAGGTGCTATTTAACGCTAGTTTTGTTAGTCTCAATAAGAAAAGGTGGTATAGTATGTCTTTTTTTGGTTTGCCTTTTTCTATCATACTCTGAGACATGAACCAAACTGGAAACAATTGATATTTGCTGATTGGATAAAGGATCAACAAAACATAGGCCAACACACAACAAGAAAGCCGTGTTTTCAATGACTTGATTCCTGGGTCGTGAGAAAAAGCTGCTTAGTCCCAAATAGGAAAGTTTGCTAATCGTGATCGGTAACATATCTCTCTCTCTCTCTCAAAATATATATATATATATATATATATATATATATATACACACAGAAATCTTCAAGTAAGGACCTTATATGCGGACCTCTCATTTCTCGCCTTTCCCGATTTGATATCGATGATCCGAGCCGCTCAATATGATCAGAACGTGATTTTAAGGTTACCCGCGAGAAATTGGCAAAAAATGACCGGGAAGGGCTTGATTTGAGCAATTTTTATTTGAACTGTTAGATAAAAAACATACAAAAACTGCTCGGATGAAGCCCTTCCCGGTCTTTTTTTTTTGCTGATTTCTCACGGGTACCCTTAAAATCACGTTTTGAACACATTGAGCGGCTCGGATCATCGAAATTCGATCGGGAAAGGGAGGTTCGCATTTTATTAAAATAAGGTAATCCTTATAAGAGGGGACTCTCTAAAAAAGAGGACAGTACAATAAAGCCAGCTCACAAGGACTCAAACTCAATAAGCGCAACTTACACACCCTAAAACAAACCAGCCCCTAGAAGCATATGACAGTGCCCTTCTCATCAGCACAAAGGACAGCTCACTTGCTGGTCACAAGACTCACAACAGAACCTGCGATTAAATGGCACTCAAAAGTCAAAACCCAGGTAGTTCACGATCCTGCCAGAGCAAAAATCAAAACTCAGCTTCTGCTGAAAATCCAAAACTCAGCTTCTCTCTAGAAAACAAAAACTCAGCTATAGCAGAATGCCTTCAAATGTAGGTCCCCATTAAGTCTGCAGGCCACCTAACCAGATTAGAAACACCAGCTAGTAGCCATCCTATACCTCCCTCAAGACAACTCCATGATGGTACCAGGTATGGCACTCAGCTTCCAAAAGCCACCAAATACTATTGAACGAGAGATAAACGAACTGAGAAAACTGAACAAGGTTGCCATTGTTTTCCCTTTTGCTCCCTGGCCAAGATGGGTCAGCTGGAGTAAAGAAACACACACCTCGAACTGTCAACTATCCTCACTGGTACATTGATAGTCAACGCAACCATGTTACATATAACTAGTTTTGCGGACCATGTTGCATTATTGAATCTCTAAAGCTAATGCTTCTTATCCACTCATACTTGCTTTTTTTGTACTCTTTAGGTACTGTACATTCTGCTACTATAAGGACATTACTGAACTTGCTCTAGACTCTATTTCTTCAAGTAGGCGTATCATTGAATAATCCCTTTTGTTAGGAAGAAGATTTTTAGTTTTCTTTAGATCTAGACTATTTGTTTTGTGTAGCCCTCCTTTAATAACCATGGCCAATCCTCATAATGCTATGCAGAGATATCTGCAAACGTGTGTGTGTTGCTGGTGGTGATCCTGCAATTGTGGAGTCTCCAACCGAGCCCAAGTGGTCATCTGATGGTAATCCTTTTCTTTTTATGTACTTCTGAATTTTGATTGTCAATCCTGCATAGGTCGAACGTGTCCATATCTCGTTGATATTTCTGCTTTGTGTTTTCTCATCCTTTTTTGCTTGATTTGACTTGAAAGTCAAGTGGACATATCTACTTTATCAGCATCTTGGGTTAGCGTAGCTTTCGAAGGCCCTTGGTTGTAGCTATTCTTATGGCATATATGACGAAGGAGTTGTTGACTCATTTGATCTGACTTTTTTGGTTTGAGAGCTTTTTGTTATTCATAAAATTGGGGAGTGAAGATCATTCGTAGTAAAGCATTAGGAAACTTGTTAGTACCAATTTTTTCTTCTATACTTAGTTAGAGGAGCGGCCTATCAAGAAGTGTATAAAATAGCAAAGCAACATTTTGTCAATTGGTGGAAAACCTTAGACATAAGAGAAGAGAACTTGGTGAAATGTCATGCCTATAGTATATTGCCTGCTAGGCTGCTGTAAACAGTTTCCAGTTAAAATCTTCAAGACTTAAAGTTCTACAAGTTTCTAATTCTTGACATCTCTTTTTAGTTACACAAAAGAATCTGTCCAGTTCCGATTGTTTATATCTTTTGTTCGCGTTCAGTTTCTATTGTTTGTATCAAAATTGAAATTGCAATTTCAAAGTTTAGATTTTTTTCTTAAGAAGAGGGAAGTGAAATGTTTGATCAAAGATGAAACTCAAGTTGCGTATTTGTTTCTAAAAATAGCGATGACATCAATGGTCCTTGGTTTCAGTCCTAGAATCTGGAGTCTCTTACAGTGTTCTGCAGAATATTAATATATCCTAGGAGTCTAGGACACAGGTCGAACACTCACTTTTTGTGAGGATTTGGCTCAAGCTCCTCAAGAGTTTTCTTATGACCATCATGTTCTCTTTGCTCATGATGATTTTGTAGCATATAAATGTAACAGTTATTGTGACCTATTATCAAGTTCTTCTGCTGTAACTACTTAAATGGGCTTTAATATCTAAAGGGCTTCAAACAATTACATCCATTGACTTACTATGTTTGTTGCTGCAGGGGAACTATTCTTCATCACCGATAGGGGAAGTGGGTTTTGGAATATTTACAAATGGGTAAACTTCAGAGTTTGACATCTTAGATTTGTTCGTTGAGATTCGATGTGTCCTAGTTTATATAGTCTAATTTTGCCTATCAAGTTTAGTCATCTTTCTCTGTTGATCTAGGTATTAACTTGTTCAGCTGTGATCTTGTTTAGTTCTTTATTCGTTAAAAATTACTAATAGTATAGCATATTAATTAGTTTGAAAATCTTGTGTCTTGGAGGATTGAAGAAACTTTTTTTTCCCTTTCTGTGGGAAAGGTTCGTGCCGCTTTATATGGAAGACTCGTTTGTAAAGACAAACATTCATGTTTGATGATATAATTTTGAGCAAATTACCCAAACCTTCATGTATAATTTATTTTAGTGCGCCCACTACTCTGGCAAGTTATTCTAACCTGAGAAGTTGTTGACAAGCACATGTAATGGATAAAATAATATTCCCCTCTCTTCTTGGTAATGGATAAACCAATAACCGGGTTGCTTAAACAAGTCAACTTCCTTTCTGCTTGTTTATAGTGAAATTGTTTGTGATGTTATATAAGCCCTTATTGCACTTCTATAAATACTGGTAGAAACTATAATGCAAAACTCCTGTATAAACATGTAAAGATTTCTCATAGAAGAGAAGCAACGTTTAAAGTGTTAATGGAGCCCATGGTTCTGCTTGCTCTCATAAAAACGAGAGAAATTATTTTACTGACACAATTTCGATTCATCATGGTTGGGTCAAACATATTCTTTTTTGCTTTTCTTTAGATGAGGTTTGTGTGCATACCTATGCTCTGGACTATCAATGAAGGAAGCATGGTAATGTGCACATAAATTGATTTGGGTCTCTAGGCCTGCCCTCTTTGATGCCATTTGGCTTTGATTTGGGGGCATGGTTCTACAACAAAACGTCCCTGTAGCTCCTCGGTTCTTGGAGGTTTAGGGGGGCCACTGTTTCAGTGGTACTCTGAGAGCAGCCACTTTGTGCATATATTGCCAAAGCTTAGGTCTGTCTCTAATCATCCCCCGCCCATAACCCCAATGATTGGGGACTAGATGGGTTATGTTATGTTGTTGTTGTTGCTTTTCTTTAGATGAGGTCATATGCATTTTGTTGTTTAATCTTCACTCTTTGGATGCAGGTTGAGTCTGATAACAAGGTGTTGCCAATTTATTCCATGAACGCTGAGTTTTCAAGACCATTATGGGTTTTTGGCATAAGTTCGTATCAAGTACTTCAGAGTTGTGAACAAAAAAATTTAATTGCTTGCACGTACAGGTGATCTGAGAGATGTTCCATCATATTGTGTCTTATGCGTAATTTCTTCCTTCATTGCTATTTTAGCAGTGGTCCTGTCATTAGCTTAATAACCTAATGAGGTTGTAGTGATGCATTGCAGGAAGAATGGAAGATCTTCTTTTGGAGTTCTAGATGATGTTCGTAGCACATTATCTCTTCTTGATATTCCTTTTACAGACATAAACAATATTGTAATGTCACCGAACTCTATCCTCACTTGTTTTGTTTGATATTAAAAAACTCTCTGGTTGGTAAGATCTGATGTATTATGTAATTATATACTTATGCAGACTTCGGGGCTTCATGGCCTGTACATTGTGGGAGCATCAGCCGTCCATCCTTTATCAATAGCTAAGGTGCTGCCCTCCTTAGAATGTGTAATCCTCAACAATTTGTTTCAAACATGAATAAGGTTTTCTGTGGTACATGTTTCCCTAAGTTTTTCTGTGGTACATGTTTCCTGAATTTCTTTTGAGTTATTCAGGTGACTTTAGATGATACTAAATCAAAAGTCATAGATTTCAAGATCATTTGGTCGTCTTCACCTGATAGTTCGAAGTACAAATCACACTATAGCTTGCCAGAATTGATTGAGTTTCCAACTGAAGTTCCTGGTCAAAATGCTTTTGCATACTATTATCCGCCAACCAACCCCTGTTATCAAGCTAGTCCGAAAGAAAAACCTCCGCTACTGTTGAGGAGCCATGGTACGACTTTATGGTTTTCTTATGTTTAGATGTTTAATGCCTTAATGCTTTATACATCCAGTTCAACGTGTTTTGTTGATGCATCCACCATAGCTGCAGTTTCAACACCTATAAGTGCCCTGTTCACTTCATCCGGTCAGAAAAGGAAGAAAAAAAAAAACGGATTTGCGCAACGAGCTAAATGACTTTTGTGCATATAGGTTTTACATGGTGCGGCAGTGGTATTGACATTAGATTAGTGTCTGTGTCCTAGATTCATGAACATGATGAGTTTTGAAGTGGTGGCAAATGAACTCTACATCCAGTGCTTCTTATCATCTGTGTCCTTAGTGCGTGTGTAAGATGTCAAAGTTTAGCCAAGGTTTACGGCAGGAAGCGAATAATTGCTGCTGATATTTTGTGTTGCTTTCAACAAACTGTGTTTCAACTTCCATTTCTGAATTTCAAGGATCTGATCATATAGTCAATGCATTGAAAGTTAGCAAGGTAGACTTGGGGAGAGTTATTGGATTAGGAAAGTTACTAGGTAAATCTGAAAGGCAATTTTAATATCAAAAAGTGTCCATGTTAGGCGAGCGTTGATGCAGGATGCCAACTCACAGCCAAAAATTTCCATTCCAACAAATCGTAACTTCATTGAAAGATATCAAGGATTTCATGAGAAAAATGAATGCACATCCCAGAAAGGCTGTGGACACAGCAAATATGTGCACAGATCGTGCACAGATTGCTATGTGGGGCCTACTACGTGTCCCACACAAGTGATCCGAGCCGTTCATTATGTTTAAAACATTTTTTCAAGGGTCCCCCCCAAAAATCAGCGCAATCCGATACCTATAAGTACTTGATCTAATCGTCTAACTTTTCATTCTCTAAAAACCTGAATGAAAAGTTAGATGATTAGATCAAGCACTTATAGGTATCGGATTGAGCTAATTTTTTTTTGCGGAGGCCCTTGAAAAAATGCTTTAAACATAATTAACGGATCGGATTCTTTGTATAGGGCCCTTAGTGGGCCCCATGATGCAATCTGTGCACAGATTTGCTTGTCAGTTGCAAGGTTCCACATCCCAGGTACTAACATAACAGAGTTATCAAGGAGGGTTTTTTCTTTGATGTATACTGCATATAGATTTCAGTGGCCAGTTCTTTGGCTTCCTGGTGATGTTGTCCCTTTCAAACAAGTAGTAGCTTCCTTTTACTCCATTTTTCTTTGTTACCATTCATTGTTGCTAGTCTATGTTGGATTCTTCCTGGTTGGGATCTTAAATGCCCGTGGCAAGCAGAACAATGCAGCATTTCATCTACAACAACGAGCAATCTTAAGGAAAGAATACTCCTTGTATGAAAACCTCTAAGCCTAGCTAACACTTACTGTGCCCCATGTTTAAAAGCATGTGACACATGCACTGTGTTGCTGTAAAATGCTGGGAAGTCTCAGGAAAAAAAAGTGGTAGATTAATTTCTGTTAGATTACTTCTATGAGGCATTGCAAATTGCCAACAATTCAGGAGGTGGAAATGCTTATTTGCTTGCTTTTATTGGAAATGAAGCTTTAACTTTGAAACTAGTGACTATGATGTATCTGCATACAAATATCCTTGAACATTTTATAGCATGGTGCATGAAATATTGCAGGAGGGCCTACCGCTGAGACCCGTGGAGTCCTTTATCTTGCTTACCAGTATTGGACTAGTCGAGGTTGGGCAGTAGTAGATGTCAATTATGGTGGAAGCAGTGGTAAGTCCTCAACTTCGTCCATTGTTTTCATATGAGTTTCGTATATAGGATCTGAATTGCCTAGTTATGTATTGATGAGAATTGGAACTTGTTTGATCGTCTTGCTTCTACCAGATCACCGGTAGCCTTTATTTTTTTGTCATTTTGTATCTCAAACATGTTGACTGTTTTCCATTTATAACATATTTAAATTCTTTGTGAACCTCTCATATCTTCTGCCTGTGGCCATCTGGATTTACTTGTGAAGGTTATGGAAGAGAATATCGTGAAAGGCTTTTGGGTCACTGGGGAATTGTTGATGTCAATGACTGTTGCAGTTGTGCTAAGTTCTTGGTAATTGTTTCCTATTTCCTCAAAGTCTCTAGCTTTTTATGGATGGGTTGGGCAAACATTCCTCAGGTTGTCGTAATATGTGTGTTTAATATTTCAGGTCAATGAAGGAAAGGTCGATGGAGAAAGGTTGTGCATTTCTGGGGGCTCTGCCGGTGGATACACAACATTAGCTGCTCTCGCTTTCAGAGAAACATTTAAGGCTGGTGCTTCCTTGTATGGTGTGAGTGCTTGATTCTGTCATCAAATTTATAAATCTTGTTAGAAACTATTTTTCTTTCCACAATTTTCAGCTATTCATACCTTGTTGCTCAATGAACAGGTAGGTGACTTGAAATCCTTGGCAGCAGAAACTCACAAATTCGAATCTCACTATTTGTACAACCTTGTTGGTAAATATCAAAACACATTTTGTGAGCATTTTTACTTGTTGATCCACTTGGTTTTTTATTTTTTTGTTAAGGCCATCAAGTGACACATTTCAGGAAATGAAGAAGATTTCTTTCAGAGGTCACCCATCAATTTTGTTGATAAATTTTCTTGCCCCATACTACTGCTACAAGGGTTAGAAGATAAGGTAATCACAGCCCCATTATTCTCAATTTTCTGTGTTTGGCTGTAATTAATCAAATTTATAACTACCAAATTAATAGATGAAATCACATTAATATTGCTGTCTACAATGTTGGAATGACAGATCACAGGTCCTTCAAATTGTTTTTTCCCATTAAGTACAACTATAGAAATCCTTAAAACATTTTATCTGTAGATTGATAGTTCTCAAGTTTCATCACATCGCGGGAAGTTAGTTACTTTGCTAGAGTAGATAGAGCTATAGACACAATCAAGTGCTAATTTGAGCACTAGCCAAAAGTGACTTCAGATTTCCTAATTTTTGTCAGATTTATTTACTTGATCCATGTTCCCTAACAATAGTAGAATATGATGATGCCTTTGCTCGTTCCTTTATATTTGAGTGATTCACAATTCCCTTGATAGGAAGTGAATCCATTTTAAGAATCCATTCTTCCTACTTTAGTAGGGGCATGGTGTTTGTGATCAGTTAGATGGAAAAACACTATGAGATTAGTAAAATGGTTTAGAAATTTCGGATGCTGTGAATCCCGGGCATCAAATTTTATCCCATCATTCAACTTGCTTTGCACATTGTATTACGTCCAATCCAATGCAGAAAATTGGGCAGCAGTGGTTGGTGTGTATAAATGACTAGATCCTGATTTTGTTTGCAAGGGTATGATTTCCTGGTGAGACAATTTTTATCTTCTAACTCAAATGTGCCACAAATACCTGACCTATACGCAATATCAATTGGACATTTGACATTAGTAAAGATTCCTCAAATTCCACCTTCTCACTGTCCACCTCTGCCATTAGTTTAACAGAATCATCCTAGTTGGATCTGACATGTCTAATTTTAATGGCAAGCGTCACATATCCCGTCATAATGACTTCCAGATATTGTGAAAATCTGTCCAATGGTTGCAGGTTGTACCCCCTGATCAAGCGCGCAAAATTTACGCCGCGTTGAAGGAAAAGGGTTTGCCCGTTGCTCTTGTTGAGTTTGAAGGAGAGCAGCATGGTTTTCGCAAGGTACTCCCTGATTTGACCACAACACGTGTCTACTTGATGAAAATGATCGCACTAATAAGTTGAATCGACAGGCCGAAACCATAAAGTTCGTGCTGGAGCAGCAAATGGTTTTCTTCGCGCGTCTAGTGGGACACTTCGAGGTTGCGGATGACATTACTCCGATCAAGATTGAGAACTTCGATTGAGGATCCGAAACTGTGTTTTATATATGAATTGGTGTACTGAGCGTTGGATGCGGCATCATGTTTGCAAGATTAGGATCTAAATGAAACTCGATGCACATTCATCTGCAATAGTATCTTACCTTGTTCAAGTTCTGTGCAAAATTCCACATTTCTTGTTAGGTTACCAAGAATGCTGGTGTTTCCTGTTTCCAGATTGTCTGTTGTCCACAAAGGGGATAGGACGGTGAAGTCCCTTCTCATGGGTCTACCATGGGCCCCATCTCCATGATCCCAGTTTTCTTGCGTAGATCATCCTCACACTGGGCGGGGGAAATACAAGGAAGGTGGGATGGTATAGCGCTCAATCTCACTGTCCAAAAAGTATTTTCGACGGTCCGGGTTTTAAAAAACTCTTACTTCCTACAAGAGTTCTTTTAAAATTCGGACCATTGATTGCTGAAACAGACGGATCGGATGAAGCGTGGCACCGTGCAGCGCGCCTGGGGCCGCTACAGGGTGGGGAGAAACCATACGGAAGTGATATCATAGGTGATTTCATTTCATTCGTCTTTGATAAAATTGACAAGTATGTTCTGAAAATTTCACCGTCTATTTTTTTTTTTTTTTTGGTAATTATTAATGCCCCTATGCTGAAATCACATGATTGAATGTTGCTAATCTGTTTTTCTCTTTTGGTTTCCTTTTACAAAAAATGGAGTGAACTCTGTAATATAAGAAAGTATATGGAGTTAAATGTTATTTTGACAAAAACATAAAAATATCATAAACGTACTATATCAAAATTCCCTGAATTCAAACCCCTAAAAAAATAGTATTCTATTTTTAGTATTGATTCTCTCTCTTTGGAATCTTATGTCATTTCTTACTCACTTTTGGGAGATGTGGGGATATATTATTTTTAAATATTGAAAAAATCACTAATCTCTAAGTGCTCATTAGTTTCCGACAGATCCGCACAGGCATCTAGACGTCTCTCTTTCGCTCGATTAGCGCCTAGCGAAAAAAACACTGCTTCTAAAGGCCCTTCTCTTGCCATTGAATGGAATTTTAATAGATTTAAGCTTCACTATCGTTAACTACACCTCAAGTTATTGTTAGATATCTTCATTTATCATGGTCTTTTACATTATCTATCTGCGACAACCCATTTGACAAACTTAATTATTTCATGTGATTTCTCAGAGAAAAAAAAAATTCATGTGCCGCGACATTTTTATTTATTTTTGCTCAGCCATGTTCTGCGACACCGAAATACAGTATCAATTACTCTACATTTTAATGGTTTGGTCAACAAAACCCCAAGTTGACATGTGAAAACACAATTTTGAATTATATAAAGAAATGGCCTCTGCTCATCTAGAACAAGTTTCATTTTTATTTTATTTTTTTCAAATCAAAGCTCATCTAGAAGGTGACAATAAAATACTATTCTACTAGTATTATTTTAATTGCGGCCTTTAAATTTCTTTCCAACATGTCGTATTTTGTCTTAGACGTCCTTTTTGGCTAGTCAATGGTTCAACAAGCGTCACATTTGTCATGGCGTAAACCCAACCCACATCTTTGACATTTGTCCTTTTTGTTTTGTAATGCAATGTGTCTCAGGTCAGCTTGCGAGTACTTTGAACTAATTTTTTATAGCCCCTCCATAGCCGTTTCACACTCTTATGTAGGCCTGTCAACGGGCCAGATCAGGCCAGATCCGATCCGGATCCGATAAGACTCAGATCCGATCCGAATCCGATAGTGATAATCCGGACCCGAATCCGGAAAATCCATTCCGATCCGAAAATCCGAATCCGATCTGAAAACTTTTTTACTTCAAAAATTTTAGCAAAAAATAATAATAATTTTTAAAAAAAAAAATTCCAAAAAAATTTTAAAAAATAAAAATAAAAATACAACTTCTTAAACATTTTGTTTTCAAAATAAAAAATTCATTGTTTTTTTAAAAAAATTTTAAAAATTTTAAAAAATAAAATTCGGATTCGGATCGATAACGGATTTAATCCGAATCTGATCCGATCCGATCCGTATTTGAATTACCAGATTCGGATTATCGGATAACAGATCGACGTTATCGGATTCGGATCCGGATTCAGATCAGATTTTTCGGATCGGATCCGGTCCATTGACAGGCCTACTCTTATGCATAATAGGGGTGAACATGGTCCGGATTGGTTCGGTTTCATACTAAACCAAGAACTGAACCAATACTTACGGATTATGAATTTGGAGAACCAAACCAACCCACAAAAGGCATAAAACCAAACCAATCCAAACCATTTAAATACGGTTCGGTTTTAAATCACGGTTTGCTTTGAACTAAGTTATTGTCTTCAAAAAATATTTAAAGTACTTAACATTATGAAGATAAATTAAAAAAAATACATATATTTAAACCAACTCCATTCAAATTATTAAAATACACTAATATTAACCAACTAATTAAGAGTAGGAAACCAAAAATTGCCTCAAGTCTTAAACTAAGAAAATAAAATGCTGGTAAGTCACTTAAATGAACCAACTAAGAATACCAACTACTAAACATCTTAAGATAGTTTAACCAAATAAATGGCCAAAAATAATTTCTAAAACTATTGAATTGAAATGAGGTAGCAAAAAGGCAATAATGGCAGCATGGTAGAAACCAACTTGTGATATCACTCTACATCAAGGTTCATATCATTATCTTGACAGTGAAGGAAAATTAAATATTGCAGTGAATTTAATGGAATCAATAAATTAATAAAGTAGTTGATTAAAAGCTCCCATATTTATTGGGTGAATCATAATTAATTTATATATATGTGTATGTATGTATTATATGGTTCGGATCGGTTTGGAACTATAACCGTAAACATGAATCTATAAACCAAACCATATAATGCGATTTCTAATTTTTTTAAACCATGACCAAACCATACTACTAAAAATCCAAACCAAACCCTCTGGTTTGGATTGGTTTGGACTGGATTCGCGGTTTGACGGATTTTTTGCTCACCCCTAATGCATAAGAGTAAAGTGGCTTCAAGAATTATTGATAAGAAGAATCAAATCTGAGATCCTAGGATAATGCAAATATTTAAGTCTCACGTCAAGACCACTTGGCCAACCTCTTCGGTTATCATTTTTGACTTTGTTTTTAAAAAGAAAAGGATATTCGTTCATGCGGACAGATTATTTTGTTTTACCATTCTCATGCACGCATGAGTCAAGAAACAGAGAGGATTTTTCCCGATCAGATCCACAAGCCCGTTCCAGAACATCTTCTTATAAAATAAGTATTTATTTTACATTTTTAAACTTAAAAATAAAGTAAATGAAAAATAATTTTTCAATTTTTTTTGCACCATATTAAAGATCTCAATAAAATATTTCAAACAAGATCCATATTGCATATTTTTAGATTTCAATAAACTCATCATTTTGAGCTTGAAATTGCCTTTTCAAAAACTAAGTACTTATATTTTGCGTTCCTAAACGGACCCTCAGCTTCCTAAAAAAAACCTGGACTATCTATCAACTGTGTTCGTTTATAATTTTTTCCGAATCCACTCCAATGATGATTGAAAGCATTATATATTGTCCAGTTCATAAGTTATGTCAACAATCATATCAATCGGATTTCAATAGATATAGTTCTGAATACATGCATCTTGCAACAAAACAAAAAATCATTCCCACGTTTGGATAAACCAGATTTACAGATTATCTTGATGTTAACACTCAAGTGTTGATTGACAGGGTAACAACAAGATTTTGAACATCATTGATGATCTTGACATGGGTTGAAACATGAACGGCTCTTCTGATTTTCCGGATTCCTCTCACGTACATGCAAACTATCGAATCAAATTCATTTTATTTTTTTAACTCAAATCAGTTTACTTGAATGATGTTGGAGATTTTGCGAAGGCTCAAAGCCAAAGTTAGTGCCGAATTTGACAACCAGTGAGCCATGAGGACTTGAATTTTGTCAAAAAAAAAATTGTCAAATTACAAGTTTTATGCTGGTTCAAATAACTAATGGGTGGCCAATGTGCTCTTAGCTCAGTTGGTATCACCCATCATCTTCTTTAGTGGAGGGCTTGGATTCGAGTTTCATGAGAAACGGTTGTTCGGATTCAAAGTTACGGACAGCCTCTGAATTATGTGTGAATTAACTTGCTTGCCAAATAGCCTTTCTATTCGACAATTCACACACCTTTTTATAACCAATTACAATTTCTATAAAGTTCTTATACTGTTGTGCATGAATCAAATTCCAGTGTGCAGTTACATAGTAATTCTGCTCGTAAAAAGAAACAATAAAAGAACGTAGTAATTCCAAAAACTTCCCCTTACTTCCCACAACTAATCTGACCTTGAGACTACCTTTACAAACAAATTGAATTCCAAACACATAGCCATAATTGTTGCGTCCGGGATGCCTCTTTAGATTTGATTACATAACATAATATCACATTCTACAAACGTTTTAAAAAATATACTTGAATGTTTGATATTGAATGCTGAAAAATACTTAATTAAAAGTCTTCCGTTGGTTCCAGCAGAGACGGTGGAAAAGCAGCAGACAATCATAATCCCTTCCTCGAAAACCCAAACCCATTAGCAAGCGCATGAACGGCAGGATTAAACGCCAGCTTCCCCACAATCCCCTGCTTATACGGCAAAAACGTCTTCTTCTTCAAGTCCTCCGAAACTGCTCTGTTCACCGTGTAATGCAACTCATGAGCCGAAACATTCCCCTTCGCCCCCTTCCTCCTCAAACTCGACCCTTCGATTGCCCGAAAACTCGAAAAACCCCTCACCTCCTCGTGCTTCTTGAACAGAGTCGTGTACTTTCGCCCTTCCGAGGCGCTCCTGAAGAGGAAAAAATCCTTCAGCCTCCACTTCCTGCTTCCGATTTTCGAAAACAGAGAGAAATTAGAAGTTTGCTTTGATGTGTTCTTTGTTTCTTGTTCTTCCCACGGGTACTTAGAAACCCTATCGGGAGACTGTGACCTGGCTCCTCTCCGGACCGAATTCGACGATGAGAGAGTTGGGTTTCTCTCTCTTCCTCTGTTCTGCTCTGTTCTCTTACCGGTGTTTTCGTTTGATGAGTTTCTCTCTCTACCACTTCCTTGCTCTGTTCTCAAGTGGGTATTTTTATTTGGCTCGCCAAACCTGCTCGGAGGGTTTGAAGGCCGGATTTTTCCGCTTTCGAACAGTTCTTCAGCTGGGAGGGTAGTTCCCTCTAATTCTAAACGGAAATCAAAGGCAAATTCATCGTTGAAATCGCGGTAAAATTCGGAGATTCGGGTGGGGCTGCTGGGAGCGGTTAAGGAGTAGTGGCCGAATCCTTTTGGGGTTGAGGGGGAGGTTGAGAACGGGGAAGTGTTGAAGTGGAAATCGTTGGTGGGTATTACCACCTCCATGGCTATGATTAACGCACCCCCTGTGTTTGGTTTTTGGTTTGAGTGATGAGTGAATGAGAGGGTTATAAAGGGAGAGGCGGGGGTAGGAAGGAGGAGAGAAGGATCTGGGAGAGAGAGAGAGAGAGAGAGAGAGAGAGAGAGAGAGAGAGAAGTCTCTTGCCGCCTTTGATTACTTTTTTGCCTTGGTTGTCACGTTCTGTTTTGTGTAGAACTGTTTTGGTTTTGAATACTGTGGCCTGTGGGGTATATGTAGGAACTTTGGGATGAATTTTCTGTCATTCCATGTGCGTATTACATCACAAGCAGTGCACACGGCTATGTGTATTAATCTATAGGGAAAAAAACTGAAACGGTCCCTATAGTTAAGTGTTTGTGTTAACTTGGTCACTGTAATTATAATTGGGTCGATTTACACTCTGTACTTTTCATGTTGTTCCAATGATAAGTGCTGAAATATTGATATTTTGGCTCTTCAAACTACACTTGTTAGTTGTTTATATTTGTTTATTGATATTGATTTTGCTTTTATTTTGTTTATAGGTTGCTCGAGCTCATTGCCCAAGATTTTGGATAAAAACGTGATTTGAAAGAACTGTGAGGTCAAAATACGAAGTTACTCAAAGCCGGGGATTAAAAGCACGGTTACTTAGTTTTAATTGATTTCTATTTTAATTCTTAGTTTAGTTGCAATTTTTTTTTTTATTTCTTTCTTACATTTTTTCTTCTCAGCCTTATTTTATTTTTCTCCCTTTCTTAGAATTTTTTTTACTCTAGATACAGAATTGAAAATTTGCAGCGCAAAGAGGCGGCGAACCAGCAGGTATTATCGCAACAAGTCTTCCGCCAATTATTTGAGCAATGTAAGTTTTGTTATTCTTCTTCATTTTTTTTCCTAGTTATTTTAGTTTAGTTTCTGAGTCAGAGTCAATTTCACGTTTCATGCAAGGTCTTCGTTTGTTGAGTCCTAAATTTGTTCCTTCAGATTCTGAAACCAAGCAAAACTTTCAAGTTAAGCGGGCGGAGTCTAAATTGGCCAAGCTTAATCCTAATATTACTCCGATGGCTGAACGCCAAGACCCTCTAGCGTTGAAATCACACTTCATACCCACCTCCTATACTCCCTCATCTTGTATACAGTTGCCGGCCACTACGGCGACTCATTATGAGATTGACCCAAACATGATTCAAATGCTTCCATCTTTCTATGGAAAAGAGCAAGAGGACCCTTATAAGCACCTGAACGAATTTAGAGAAATATGCGGCATTGTAAAAATTCAGGACTTCACAGATGATGAACTTAGGTTGCGGCTATTCCCCTTTTCACTCAAGGATAAAGCCAAGAATTGGTGGACGTCTTTACCTGCCAATTCCATTACTACTTGGGACCAAATGCAACAAGTGTTTTTAAGAAAATACTTCTCCATAGGAAGGACAAAAGAGATTCGTCAAGCCATAACAAGTTTTAAAATGCAAGAGGGCGAACAATTTCATGAAACTTGGGAGAGGTTTAGAGAATTGATTAGGAAGTGCCCGCACCATGCAGTACCTAAGTGGCAGTTGGTGGAAAGTCTTTATGACGGATTGAGTCTGGGGTTTCGTCAAATGGTTGATGCCTCAAGTGGGGGCAATTTTATGATGAAAACTGAGGATGAGGGATGGGATCTTTTTGAGACTTTGAGTGAAAATTCTACCATGTCCCAACCACGTGGCCTTAATGAGTTAGGCCAATTCAGCGATCTCTCGGCTAAGGTCGATGAGTTGTCCCGTAAGCTTGATAGTCTCTTATCTTTAGGGCATGTTTCTTCATATTCACCTCAAGCTCATCTTGTCATGGAGGTGTGTCAGTTGTGTTCCAATCCAGGTCATTATGCGAGAGAGTGCCACGTGGCATCTCAATATATTACCCAATCATCGAGACCACCGTCTCCCAATACTTCCAATCCTCAAGCTTACAATTTAGCCCTCACACAGCAACCATACCAACAATCTCTTCCTCTGTCCACTCAACGGACACCATCTTTTGAGGAGCAGATGTTGCAAGCGATGGGTGAACTCAGGGCTAATTCACAATTGCACCACTCCCATTCTCAATCGATTGCAAAGCTAGAGACCCAAATGGGTCAAATAGCTAATGCCCTCAACCTTATGGAGGAAAGCAAGTTGTCAAGTCAACTAGTGACCAATCAAATAGGGGTTCATCAAATTGAGAGTTTGCAAGCTCATGGGCAAGCAAACATAGTTTTGAACCTTAGGAATGGGAGGGAGGTAGAGACTAGACCAGAAGAGGTCAAAGCAGAGGAGAAAGTTTATCCCCATATCGCAGAGGGGTCTAAAGTCGATAAGAGGTCTAAGGGGAAGGTGACCGACCCAGTGTTCACATTTGTTCCGGGGTTATCTGAGACCCCATCTTATATTCCTAAGGCACCTTTCCCAACTTGCCTTAATGCACCTTCACTCTTTCGCAAGAAGGGGGCAAAACAAGAAGACATGATGGAGGTGTTCAAACAAGTCAAAATCAACCTCCCTCTCCTAGAGGCAATTAGTCAAGTTCCAGCTTATGCTAAATTTTTGAAAGACCTTTGTACCCAAAAGCGTAAGGCTAAGACACATGAACCTAAGGAGGTGCGTCTCACTGAGCAGGTGAGCTCTATTCTTACACGCAACACACCCATTAAGCGAAAGGATCCTGGAGTTCCTATTATTTCGTGTGTTATTGGCGATCATGTCATTGATAGAGCACTCCTTGATTTAGGGGCCAGTGTCAATTTGCTCCCATACTCGGTATATGAACAACTAGGGTTGGGAGAGTTGAAGTCCACGTCGGTTACATTGCAATTAGCTGATAGATCCATTAAGGTGCCGCGTGGTGTGATTGAGGATGTCCTTGTAAAGGTAGATAAATTTTACTTTCCTGTCGATTTTATAGTTCTTGACATGGAACCAGTCCATAATCCCAACAAACAGATTCCTCTCATCCTTGGTCGACCTTTCTTGGCTACAGCCAATGCTTCTATTCATTGTAGGACTGGAGTGATGGATGTATCATTTGGAAATATGAGCGTGCAATTGAATGTTTTCGATGCCAATCTCTATCCCTGTAAAGATAAAGACTGCTTTGCGGTTAATGAGGGTGATTATATGGTTGATAAGGCACCTCCAAACATTCGAGTTAAGGGCCCCACAGAAATGCCTTTTGTGCATGAAGGCTTAGATAGTGGTAACATTGCAATGGGTCATGGTTCTCTTAATTCGAAGAACCACATAGACAAACCTCCATGGAGTGACACATACATTGAGCCTTGGCCCACACTTTCTAGTTCTTCTGCCTCCTCTCTTACAGAGGTTGCACCGAGACTTGAGTGTAAACCACCACAATATGCATGCTTGGGGCCAGGTAATATTTTTTCTGGTGATTGATATTTAAAGGCTCTCATTTTGTCTGGCTGAAGACATTAAATTTAGCGCTTCTTGGGAGGCAACCCAAGGGCCATTCATTGTTTAGTGTTGTCTTTGAGTTTTATTTGTTTATCTTTTTCTAGATTTGTTAGTTTTTCTTTTTGAGTAATTTTTTTTTCCCTTTTTATCTGTATTTTTTGTGTGTGTGTTTCTTGGAGGATAACATTTTGCAGGTTGTTCAATTTCAGTTGGGGGTTTTCCCTCTTACCATAGTTTACCCTGCTTAGTTCCTCCTATTTGAGGTGATATCTTTCCTCGCTTTTCTATTTTTGTCCATCTTTTCATTTTCTTGCTTTCAATGCGGACATTGAATAGTTCAAGTTGGGGGGAGAGATCACTTTGTTCTTTTTGCATAGTTAGGGCTTAAAAAAAATTAAAAATTAAAAATATAGTGAGATCTTTCTTGCGTGGGACTTGAAAATTTGCGAGGTATTTATTAGTTGCTTGAATTGAGGCATGTTGGCATTGTTTAGGTATTTTGTGGACCGTTAGTTCTTTATGCTATCTTGTTAATGCATGTAGTTATGGCACTTGCACCTCTGCAATTCACGTCTATTTGGACTTAGTTTGCTTGTGAGTGTCGTTTGAATGTTCGCAATGGCTAGTTTAGTGGAGACTTATGCCCATGTGAGTTTTGAGCCTTATCTTTTATTGGAGTGGTGTCACGTAACTTCTTAGTATGTCAACGGAAAGAATATACTTGTTGATGGTCTCATTATTATTGATTGCTGAGTGTTGGAACTTGAACGCATGATATATAATATCTCTTGGTTTTGGTTTGTCACATGGGTGTTACACCCCTGAGAGAGGATTATAGGCATTTTCTTGATATTTGGGCCGGTTCGTTCATTTATTTTCACATTTATCCCTTGCAAGCCACTTTGAGCCTTTCATTATTAGCCTTTTCTTGGTTAGCTCCACCTTCCATATTGTGTTTGGAGAAAGGCAAGAATGTAAAGGTAAAATTTTTGGGTAGTTTGTGAATTTTTGTGCCTGAATTGGTGGTGTCCCTTTAAAAAAAAAAAAGAAATACTACAAAAGAAAAAAAAAGAGAATAAGAAGAAGCAGAAATGGGCACCAATATATTTGGGAAGGAGGAATTGTGCTTTATGGTTGAAAAATGTTGAAAGGTTAGAAGGCGAGATAAGGTGGAGTTGAAAAGAGAGAAGAAAATGGGCGCACATTATTAAATTAGCCCTAAGTTGTTTGCCTATTCTCAGACACGTAATGTTTTACCCTAACCTTGAAATATTTTTCCTTACCCCACATTACAACCAAAATTAAAGTCCTATTTGATCCTTGGGGTGATGGGAAGTGGATTGAAGGATGTGAGAGTGAGTTCCAATGCTTGGTGTTCTGTCCATGAGACCGTGTGTCCACCATATTACACGTTCTTTTCGTGTCATAGTGTGCGAAGTGTTTTGCTTTCAATTACATAACTTCCAAACCGCACACTTGAGAGTTCATAATGCATCTTGTTTCGAGCGATTTTATTTGTGAGTGTATAACACTGTGAGAATTGAAGTCGAAGCTCGGTCCGGAGAGAACTTTGAGTGGCATGTCATTGGTGACTAAGTCCAAGTGTTCACACACGCTAAATTAGGTGCCATGGTTTATATGCATGTCTTCATAGCATTTTGAACTGATGTTGCCTATTATACATGTACAATGACTTTGTGCCTTGGCTTGAGAGACTGATGAGTTACTTGCAGGTTGTGGATTTCGTGTAAGGGGATTCACGGTGTTTTGTGGGTGATCACTGCTGAAAACCCTCACGAGACTTCACTCGTCCTACCGGGGCCGCCCGGGGGTTTAAAAGAACTATCTATTTTAATTTGTCTTCATTAGTTTTTCTATTCTTTTCTTTGCTAGGGACTAGCAAAGTGTAAGTTGGGGGGCGTGATAAGTGCTGAAATATTGATATTTTGGCTCTTCAAACTACACTTGTTAGTTGTTTATATTTGTTTATTGATATTGATTTTGCTTTTATTTTGTTTATAGGTTGCTCGAGCTCATTGCCCAAGATTTTGGATAAAAACGTGATTTGAAAGAACTGTGAGGTCAAAATACGAAGTTACTCAAAGCTGGGGAATCAACTAATTAATACACGAAGTTTGAAGGGCCTTTATGCAATTAGTTCTTTAGAACCCTATTAAAACAATTGAAACCTACTGCCTTTCGGCAGTCAGTTTTGGAACGAGTCTTCGGAACGGGTTTGAAGGAATTGGACGGCCGACGGAGGCAGCAGCTTTGAGTGGGAAAACATCAACTGAGATGTTTATCCTCATGGCTGGCTAAACCCTCTTCTAGGGTGTAGATGAAACTCAAACTCTGAGTAACAATTTCTATGTTTTGATTTAGGTTTTATTATTCGAATCACAGTTGTATGACTTTTAAGGATTTATTCACGATGTTACTTCTTTCCAGCAAATCTTGTGTATGAAATCCTAGGTTTTATGCACGTTCATACAACAGTTTTAATTGTTTTGTGATAACTGGTTAGATGGATTATACTACGTAAGACGAGTCGTGCTGATAAGACGATTCGTGCTAGGCGGAGATAGTCCATGCCGATTGGTGATTCATAAATTAATTATTTTTAGGAGGTATCGCTAGGGCTTGCAATCCTACGATATCCGGATTGATTCGAATAGTTAACCTGTAATCGAAACATATTTATGTTACGAGGTGAAAGAGTGGATTCGAAACCCTAGAACTTTTTCCCATCAATTCTTTTCCTGTTTTTCTTTCGTCTTTAATTTCAATTCAATAGTTTTAAGAAACCAACAATCAATCAATCTTTTTCTCTGATTAATATAGAAATTAATTGAAATAACTGTAACTCAGCCTTATAATCCCTGTGGAGCGATACTCGGAATACTTACCACTGTTCATTTGAGTAGTAGTAATTGTTTCGTTTTATTAATTATTTTTGGTACGGAAACGACCCGATCATCCAACTTGGTCCAATTATTAACCGCCGTTAGTCCTTTTAACAGCAAAATCAAATGGCCCCCTTTTTTTGGGGTTAAAACAATAATTCTCACATTTCCCTCTTGTCTTAATATTAGGGGTGTGCACGGATCGGGTTTGACCCCCGAACCCAACCCAACATGCCGGGCAACAAATGTTTTAGGCCCGCAAACCGAACCGAAAAGGGGGTAAGATTCGTCCGCGAGCTCGATTCTTTACGTCAGGTCGAATCCGACCAAAAATTGAATTATTCTTTATGAATTGGTCGGGTCGGGTCGGGTAGGAAAAACACCAATCCGGACCTCGAACCGAAATCTGATTTTTAACGGAAAATAAACCCATACCCATCCGAATCACATGTTCGACCCCGCCATTGACCATTCGGGTCGGGTCCGCGGGTGGACGGATTTTTTGCACATGCCTAGCTAATATACTCTGAACCAAAACATAGCCCATTCTACCATTCTCCATTGATAAGAAAGCACCTGAGAAGAAATTTGGTTATAGTTTTCTACAAAAAGCTAGCCTCCAATTCAGTATTTTCATGATCAGTCATGAGGCAACATAACCGCTGGTATTGTCTACCTGTTCAACTTGTGGACAAATACTGAAATGCCTTATTTTTCTGCATAGTACTGAAAAACATATAGAACCATATCCAAAAATCACAACATGATATAGATCCAAAAGTCACAACATGATAAAAAAACCATGTCCAAAAGTCAAAATATTACATAAACTCAGGGGTTGTTCGGCTAAATAATGCAAGTGGCTTATTTTTTTGTCCTTATTCTTTTTTTTTCGTATTTGTTAGTTTTTTGTCAATTTTTCGGAGATAATTGCTTCGTCATGACGAGAGGAACCTAAAAAATAAAAAAATACCATCGAAATTCAATTTTTTTTAAAATAAAGACGAAAAAATTGGCTTATTGGTTTCTTTTTGTCTTTATTGGCTTATTTTTGTCTTTATTTAAAAGGACTAACGGCGGACTAACGGTAGTTAGCAATTGGACCAAATTGGAATAAAATGGAAAGTACAGAGTGTAAATCCAGTCAATTACAACTACAGGGACCAAATTGACACAAACACTTAACTACAGGGACCATTTCGGTTTTTTTCCCTAATCTATATTATCAACCTAGGAAATTTAGTACTATAGTACTTCATCTGTACCGATTTATTTATCTCTTTTTTTATTTATACATATCTCAAATTATGTAAATTTTTAAATTAATGAAACAGATTTTGTTTCCTTGTTGAGTTGAAAACTTGAGATTGGACAAACAAATCGGAATGGAATGAGTAATAATAAATACTTTTTTCGTCTCCATTTACTTGTCACTTATGTGAGAACGTAAATTGTACTGAAATTAAACATAATACTGTAAAATAGAAGCTAAAAGTTGCTTTCAATCAAATCAAAAACGTGATATGTTTGTTGCAAATAATTAGTTTTTAAAAGAGAAGGGTAATATGTTCGTCGTAAATGATTAATTTAGAAAACAATTTAACTCTTGTTATAAATAACATCAATGATACCAATAATTGAGTAGTTTAGAAAGAGGAGAGTTATATAATTGAAGGAAACATATACTGTGAAACTATTGTGAAAACAAATATTTTCAAATTTCTTATGTAAAAATATGTCAAATTCACAGCATTTCTCTCCCTTATATGTGAAGCAGATACGGCAAACCCTATGTGGTGAACACATAGCTTGAAATCTATGGCAGTAAAATATATCAATGTTCAGTTACCACGATTTATGCCTAAATTTTTAAATCTCCTCATAACTTGATGTCCATTCTATGCATTGAAAACTTTTATGTATTTTTGATCCATCACTTATGTAAAACATATTGCCGATCAAAAAACATATATGTAAAATATATCAAATAATTTATAACTTTAATAACCATTTTAGCTTGTTTTAAATAGAGTTATATTCACATTTTAGAGGTACTAATTAATTATATTTTCAAATGAATAGATACAGTTCCACGATAGTTTTTTTTTTCTTTTTTTTTTATTTCGCTTCCATGAGAGATTGTTGGAGAAATATATACGTAGTTAATATTCCTAATTATTATTATTTTTACTATGCCTTTAATTGTGTTCAGAGTTTGATTATGTTTTGAGTTTTGGTTAATTATGGAAGATATGAGCTTGTTTTATTTGTGTAAATGAAATTGGAACATGTGATGGCCTGTAGGCACGCTTGCACCCAATATTTTTTTCATTTTGGCCAGATAAAACAAAAGGAGCCTCTACGTTCTTCCGATCTTGTATCTATCAACAAGGCTTTGCTAACCAAGCGGTCTCTCCCTCTCCCAAAATCCTAGCCGCCACATTTGCCTTTTTTCCTTTCCCTCCCGCCAGGGTGTCACAATTAATTCCTCCCGCCAGGGTGTCACAATTAATTTTAATACAGCGGCGGAAAGGGAAGGTCATGATATTAATTCTTAATCTCTACTTTTGTTTTCTCTTATGTCTGTGAGAGTTTTGTCTCTTTTTTTTTTTGAGAGTTTTTAGTTTCCTCTTTGAACGAATATTACGTCTACAGATCGGGTTCTTTTAGATGATGTTGCAGTTTTGGGAGTTCATTGGCTTCTTCATACTTGGTTGGAGTTCAACTGATAGTTTAGATATTTGTTGTCTTTTTTTCTTAGCTAGCACTTTATCTCTTTTTGAGACTGCCAGGAAATATGAAATTTCAGCAGAATATGCATTAGGCGATGCTTGGGTTGAGGTGAAAGACGTCAATCACCATGTTCTTTTTTCGTTTTGTATCGTTAGACGATTAATTTGTTTGGTTTTGTCCAAGATATTTGTAATGAATTCCGTATTGTAAGTGCCGTTAGGCGTTTCAATACAGCTTCTCACTTTTGTAAAAAAAAAAAGTATCTGTCACCAACGGAGAGAGAGAATTAATAGAATAACTTTAGTATCATTTTTTAGTTTGTTTTAAATAGAGTTATATTCACATTTTAGAGGTACTAGTTAATTATAGTTACAAATGAATAGATACAATTATAGTTACAAATGAATAGATACAGTTCCATGAGATATTTGATCAAATCTTCAAATGTATAAACTATAAACAAAGTAGCATGAAAAATAAAAAAAAAATTATTGACTAAAAATAGATAAAAGTCCTTATTAGATAGAGCTTACTTATCTTTTGTTAACACTTTTGTTTTGTTTTGTTGATCATTTTTTATTTCTTAAATTATCATAGAAATTAAAACTTCATTAAGGGATTGACGCTTGTCTTCATGTGAAGCCTTCTCACTAATCATTCTTTTGCTTGGTAGTATAGATCTTTGTACTACTTCTATAAGTCCCCGTTCAATTGTACGAAAACAATAAAATGAATAAAAAAATTCAAATCGTCAAAAACTTTTTTGGTGTTTGGTTATCAAGAAAATTGTTGGATACTTATAATTTCAATTTTCTCAATTATTGCAAAATTCTTTCTTAAGCAAACACACATAAGGAGAATAAATATTTTTTTTCCCCTTCACTTCACGTCGTGTTATTTTTCTGGATAAAACGTTGGACTTATAATTTCAACTTTCTCAATTATTGCAAAATTCTTTCTCAAGCAAACACACATAGGAGAATAAAAATTTTTTCCCTTTTACTTCACGTCGTGTTATTTGTCTTTGATAAAACGTTCCTACGCAACATGCCCGAGATTGATCAGAGCTTAATGGAAGTAGCGACATTTTAGGGGTAATGGATGGCGTCTCTTTTTGCCTTTGATAACTAGCGGTGTTAGCCCACCGCAACGCTCAATTTCATTATTCATTTCGGCAATCAATAGTTTGAATTTTAAAAAAATTCTTCCATTTTTTGGAAGTGTCTTTTAAAATTTGGACCGTCTGAAAGTGTCCAAAATTCTTTTGAAAGGTAAGATTGAAAAGCGATGAAAAAAGCAATGAAACAAAGCGGTGGGGTAGATAGATGGTTTGATTTGTCTTGAAGCTTTTTTCTACCAGAGAGAAAGTTCTTCTCTTGATCCGCGGCTTAATTGGAGTAGATCAATTGCCAAATTTGGGAACCACACGTAACTCATGCAACATATTTTGTGGGTCCCTCGTGTACATTGTAGATTTGGGATGCGATTGTATACGTCATGAATATGTGCAGATATCTTGAAAATATTACGGGTGCGTTTGATAATTTTTTCTGTTTTCATTTTTTTTTAAGAAAATAAAAGTAAAAACAGATTTATATTTTCTTAAAAATAAAAATAAGAAACATGTTTGGTAATATTTTTATTTCTCAAAAAAAAAAACACACATTTTTGTAGTTTTCATAATTTTCTAAAACTTTTTAACAAAAAAGTAAAAATTTGGCACAAAACAAGTTTTCTTTTGTTCAAAAAAGTAAAACAAAAATAAAAAATTGAAAACAAAAAGGTTACCAAACGCCCCATACGAGAGCGAATTCTTAAAGATATACGTGTAATACTAGGATCACCCCATTTAGCTCAGTTGGGCAGAAATCTTGCATCTCATTTGGAGGTCAGGAGTTCGAGTCTCCTCACCTGCATGTAGGTGTTCTTCCCTTAGAGGGCTTTTCCTTTCTTTCTTTGTTTCTATCCTATAACAGACTTATTTCTTATATTGGTTGAGTTGTTTGACTTAATTATCTTGTGGACTCTCACAATCGATGATATAGTGTCTCGAATTTGTACTCTATAATTCATATCTAATGTAAAATGATCTTTGCTATCGAACATACTTATACATTGGCTCATCAACGGTTTGTTTTCACTAATGCAAGGTTTTTCGAGTTAACTTGCGCTCACTTCAGATTAATTGTTACAGCTCATCGCATAATCGTTTTACATGCTTACACATGAGATGATATGGCTCAAGAATTGTTGACTTGAAAATTGCAAACATGTTGAGGATTAATAGTCCGTAATGTGTGTGCTGCAAATTGCAAATACTCCCTCCATCCTGATTTAGTTATCTCTATTTCTATTCTAACCGGCTAAAAAATGGGTTATATTTGAATCCGTAATGAATTTCATATCGCATATGTATCTTATTTGATAAATTTTGATTAGTTCTATAATATAATGTTTTTGAAATCACGTAAAACATTATAAATTGAAAGATATAATCGATTGAAAAATGGCACGAACTCTAAAAAAAGACTATTAAATCCAGACGGAGGGAGTAACTACGCCCTCATGTTTTCGTAGGCACACACCATAACTATGAATTTGAGATACTATAATAATGGCACAAGATTTGTCTGTAGTCCACGTTTGGACTATAAAGGTGCCGTTGGAGTCTTCGCAATGGTCGGATGGTATTTTTAACGGTTGAGATTAAAAAAAAACTTTTTCGGGAAAATATTTCTTAAAATTTGAACCGTTAAATGCAAAGATGAACGGCTGTGCTACAACTGCACGGATTCTCTGTAGTTGAATTGTAAAGAAGCCGGGTTTATAATAATGCAAAAAACCTATACGTACCGACCAAATCCCCATCGAAATCATACCGACGGCCGCGCTGGGCCATCTCCGGCCACTAGATGGCCGATCAGCCGTCCAAAAATTCTATAAAAAAAAAAAAACCAATAGGGCCCACGCCAGAATCAATAGCATCTGATGTGTGTAAGGTGTTTGGATCAAGCACCCTGTATACACGAAAAATAGGTTGCTTGATCCAAGCACATATATACACGAAAAATAAGGTGTTTGATCCAAACACCCTACACATATCGGATGCCATTGATTCTCGCATGGGTCCCATTGGTTTTTTTTTTTATAGAATTTTTGGACGGCTCGAATCGGCCGTCCAGTTCCCGGAGCGACCCGGCGCAACCATCGGTACGATTTCGGTGAGAATTTGGTCTGTACGTATAGCAAGGCTCCATAATAATGTTTGTGGTTGTCAATCCATTAGATGAATTTTCCCTCGACATATAATCCAGTGAGTACTGCCGACTCTGTCGTGCATAATAGTGGTACATTTTTTAGATCTACCACGAGGTCAATCATCCAAAGCTGTTTGGGTGTCTAGAAAGTCAGCAAGTCCCCATCATCTACCCAACCAGGCTTTATAGTCAGGTGGGACTAGAAATGCTGCGAAGCAGCTCCTTGTTGAGCTCGTGCACGCCGATTTAGCGCTGTTTATTTCGGTACGGACGGCTTGAAATTTGAGTGCATACAAATCGCATACAGATATTCTAAAATTGTTCATTACTCAATTAAGATCTAAGCCATCAATTGTTGAGATGAGCGGCCGAATCAGCTGCTTTGCACCGCTATACTGAGTGATGCTTCTCATTCCAGTTGGGCATCCCAAGCGCAAATCATTAGGATAACCTCAATATTACACAATTGATTGGCCCCGTTCCGGAATGAGTTTTAAGTACTTATTTTTTAAGAAGGTAATTTCAAGCTAAAAAATAATGGGTTTAACGAAATTTAAAAATATGCACTGTGGATCTTGTTTGAATACGGTGCAAAAAAAATTCAAAAATTATTTTTCATTTACATTATTTTTGAGTTTAAAAATGTGAAATAAGTATTTATTTCAATAAGCTAGCCATTCCTGCCACAGTCCCACAGTTTTCAGATTCAATCCAATTCAAATACTCTGGACCCTTTAAACTCATTGGTTTCGATCTTCCCCAATAGATTCTTGGACATCATTTTTCCACGTCTCAGAGTTGGTTGCATTTTTCAAGTTAGGGTTTGTTGCAATTATAAGGTACATTTCAGAAAGGGGGATTGCACTTATAGTGCTTATATTCTATCCAGAAAGGGACGCGTTGATCCAACTCTTTTGAGCTTCGCAATAGCTCTTTATCATTACTACGAGAAAATTCCGGTTATAATGATTTATGATTAGCATTAAAAAAAATACATTCTCATTGCATTTTTTTAAAGCAAATAGTTCTACGTGAAAATTCTTCTATATTGACGTGCAAAAATTGACCTAAGTATATTAGTGACAAAAAAAAATAGTTGTCACAAAGATGTCATTAAAAAAAAAAGTGACAATTTTCATGAATGTGTCACTAATGCTTCTTAGCTTTAGTGACAAATATAAGTTGCCACTATAATTTTAGTTATAAGGCAACACAAAAAAGGTACCCAAAAAAACGAAAGACTTAAAAAAAAGGTAAAATAAAAAATATAAAGACTTTGAATGGTGGGCACAACGGACAGGGGGAGTGTGCTGTGCAGCATCGTGCCGCACAGCGTGCTGCACGGCCTCCGGCGAGGCTTTTCCGGCATCGGTCCGACGATCGGAGACGTTCACCGCATAGAGCTCGTCAAGTTCTACATGCACACCAAAAATCAGCTCGATTAAATATCGTTAAGGGCCTCATCGGAACATATATAACATGAAAAAAAATGAATCCTAATGGATACAAAACACTGGATCAAAACCACTAAATCCATCTTCAAGTTATATATGTTCCGATGAGGCCCTTAATGATATTTGATCGAGCTGATTTTTGATGTGCATGTAGAACTCGACGAGCTCTACGCGGTGAACGTCTTCGATCGTCGGACCGATGCCGGAAAAGTCTCGCCGGAGGCCGTGATGCACGAAGCTGCACAGCATACTCCCCTTGTCCGGACAGAACTAATGAACCTGTGACTTTCCACAGTGGACCGTTAATGCATGCTGCTGACCGACAAACCGGCTCCATCATTTGTACTACACCTTCGCCAGAATATAAGTAGATATAAAAAAATGGACATGAATTTTTTTTTTTTTTTGGTTGCCTAAGCTCAAGAGTTTGCAGGGCATGCCCCTCGGCCGCCTGCCTAGTATATATTAAGTACATAGGTTTTATGCACTACAGTTTTGGCATTAGAACACTCATAAAAATGGGTACATTTTCTTTATTTTTCAATAACTTACTTATCCGAGCCAATTTATGCACATCTTGATCATTGATTTTCGAGATCATTCCATCACCCACTTACAAGGATTCAAATTAAAGTCGGAGCAAGACTCTATTTGGATTGACTCAGAGGAGTTGATAGTATCCAAGAGGTTTCGAACTTAAAATCTTAAGAGAGAGAAAACTCCTAAATCTTGAGTCTCGGCTATTACGCCAACCGGATACAATATGGAGTACCTTATTTGGATTAGGAGGAAGAAGAAGAGAAAAATAAATGTCAATTGAACACCAGTGAAGTTGCTTTCTATAGAAAATTACTCCAATAAAGTTCAATTTTAACGGTTGTAACACGTGGTCAATATTTTGTGTCGACTTTTTATTAAGAACTTCTAGAATAGGCATGATGTAATGTAACTTCAATTTTAAAATGTTTTCCAAAAAAAACAAAAAATCAATCTCACAAAAATTCGTTCGCAGTGTTTGGCGCAGCGTTTGGAGACCTTTGGGTCTAATACACATTCATAAGGGTGTGGATCAAAAAAAAAAATAAGGGTGTTGTCGCCGTTCACATCGTCTAATTTCGGTAATGGAAGGTTCAAATTTCATCTCGATAATGAACGGATAAAATTTGAGCCGTTCATTGTTGAAATGGATGGTTCGGATGGGACAGATTAATTGGTGGTAATAATTAGTTTTAATCTTTGAAATTTTTTTCAAACATTAATAAAATCTTTTTTGCTGATAAAAAAAATCTATGTAATATGGAATAGCAATTTTTGAATTCTCTATATTTTGGATCATTGGATTTGTACATATTTTTTGTATAGTTAGATTTATGGGTAGTAAGACTAGAAATATACTTGAAAAAAATGAATATTTGGAAGAAGATTAATATTTTCTAATCTTATTCTGATTCCTTATGCTCACACTTTTTGCACATGTACAATTGCTATGTGGGTTTATTTACTCCTAGCAACTGTATATTAATATCTCTGTGATTTTTCAAAAAAAAAGGAGAGAAGAATACCAAAACTTTCCAAATCCTGTACTAAATGTGTTCAAAAAGTGATTTTGAGCGTACATGTGAGAAATCAACAAAAAACAAATGACCAGAAAGGCTTCATCCGAGCAATTTTTGTTTGTTTTTTATCGAACGATTCAAATAAAAATTGCTTGGATAAAGCTCTTTCCGGTCATTTTTTTTTGCTAATTCCTCCCGAGTACTCTTAAAATCACGTTCTGAATAGATTGAGCGGCTCGAATCATCAAAATTCGAACGGAAAATGGAAGAAATGGAGAAGTCATTATTTTAACTAAAATAAAGACATCTTCATTTAAAAATGATTGTGTGTGTGTGTGTGTATATTTATATATGAGCATTCCGAAAACACAAAAAAGATATTTCATCTCAACTATTGAAACCAATGGCTAAGATTAGAAGGTCACTATAAATTACTATTGGCCGCAAAGAATTACTCATGGCCGACAATTACTTTTAGGCGCATTGAATTGCACTTGGTTGCAATAAATTGTATTTGACTGCATTGAATTACATTTGACCGCATCGAATTACTTTTGGCCGCATCGAGTTGCACTTGGCCGTATTGAATTACACTTGGCCGCGTCAAATTGCACTTGGCCGCTACGAATTGCACTTGGCCGCATCGAATTGCTCTTGGCCGCGTCGAATTGCACTTGGCCGCATCGAATTACTTTATGGTCTTACAATTCTTTGCGGCCAAGTGCAATTCTATGCGGCCAAGAGCAATTCTTTGTGGCCAAGATTAATTCGTAGCTGCCAGGAGTAATTTGATGAGGCTAAGAGTAATTCTTCGTGACTAGAAGTAATTCTTTACGGCCAGGAGTAAATCTTTGCTGCCAATAGTAATTCTTTTGCATCGGATTCTTTTTCTTTTTAACTAATAGGTAAGAAAAAAAATTGTTGTTTAATACAACTTGAGCTGTTGGTTTAGATGATTTGAAGTTTCATGATCTGTTTGGGATTGAAGATTGCAAGTTTTTTGTTGGAGCCTTTTGGATAGCCAAAGTTTCAAACTCTACTCCTTACTTGGTTATATTTAATCTTGAAAATATTTTTCTTTTCTATTTTTCTAAGTCAGTTAAAAAAAGTGCGATAGGGGTGTCACTTTTGAGTGAGTGGACGTTCAAAAAATTGAATTCGAGTTGGAATCCAGTATGATTATACATTCTTAATATTTCTGATGCTATCGCTAATCATGCAACTGACAGAATTAAAATAGATTTCGTAATATTTGTTGTGTTAGACTATTTTATGAACTTAGTTAGACGGACAATGTTCAAAACTTATTCTTAAAATGAAAATTTTCGAGAAGTAGATTTTGTTGGAAGAAGGAAAATTTTTTTAATTCACGGTTATTTATAATGCTCCTCTAGCATGAGGTGGGACCATATGCATATCCGGAACTCACCTCATGTGAGATGACATTAAAAAGAACCGTTGTATCCAAAAAAACCTTTAAAAAAATGGGATTTGATACTTCATTTAAACTATGTTTTAAAAACATTGCGCCGTGCACGGGAAATTACAAGTTAGTTTTGTAATGTGGGGTAGAATATACATAATCTTAGGGATATCTGACATAAAAACATCAAAAAATGAAAGAGAAGGCAAGATCTTTATTTATGCCGGAGGAAAATTCATCTTCTTCAAGCTAGAGATCAAGGCCCTTGGTTATTTATACCCCTAATGGTTATTTTCTTTTTTCGATGGGATCCTCTAGAAGACTAGAACATAATCCCCCTTCTATAAAAGGGGCTTACACAAAAATAACATTTCAGGAGATGACTTCTCTAGAACAAGTACACTGTATATGTTTCTCGATCGTTCATGGATCCAGATTCTTTCCTGTGAGGATTGTGTTAGGATTTTCATGGAATCCGAATTGTTCATCTCAACAATCAATGGTCGGAATATGTTTGTTATCTTTGACTTGTAACAGTTAACTTAATAGAAACAAAGAAAGCAATGGCTTGAGATTTAATTGATCTCGCCAAATATAGTCATTAAAAACCACTACCCAATAGGAAAAATTCATGCTGCCAAGCAGATGACATAAAATAACAAGGTATGTGTATGTGATTTAATGTGAAATTTGGAAACTGAATGTATATTGTGATTTGGTAAAACAAAAAGCAGTCCTTTTCCCTCCTTGTTCGGCCGAGAGAGAAAGAGGAAAGGAGTTGCTCCAAAAGGAAGGAAGGAGGAGGAGAGGGAGAGGAGGCCGCACCGTCACAACGGGACTTTCTTTATTGCCGCCCCTCCCCCCCTTCTTCGCTTATCCACGCCTTCGTCACAAAATCTGACGAGGGAGAGGTAGAATATAGAAATAATATGCATATATGGACCTTAGAAGGGAAAAAGTGATGTTTTGGTGGAATTCCAACTGACTAGAAACAACCTTGCGGGCCATGCACTCCAACGTTGCGTCCATGCACACGTACCGTGCGTCCGAGCATATGAACCTTGCGGCCATGTACAATAACTTCGCAGCCACACGACCACATACTCTAACAATGCGTCCATGCACATGAACCTTGCAGCTACGCGCCCGAATATTGTGGTCACATACTCGAACATTGTGGTCTTTTTTTAGAGAGTAAAGCAACTGTTTAGGTTTGAAGTCTTGGTTACATGAGGGAAAGTGATCATAGCACTTACCATTTAAAAATGCTTGCACAACAGTCATCTCCCATCAATTAATTTTAGGGGTGCAAATGAGCCAAGCATTAGGGTGTTCGAGCTCGGCTATTTTTAAGATTAAGTGAGCTCAAGTTCAGCTCGACCTTGAATGGATCCCAAATGTTTTAGCTTGAACTCGATTAAAACATTTGAGAATTTTAGCTTGGTTTGTTTACCAAACCATCCTCCATAAAGGAGCCAAGCTTGTCTACACAAGCTCGGCTAAATCCGTTTCATTTACTTAGACAAACCGGGCCAAGCAGAGCCTTCAACTACTCGTGTACAGCTCGGTTCGTTTGTAACCTTAATTTGCACAAGGTATCGCCATGTTGTTTGTTTCTTCAGTGAAAGGTTTAGGTGGGGGACGAAATCAATTTGGTTTGGTCCTGTTTTGGGCAATTTCACGGGCCAAACCAGTTTTTTAAAGAAAAGGGAAACCGAAACCGAACAAATTCTTAAATGGTATGGGCTAGTTCGGGTTGCCAGTTTCCAGCCCGGAATCTCAAAAGAGCTTACGGATCTAGGCCAAGACTAGGCCTTTTGGTGTTGGGCCAGAAGCCCACAGGCTGTGGTAGAAAATAAAAGGAAGTCCACAATTGGAAATCAATCGAAAAAGTATCACAAACCATCATAGTTCTTCACCGGTAGAACTGCAACCACGACCACAAATGACGGATCTTCGACGACCACAACATGCTAACCAGAACCACAACCATAAACGTCGACCCACTGGCGTCTACGCATTGGTGACGATGGAGGAGGAGTGACGGAGGAAGGATCGCCGATGAAGGGAAGCCAAGAGAAAATAAAAGAGGAGTTAACTCAAAAAAACTCGCAAATTCAAGATCGAGAGAGAAAACCCTAACTGAAAATGAAGAGTTATTGAAAGCGAAAAAATCATCGTTGCGGAGGAAGAAAAACATAACTATCAAAGGTAAAGCCCTTCCCTTCCGCCGCCGCATAAGGGTGGTGAAAACCCTAAGGTGAGGGAGGAGAAATTGATTTGTTTAGAGCATCCAAAAATTCAGCTCAATTAAATATTAAAAAATAGTCAATCAAAAAAAATCCAATTTTGCTCTATCCATTTCTAAACCCAAGAATTAGACCTTTTAATCTAAACTACTTATCGATACTATTGAATCGAAACCCTGAAGATACCTCATCGAATATAGATAAAGTTATCCTCACCCGAGCGAATAAAATTGATCTCCTTGTACAGCCGATGTGATGCAGATTTTGCTTGAGAATGGGACAAAGTTGAATTCCTCCAACCTGTCCGGTGGCCCAGATTTGCGCAGATCTGTGCATGGTACCAATATTACTATTCAACTAGCTAGGCACATGTCAGAAGAACCCTCAGACAAAAGAAAAATTGTATCTTTGTTATTCTTGTTGAAACAACTTTTCATTTGCATGGCCCATGCCTTCTGGATTTGATAAAGACTATAGAGGAATTACAAGGATAAATAAATAAATAAATAAAAAGCCAGTCGACAAACTTGTTTTTCGACTCTTTTTCGCAAGATCTTTTTGGTTGTTTTCTCTCTATTGTTACGACATTGGGATATGGTTTTAAAATATCTATCTAATAAACATCAGCATGGATGCACAGCCAGCTAGCTACTAACAGGAAAGATAGTAATGGGCTGTCACTGTTCACCCCCAAGACTTTATGCCAACATAACTAATACATTTTCACCTTTCATTTTCAATATGGTTGGACATCTTTTGTTTTGCAAATAGGCCAATCCAATATATAACTCGGTGTATGAGTAAACTTACGATTGCCTGAAATAATTTGAAGCCTTGAAGTGATTGTCCAGATCAACCTCTAGAAGCCTCCAGAGTTTATTGATGGTGATAGAAGTCCAACTTGTAAACTCAGAGAATAAACTCCTTACTTGCTGTCAAACTATCTACAATGTAGTGAACTCTGAATATGCTAATTTACATTGTAGTGCCCATCGGTTACCTCCTCATATTCCCACAAGAGAGGCCAAGGTTCGAGCCTCGGCAGAGGCATTTGGAGTTTAGGACTATGGACAACTTCTAACCCCTGTGAACTAACTAACTAACTCCCCCGCTAACTCCCACTGATGTATACAATATTGGAAAACAAAAAACCCTCTGTATATGCTAAGTTAGCCACAAGTTGACTGAGCACCACTCCACTTGGACCACTTCCAAGTCTTTTCTTCAATTTTGCATTTTTTTATTTTTTTGGATTGGTAGCTCTACAGTCTACATCAATTACACAGGCAACACAAAAAATGAGAAGGCAAATGGGAAAACAAGAAGAGTAAAAAGACTTCCAAGAATTTGCCCATGTCATTCCAAAATCTCAATCCTCAAAAGCAAAAGCAAAGAATAAATCTGAGAGAAGAAAACCTAACCCCAACAAGTCAAATTACTCACAAAAGACAACAATAACAACATACTATACCATTTCCCATTTCTATAGCTGTGTACAAATCCCAAACCTCAAAAAAAAAAAAAATCCTCAAAACTGGGTACAGAAGACATCAAACAAATCACAAATATATTTACACATGTAAGAGGTATCTGAAAGTAAATTCATACGGCATAACGCGAACAATCTGCGAAAGAGGCTCATCTTTTCCTCTCTCAAGACACTTCATTGCTTCTTTTCCGAGTTCACTCGGTAGCTGAAGGCATATCCAATCAAGCAATGAGTCCAAGTCCTTTGCAAAATCAAGTAGATACCAATCCAAGAGTTTTGGGATCCCTAACAACTTCCTTCTTGTTGAAATGCCAACTGCTGCCTGTAAATACTCCCTTTTCGCAACTTCCAATTCATTTTCTACCTGAGATGCTGTGTACACTCTCACCTTCATTCAGCAAAGTTCATGAGTCAATAACAACACACATTTTCTTACAAATGTTACTTGTTACTTGGTTCGGAAACGTGTTTGGCGATTGGTGACCACGTGTGCCTCAAAGAGTTACAAAGTTACTTTCTGGCGAAAAACTTGGACAGTTTTTTTTTCTCCAAAGGAAAGCAGCACATATTTTGGGAATGTCCACAGAATTAAACACATTCGAAAATGATATTACTATTCTAAACAGTATCTCAGATTTACTTTCATTCAGAGAAATTTCACCAATCAATAATCGCATGAACATAGACTTACAAGCAGTTAACTTAAGTGTTGATGTCTGCAGTTCTAGTTATGTACTGGAATTTAAATTAAGCCAAAAAAAAAAAAATTATGAGGAAATGAGCAAATAATATTTTTGAGAATATCGACAGGATTAGAATAATCACTCAGAACTGTGTTCGGGAATAAGGTAGACAAATATTGAATCCTATCTACCATGTGAATCAACTTACAGCGGGGGAGGACCAGCTTCCACAAGAGAGTGCAAATGTTACCAATGGTTCAGATAGCTCCAATGCAAAGGCACCACGTGTCGTCATCTCATCATTTCTGGTGACTTTTCCCAAGGACTGGTGGCCAATCATCAATAAGGGTGTAAGGCCAGCAAATTTCCAATTGAAGTTGAAAAAGAAGTTTGCAAAGTGAAAGGGACTTTACTTACATATTTAGAGTGGTAAGGCAGTCTCAAGATGAAATGCTCGATGGTGATTGCATTTAGCAAGTGCCCCCCAACATTTATTGTTGCCTGATGATAAGAGGTAGATATCTTCTGTCAATAAATTTTATCTCTATACCGTAATCAAAGAACGAACTAACAGAATCCAGAAAGACAATGAAAGCTATGTTTGGCACTTGTACTTGCAGAGGGAATTGGATGAGGTAAAAGAGAGAAAAAGTACAATGAACAGCTATACGAATGGCTTTAATTTTCATTTCCCTTCACACATCTCTCATAAAATTGCTTGCTAATGGGATATGGGTGAAAGGATTGATCACGTATAAGTTACCTTCTGCATCAATTCGACAACCATTTCAGGACTGTCTGGTATTCCATTCTCGAGAAATGCCTGAACCATTGAAGTAAATAGTAAATGGTAATTTCTTTTTAACAAATTCATAAAGGATGGCTTGAATGAAACTATTCAAAAAAGTTGTGTGGACAAGTTGAGTGATATATTTGAAAATTGGGATCGTGACGCAATACAGAAAATTGGTCAAACAATTAGCTTCTGGCATTGTATGTCAACAGAAAGGTCTAACACATACATTCATCATGCATGAATTGTACATGTTAATCCAGAAAGCAAGCTTCTCCTGATGAGTGAGACCCTTTAAGTTGATGGAGGCAAGTTTCTCCAAGAGAAGTCTGCGAATTCAACAGATAACACAGTTACAACTCCAAGCAAATCTACGAAGAAAGAGCGTGAAGCCAATGAAAAATTGGTATACCAATGTAATTCCAAACCCCAGGACTTACTTCAGTCTACGTACAAGAAACACAGAATTTGTTTTCCGGTTTGAATTAATCAATGTAGCTTCAACTGCAAATAAATGCTTATATGGACCAACATCTCTCTTGCCAAATTCTGAACAGATACCATAGGGGTCCTTAAACACTCTCGCATCAAAGCTTTCACATGAAGTCAATGCCGACAAAGAGGGCAATGTGTCTGTTGTGGCTCTAGTCTTTGACGAGCTCATTCTTAAGAAGATGCTTGATAAGCACTTCAAAATTGTTTCAGAAATTATGTTTGGACATTCCTCTCCATATAATCTTTCATCGCAAATAACTGGAGTCGTTGCTTGTGCATTTTCATGGTTCTTAGCTCTGCATTCTAGCTGGACATAGAGGAAGCCTGAGTTTATTGCACAAAATGTAGACTTAACTCCCTACTTTATGAAAGTTGGTATATTAGAATTATACCTCTAACTTTTTAGGATCGAAGTGCATCTCCGGTTGTCTATACTCGGTGGAATGTCTCTTTACTGGAGTGTGGACTGTTTGTACTTTCAAACTTGGTGATCGTTTGTGCTTTGTAGGATTTGTACACGGCTGATTCTCTTTCCCTCTTCCATCATCTGAAAATAAAGTAGAACATATTCAATTTTGTCCCATTTTTCTTCCTAACTAGCAGTGCAATCAAAACGTTTAGCAATGAAGATGGATGACAAAAGAAGTCAGTTCGCCAATTGAAAGTGTTACCAGGAAGAGAAGGTAAATGCCTCAACGTAGGTGTTACTGAACTGCTTTCGGTTTGAACTGAAATTTTGGATTGGTTCTGTTTTGAGTTCTTAACTGGGTATGGCTCATATAAATCAGCTGAACTTTCCATATTCCGCTTTGAAGAAGAAATGTAGACAGCTTCCTGATAAAGGCCTTGTCTGAAATGCACAACTTGTTCTTCAAGCCTTGAAACCTCCTCTTCCAAAACAGCGACTTCCGCAAGAAGCTCCAGTGTCTAAAAAATCAAAATGCAGGATTACTCAGCAATTTATACCAGTGTACAAAATATATAGTCCAAATTCATTCGAGTGGGAGACGGAACCATAACATCACCAATAATAAGTCTACACACCCTTAATTATCTAGAAACAAATGGTATATAGAGATAGGAGTAATGTGGAGCATACCCAATATTGAATCCGGTTGGTACACTTCAGTTTCTAGACCAGTTTATGTTTATGTGGTTTAAATCCACGTATGTGGAACAAATCTTTGGCGGGGTTGTCTCAAAGTTCAATAAGATTACATTAATGACATTTCCCTCAATCAAAATCCTACAACCATGAATCTCATGACAATATCCAATGTTCAAAAAGTCGCTAGACACTCGTAGGACGGTCGGCCACCTTCGACTGATTAATTCTTTGTTCTAGAACACTGACAATATCCCTTTTATGCCATACGCTCTATCCAAATTATACTATTACAAGCAGAAAAACACTATCAAACGCCATGAATGTTAACAAAGAGAGAGAAGTACTAACACAAGGAGGGAGATAAGGGGGAAGACGAGGTAGAGCGCCCAGAGGTCTTGTGAAAGCCCTCTCCAATGCTTTATGGACATTCTCTTCGTGTCTAAGCTTCTTCTTTAGCTTATCAACCTGAAAGTACGTGAAAATCAGTTCAGAATTAATCAGTATAAGCGAGTTTTGTTATCGAAATTAATGAACAAATGACTTGTATCATTAGAGTGGATACATCTTGTTGTAACGCCATTTTTCTCTCTCTAATTGAGCCCCTTCGACTTGTGCTCGCTTTCGCAGCATCCATTAGTATGCTCCCCTGTATTCCCAACTTCTCCTTTAAGCAATCAGAAAAAGAATAATCATTCACAGAGAGAGAGAGAAGGCAAGAAAAGAAAATCTGCAACCCATTGTGGGCAGGAATTAAAGGAGATTACTTTATTTAAAAGCATCAGTGGGATAGATCAGAAACACACGTTGATGAGGGAAAAAAAAAGAAAAGGAAAAAGGAAATATATTCCCTTCCTCAAGGCAATCAAAAAAAATTCCTATAAAAAAAAAAAGAGAAGAAAATATTGCAGTTTTCCCAACAAAAAAAAAAAAACTGGGCTGGGAAATTTAAGTGTATACTACTAAAATCGTCGAAAACTGATAAGCAATTTTCCACAAATTAGGCCTAAATTCTAAAATTTTGTTGGAGAATTCAGCTTTGAATTCGGGGCCACAGTATCCTCTAAGTAGAACATAACAGCTTCTATATTCGAAACCGGTTTTCTTTTCTTCTTTCTTTATTTATTTTTGAGAAACGGGAATTTCATTGCGAAAGCTGAAACCAGCTGGAAGGAAGATAATAGTCATAATACAGACTACAGAGTATAGGAGGAACATCATACGGGGATGAGAAAGGAATCTCTAAAGTTTAAAAAGTACGACCAGTTAAGAAATAATCCTCTCCGTATCGTTCCAATTTTATCGGATGCCCCGGAGGGACAGTTAAGCACTAATCCTCATTCTGCAGAACGGGTGATGGTACTGTGCGGGCACCGTTCTATGCACCATCCGAGCTTCGACAATCCAACAGTCTAAATCTCAACTCCACCATGTATCATCCAAGTCGTTGTGTAACATCCGAGCCGATCATTAGAAACCAAAAACACAGAAACATACATCTATACCAAGAACCCAATTCAGAACTTGATTATAAAGGAATTAAATTATGCTTACTTTTTCGTGCTTTCGAGCTTTCATGGATTGCGAAGTCGTCCGGACTCTGGTATTCATCTCCTTTTTCTAGTTTCCGGAGATATTTTTGCAAACTGCAATCAAAAAAAGAAAAACCCCAGATCAATAAATAGAAGATAAACATGTCCGCATCTTTCACAGACATGTCTATTTCGCCGAGCCTCTCTTCGAGACAGTTCTCAAATCGTTACGCCTTTCGTATTTATAGCCAGAATTGAAAATCCACTTCAAGAATTACAAATGCTCTTTGAATTTGACATTAATGATTTGAGTATGTAGACCTCCAGTGGAATTTCACTCCATCACGAATGCAAGCTCCTAAAAAAGACCCAACAAAAAAAAAAACCAGTAAAACTTTGATCAGTCCAATCTGGATATTTGTTTGATCCTTGTGAAGTAAATCAAAATGGGCTCTCCAGCAAAATCAATGATTGGACACTGGAGGAAAGCTTACCAGAACTTCAAGAAAACACACACACGCACAGGGAGGGAGAGAGAGAGAGAGAGAGAGAGAGAGAGAGAGAGAGAGAGAGAACTGTATTTTTTGTTCTTCTGGTTCATGCGGAGACATTTTATTTAAGAGGAAAAGGAGAGGGAAGGGAGTGGGGGAGTGACTGTGAAAGGTGAATTCGGTTTGGCTTTGCTGCTGAAAAGCTGGATGCGCATTGGGCGCACTATAGCACCGTACTCAACTAGACGCACGCACCACCTCGCTGCGCCATCGTTGATTAAACGTGCGCTTGTTCCCTAGGAGTATTTATTTAAGCAGTACTATTTTTCACTTTTCCAATTAGTACTAATCCCTAACAGGAGTGAACTTTTAATTTTGTAACGTCCTTCCACGTGAAGAGGGCCTCCTATTTTTTTTGTCGGAATTTCTTAGGCCCTATTACAAATTATCATTTGAACTTAATTCCACATCTTTGATTTCAATGTTAAACCTTTTTTGTTGAATTTTCAAATATTCATCTATTTATTGTTGAATTTTCAAATATTCATCTATTTATGGATATTCTGTCAAAAACATGAAAAAATGATTTATCAAAGTTAAGTAAAAGTAAAAAGATGATTATTGATTTATCAAACCTCGCACTAATTACCAATTGCAGTTTCAAACTATGTAGAGAAATCAACACCTCAATTAATTTAATCAAAAGTGTTACACACATAACAGTTGTGCAAAACTCAATTAATTTAATCAAAAGTGTTACACACACAACAGTTGTGCAAAACTCTTTGTATAACCAATCTCTACCCATCCATTATTGTAATGGACGGTTCAGATTCGTTGAGGGAATAAATAAACTAATCGCGCGAATAGTTTACTTAAAATCTGAACCGTTCAAACACATTTGGACGGTCAGAATTTGTTACACAACACACAAGCTAAGAGCCTAAGACAAAACCCCGCATGAACGACTCGGACCCGGATCCTGCCAAGCACCTCGGTGTCAAGCGTGTGCCGAGCAGTATTTGGCTGTTTATTTTGGCATGAAAGGCTCGAATTGAATCCAATCGCATATAAATGTGAACCGTTCATTTCTCGGTCAAGATTCGAGCCGTTGATTATCGAGATGAGCGGTCAGATTGAGCGCTTGGCACCGTTGTCAAGTAAGGGGTGCTTGGCAGCATCTCCCAATCCAAATGACTCACAATAGTTGATTACACTCGAAATATTTTGAAAGACGGGTGAAATTAATTCGTACGTCCAAGACCATAACCATTAGATCATTCGAATGAGGGATGCTGTTGTGCAGTAGTGTGCGCAGCACCGTGCTGCGCACCTCCGAGCCGTTGGATCGTGCATCCGACAATTCGGATCTCATCTCGCAATAAACGGCTCTCGATCGTTGGTTGCCGAGATGAGATCCGAGCCAGATGCACGATCCGATGGCTCAGAGGTGCGCAGCACGAAACTGTGCACCTCATTGCACAACTCCAATCCGAAGTTCTAGATCAATCCTTGGAATTACGTGATTTCTTTTTATAATCAGTAATAAATTATATGTGTTAGTGATTAATGTTTTCATATGAAACATCCACATTATGAAAGATAAGGCTAAGGTCCGTTAAGGGCTTTTTGGGCATTTTTTGTTTTGTCCATATTTAAATTTTTTTCGTGTTTGTTCATTTTGCGACAAACTTTTATGAATTATTGATTCGTCTTAATGAAAGGAATCAGAAAAATACCTTCTTCTTTTTCTTTTTTCTTTTACTTTTATCATAATATTTTTTGTAATATCCAAAATAAACCACAAAAAGTTGAAAAGCAAAACGCTCCTTAGCGGAACTTAACCTAATTTCCTTCAGGGTGAGATATAATTCCACAAGCTTGGATCGCTGATTTTTATAGAGGAAAAATGAAGGGAAAATTACCAAAAGAAAGTATATTAGAATACAAAAATGCAACTGGTACAGCGGCTGCTGTACAGCGGCCGCGTACAGATCCCTTTTGCGCCCATTTCGGGTTCTGCAAAGATAATCGGAGCCGCTCATTTTGTTCAAAATACTTCGTTTAAGGTCCCTGTAAAAAATGACCTCAATCCGATATCGGGAAGGGTGTTTACGAATCATCCAACTTTGCTTAAAACTTTAGGCTAAATTTTTAAGCAAAGTTGGATGATTTGTAAACACCTTTTCCGATATCGGATTGAGATGATTTTTTACAAGAACCTAAAATGAAGTATTTTGAACAAAGTGAGCGGCTCCGATTATCTTTGCGGAACCCGAAGCGGGCGCAAAAGGGATCTGTACGCGGCTGCTGTACAGCAGCCGCTGTACCAGTAGCACAACTGATTAGAATAACGTAAAAAATTTCAAATCTCACTCCATAATTTTTCTTTTTGAATAGGAATACAAAATGATAAAAGGAAGTAACCCTTAGAAAGCTAGTGGCATTAAACAAACAAATTAGTAAAAAGTCCACTCTTCTTCAATAATCATATTTGGATGATGTAGAGATTAGTGAAATGCATAGATTAAATCATTAAAGGGATAATGATGCTTCTTAAAAATAAATAATTAGGTTAAGACATCACTGTCTCCGTGCACCGTAATGTCAAGTAAGACATTAGTTTTAAGATCAATAATTATCAATGGAATAAAACTCCCCACTCGTGAAAGTGAAGGAGTACAAAAATGCTACGCGTAAGAACAGGGACAGATCCAAAAATGTTTCCGAGTGGGGAACCTGTTAATCATAATGATGAAAGTTTATTTTTTTTGTCAACCATAGTAAGATTGTTCAAAATTAAAGCATGCATTATTAACTACAAAAAGTTTATAAAATGTACTTTAAGTTAAATTAGGTAAAAATGAGCACAAAATCTCAGAGAAAATTTTTAAGTATGTTCTAAATGAACATCAACCAATTTAGAATGATCGAGCTAGTTTTGTTAATGTCTTTATTTTAAAATATTTCTCCGAGACGATTAAAAATAAAGAGAATTAAGAAAGAATAGCTTCAAATAGACAAACAGCTCGTACAGTAACAAGTATAAATGCATCATATGATGAAATTCAGGCATAATATTAATTCTATATGTGTATTTTCTGGATATATACAAGTGTGTATATTTATAAATTAGCACACTTTCATAATTATGCTAATTTATACATAAATATTTTTTATTTCAAGTGGGGGCACGCGTTCGAATGGGTGCACGTGCCCTCGTGTGCCCCATGTACATCCATCCGTGCATAAGACGGAGGGACAAATTCAAAAATAGAAGTGTTCGAAATCCTTCAATGCGCCAGAATTTTACATGTATCGTGCGGATTCGACCCGTGTCAGACAGTTCGAAACATATCTGTGTCCTATTAAAATGTCCCTCCAACCAAAGTGTGTAGATTACTTTATTCAAGCATTGGATCACCATAATTTAAGAATTTATAACATCTTTCAAGTACAGATCCAATCCTAAGCACTCAAAGATTAGAGGCACGTACACTTTCACACATAAATAAAGAAACATATAGAGGCAAAAAGGTGGGAGAAAGCTATGGTGCACATGTTGCTGACAATAACGGAAGTGGAACCGGAGTGGGCGCTGCGCAGCCGTCGGCGCGGTCTTGTCGACATCAGTCCAACAATCGGAGACGTCCACTGTGTATATCTCATTGAGCATTACAAGTGTACCAAAAAATCAACTTGATAAAATATCGTTAAGTGCCTTGTCGGAATGCATATAACTTGAAAAAAAATGAATCCTAATGGATACGAAACACTGGATCAAAACCACTGAATCTATTCTTTTCAAGTTATATGTGTTCCGATGAGACACTTAACGATATTTGATCGATTTCATTTTTGGTTTACTTGTAGCATTCGACGAGCTCTACGCAGTGGACGTCTCCAATCGTCAGACCGATGTTGGCTGCCACACAACACCCACCCCGGGTTCAACAATAGTACACCTTTTAATTTTTGGGTGCCGGGCGGTTACAAATACGTGGTATCCGTCAGCAATCCACCCGCGCGTCCAAACATGTTTTGGATGGCCCAAATTTATCCCCTCTTCCGACCACTCTTTCTCCTCTTTTTCTCTCTCTAAAATCCTAACCGTCCGAAATACTTTTGGAATATTTTGGACGGATGGATCGCCGATGAAGTACCACGTGTGTGGTACCTGCCCAGCACCCAAAAACTTCTCCCTTTTTTGATATTTATGTTGGTTTATCACTTTTTTTTTTTGGTTTAGATATAATTACGGAAGTGTGTATCATAAAAGGTACTAATATTAGGCATATTTACGGTAAGTTACGAATTTCATTATTCACGTGTCATGTATTTTCTGTGGCTCGTTTGATTACATACGTATATTTTTGGTTCATTTAATTTGTATCAACTTTCTGTTTCATTAAGTACGTATTATTCTAATTATTTATGAGCGGGCGTGTATAGTACAGCCCAAAATGCTAGTATGAATTACATTGGCTAGTTACAATTATCTTGGTTAGGTTAAGTAAATTTTGGTTAAGATTACGGCATATATAGGCTTCTCTCACAATCATGTGATAAAAATTCGATGATCTCTCTTTAAAACTAGCACCAAGGGCCTAGGCCTCCACTGATTTTGTCAAAATAGCCCTTTGACCTATAAATGTTATAGAAATCAATCTAATGCATCCATTCTAAGATTACTCATACCTAGGCGCGATGATCGAGCCGAACATACCGAACACGTTATTGCTCTGACTTGGCTCAAACTCTTAATTATTACACTTAGTCAGGCTTGACTCACATTTGAAGTTTTGTGATCGTGATAAGCTCAATTTAGCACATTTCAGACCGACCCAATTCTTTTCATTCATTCATGTCCAATTCTTTCTATTCATGTCAGGATTTCGCGTTGAGGAGGCCTTCGCTCCGTTGGGACGAGTTGGTCGAGATGAGGTGTCGAGTCACTACTCACATCGGTGAGGGCTACGCTATGCCCCCTATCCTAAGAGCAAGTTTACCAATCATTAAAAAAATTCTTGAACAGTGCATATTTTTCATTTTACATACTCATATTTTTTTAACACTACACCAATACAATCTATTTTATCTATTCTTTATTAAAATATTAACACACACAGAGAGAGAGAGAGAGAGAGAGAGAGAGAGGAAACAATAAAAAAATAGATTGTTTATGATTAGTTGTAAGCTATTTTTGGCTCAGAAGAGTAGATGGAGGAAAATTGCCTCCCTTTTTAGCTACTCTGTTATTCGGGTACATTTCCCCTTTTTGTGAGGTAAAATGGCTATAAAGCTACTCTGAAGTAGCTGGTAAACTTGCTGTTACCCTGGGAGTACTGTTTTAATTAGCAAAGGTAAGGCTAGGTCTGAGGGGTCTGTGACCATCCTTCCTTTCAGGAGCAAACCTTGCCTTTACAAATGTGCAAATCGATTCAGGCATTCAAGCGCCTAGCTCGGTTAAATGCTTATGAACGTACAAATGCAAAATTAGCTGGAAAAAAGCAGAGTTGTACACTACTACACCTGCATAAAAAAAGCTGAATTTTCGTGCCTTTTTCAGCCTTTCACCGTAACTTTTCAACACTAGATACAAAAAGCAATTTTCCTTTTGTTTTTTTGGGTAAGCAAAGCAATTTTCCTCTTCCATGCTCAATTCATCATTTTCAACAAGCACTAGATTTTGCTCCATATAAGATTTTATTGGATTTGATGAAGCCCTACATTTTATTTTGGGTAATTTATAGAAATCGTTCTCCAAGTTTCACCCGAGTCTCATTTTGGTCCTCCAAGTATCACAACTCTTTTGACCTTCAAATTTGATTTTCGTACCAAATTGATCCAATTGATAGCTTCTGCCAGCCAAACTGGACGGAACAAATCAGATTGATGGCAATTTGGATATCGCAGTTTGTACCAAGTTGGTTTAATTGATAACGTCTGCCCTCAATCTGATTTTTTTCGGTCCAGTTTGGCTAATAGATGTTATCAATTGGACCAACTTGGTACGAAAGCCAAACTTAAAGGTTAAAAAAGTTGCAATTGATTCTTGAAGGACGAAAATGAGACTCGAGTTAAATTAAAAGGACCATTTTTATAAATTTTCCTTTTTATTTTAGTGATTTGTCCCTTTTGCATCGGTGTTGCCAAGATATAATTCCAATGTTTAGACCAAAAAAAAAAAGGGCATGTAATTCTTTATGATTTTTCACTCGGGCAGGTTGTCAAGTAGCTCTCTACTGAGTAGGTACAGAGCGGCCAATCTGGTCATTCATCTCGACACGGACAACTCTGATCGAATCTGAACGCATACAAATCTGAACCGTCCATTGTTCGGTTAATATCTGAGTCGCCGATTGTCGAGATGAAAAGTCAATCCAACCGCTCTGAACCGCTCCACAGGGAGATCAGCATCTCTCATTCCACTAAAACTTGGACGTGGGGATCTGTCTCTAGCCTCTCATGTGGACGTGCATAAACATACATTATCACCTATGCATGCATGGTGATAGATTATTCGAATTAATAGCTAGGTTTGACTAAAATGGTTAGATAAAAAAAAAATTTGATATTCTAGTCATCAGAATCAGAGAAGAGTTTGTTTATTTCCCGACAGTGATGCTTAGCAGATGAAATGTCCATGTCCAGAAAAATAATTGAGTAATTAATTAGGTAGAAGATAAACGCATTTAGATAAGAACAAAAAATTAATTATCAACTTAAACGTGGGGTGATTATACTTACCACGTTGTCATTCTCTGTTTTTAGTCAGAGGGAAACATATTTATCGCTCCATTAAAAATAGTTTATGGGATCGTGAGCTCTCTAATTATAATAATGATACTAATAAATTTCTTTGTTTAATTACTCGCGGTGCATGCAGCAAATAAAGGTCGTTTCCAACGGTGTAGGGATGCATGGGCAAGCGAGGTCGATTGACTCAACTTAGAGCATCCATATCAAGCTCTTCAAATTTTGTACCAAATTATACCTTAAAAATCTACTTTATTACTTTAGCTATTCATTTTTAAAATGCTTATTGCATCAGGTTCTCTATATTAAAACTCTTTCATTAAAAATATTGTTTACTCTCACTCTTTTCTCAATTAATTTTTTTTTTTGCTGAGAGCCTTGTTTGGGGCACAACAAATTGATAATTTTTGCAGAACCCATTAATGGTTCAACAAAGACTATTTAAACTGTAAGTCATTCTTAAAATGCTATTTTATGGGTTCTAGGAAAAAAAAAAAATTCAATCCCATAACGGTAAAGGTTACTTCAGAATTCGTAGGGTGTCCTATGAATGCTAAAACAATCCTTACCGATATCCATTTGAGCTAAATTTTTTTCAGGAATCCATAGAAAAATATTTTAAGAATGATTTGCGATTCGAATCATCTTTGTAGGATCTGTAATGGACCGAACAACAATAAAAAATTCAAACTTTTTTGCCGGTACCAAGCCGGCCCTTTCTTTGGGGGTGTGGCAGCTCAATTTTTGAACAAAGTTTAAAATGAAAACATTAAATAAATGTTTAACCCGTGAATAGTTTCTCGTGGAAGAAATAGAGCAACTGTAGCAATGTTACTTTAAGGCAAGCAAAGGAGAGGCCGATGAAGGGGCTTTTGGTGGGTTTAGCTCTCTATTTTAGTCCAAAAGTAAATTTGTTGATAGAGATGTGGATGCCCTTAGAGCATCTCCAGCGGAAGAAGCAAAAGTTGGTGTGGCATCTTCAAAGGTCAATTTCGGCATCAATTAACCATTCAACACATCTGCCTTCAGTCATATCAAAACTGATGTGAGCTGATGTGGCCTTGACAGCCACTACTTCCATGCCAATTTTGGCAGCCTCTTCGCATGATGCCAATTTTTGAAGATTTATGTGACAATTTGATATGTTAGAATTTAACATTTCTACAATGTCCACTCCAGCCAAGTAATATGCCTAATCTTTTATTTAAGGATAGTTATTAAGTTTTGGAAAGTGAAGTAACCAAAGAAAAGATTTGCCATAAGAGGGGAGATGTCAAATGACATCTATGGATTTGACACTTTAGCTGGAATTATTTCATATGTCAATTCTTTTGGCTGGCATGCCACGTCAAATTTGATACTATTAATTGGGGATGCTTCAACTTTTTTATTGTTTGTTATTTTCCTACTTCTAACTCTTAATTCTTAAATTTGAGCCCACTAAAATAATCCATTCAAATTTAAAAGGAAACTTCTTTCCGGGGTGTTGTAGTGCACCCCGTGTAGTGCAAATGTAAGGTGGCACGCAGCCGTCGAAAGGTATTTTTAGGAGCATACAAAATAAAATTAATCCACTCTGAGTTATTGCTCAGTCTTTCACTAACTAAAATAAGTATTAATTTTTTAGATAAGTATTTATTTTTTGAATTAAATGTGATGTATTATAAAAGAATGACATGTCTCTTAAAATGAAAAATAAATACTTAAAAAATAAAAATCTTAATAGAACGAGATCAGTTGGGAGTGGTCTACTGTTGCTCAATTACCAGACAGCTGGAGTAGTATTTTCCTGGCACACACTATACAACTAGTAGACCACATTATTATATTCTGCATGTCAATTGTGGGAGAACAAGCCTTGTTGGAGACAACTGTCCGATGGGATTCCTACAGCAGCAGTGGTTTCACACCACCGAGGATCCTTCATCCGGACAGGCGCCTGTCCCACCCCTCGGAGCCGTTGATCTCGCAAATCAACGGCTGAGATCTGCCGAACTCCAATGTTCGGCAGATCTCAGCCGTTGATTTGCGAGATCAACGGCTCCGAGGGGTGGGGCAGGCGCCTGTCCGGATTTCACTCGGACAGAGGATCTGGTCTCGTTTCACACACATGCCATTTATATACTCTCTTAAAGCTAAAGAATTTCCACAAGATCGAACCCAATTCAATTAATGTGTTCTCATGACAAAAAAACTTCAATCCTCATTGCTTGATCCAAATCAAATAGTAGCTAGGAACCTTACCAACCATCTCTCGAAAGAGAGAGTCCCCTTGAAACCATGGATACTCTTAAAATCATGTTATGAACATATTGAACGGCTTGAATTATCGCAAATTGATCAGAAAAAGGATGTCTTAACTTAATAAGTTAAGGGCGCTCTTATTGAAAGTTTTGTGTGTGTGTGTGTATATATATATATGTATATAAATGATTTTGGCACTCCAATTTCTTATGATGGTACTCTAAAATTTGTCTTTTTGTGTACCTTGTAATGTATAATTTTTACAATAAAAAACAGGTTTTTGAGTGTCATCATTAAAAATTGGAGTGCCCTTTTTTTATTTAAAAAAAAAATAGATGTGTTAGATAGGCTATTCCACCCATGTCAGGGTTGAAGTCAAGATGTCACGGTTGAAGTCAAGATACCACCGGACATTACGAGCACAAAAGAGTATGTTTAGCTCCACCAAACGGGTATAGGCACTTGAACACAAGCATTGAGCGAGGAACTCCAAGTAATTACGTATTGAACCAATCACTCGGGGGCATGTCTCCCATTGGACAGTTCAGGTAATAATGAACTAGTCCTAAAATCGACTTGTAGTGTTTTGATTGGGAGAATAGAGTGTTGGGGACCTCAACTTAATTTATTTATTTCGGGATCATGAAGTTAACAGCGGAGAAACCCACCAGTAACTCTGACAATTTTTCCTCCAAGCGACCGAGTTAATTGAACCGTACGAGCTAGCTCAGCGTTGTACTAATACTATGCTTCAACTTGATCAAAACTCTTACGGTATCAAAACCCTTGTAGTTGGGAAAGCAAAGAAATACTGAGAACTTAATGAAACCAAGAATATCTATCTCCTAAGAGCATCCGCATCAGCCTCAGTTGATTTAGGACCAAATTAATTTTCAAAAATCACTTTTCTACTTTAGCTATTCGGTTTTTCACAATTACACAGCATCAGACTCTTTACTTCCACTCTCTACCATATTTTTTAATATTAAGACTGATGTGCACAGTGCAATGAAAATATTAAAATAACTGTGAACATTAAAACAATCGTGAACAGTGAAATAAAAAATATGAAAATACTAAGTAGCAAATAAATAGTTGCTAGGGACTTTGCACGAGGCACTGTAGCGTTTGTGAAAATTTGGTTAAAGTAAAGCGCTACAAGCCAGGCTAATGAAGGAGTATTTTTGGGGGTTGACTTGCTACTTTAACTTAGAGGAGGGAGTAGAGGGAGGTGTGGATGCTCTAAGAGCAAGTAGCGGGAGGCCCTTGTGCCAAATTTTGACAATGCAATTCATGGTGCCAAATTTGACAATAACTAAATTTTATCAGTTCAAAGGTACGTAGGAAAGGTGATTGCAACGGAGAAAGAAAGATGGTTATACCGAAATGGCATTGCCGGCCTAGAGCAACCCTGTCATTTTTTATTTTGGGCAAAATCAACCAGCTAAGATATAACGTTGACAGTGTCGTTTTCAGCATTAACGAGTGGGCTTGCTCTAATGACAAGTGGTTAATTTCCAATCAATAAATTACTCCTACATTTGAAGAATTATCTTTTACCAGAGTTCAAATGTGTGTTTTTTTTTGTTTTTTTTTTTATAACGACCGAACATAACACTCTCTCTTTGGATTGCGTATAGTCCAAAGACTCCAAACCCTTCCACAACAGAGCAAGACATCAGGTCCCCCAACCAAAAACCCACTTTGTTTTCCATTCAAATCTTTCGGTTTCAAGCTCTTATCTTATCAACTCCTGGTGGCATCAACCTACCTAGGATTATATATGTCCACTTTCAGCACACCACAAACCATTTTAACCCACTTCCCTTTATATCGGCCACAATCCTTTTTCTAGCCCAATTGAGAAACCAAGGGAATCGTTATACTCCCTCCGTTCCATAAAGTTGGTTCCCTACGAAACTACATGTAATTTCCGAACTTAAAAATAATGTATTTACTAATGTAATTGTTTGAATTTTTTTTTTGCACCGATTAAAAGATCTCATCGAGATTTATCAAACAAGATCCGTATTGCACAAAAAAATATTTCGGTACGTATATATTTTTTAGCTTGAATATTGCACGTAATTTCGTAGGGGACAAACTTTACGGAACAGAGAGAATATTTTGAATAAGTCAGTATCCGGTCCAATGAACAAACCAATCAGGAATCCGTTCCACTATCTAAAATACCGAGAGACCCAATTAAAACCGGAACAAACCCTCAAAACCGACTCAACACATAAATGAACAACACGCAAAGGAGAATCAAACTCCGGACACCCATTCCATAACATTTCTCCACCCGCCTAGGTCCGGTCCAAGTCCTCTCTTCCTGCCTTTAATTAGGCAGGCATGGGATAAGGGCTGCCATTTCCTTCTAGCTCTAGGTTCATTAGACAGAGAACTTGATTTTAGAATGCTTCCTGGGTTTTTTTTAGTAATCGCATCATCCATGGCTCGACGATAGGATTTATGAAGCCTCCCGATTGTCAAGTGACTACCAATGTGCCAACCCCTGAGCACTTGTTGGGAATGCGAGTATAAACCCGTCGCCTAGTTTATTTTTTCTTCTAAAATTGGGATGTTATGGGAGTAAAATTAGTTACTTAGTTGCAAGAGCTTACCTTTTCTCCTAGCGAGAGGTCCAATTAAAATCGGTAATGCTCGAAACGGGCTCAACATGGAAATGGATAACACGGGAATAAGAATCTCGAACTCCAAACGATAGGGCTTTCTGGAGCTCTTGTTCTCAAGTGACTACCAATGCGCCAACCCTTAGCGCTTGTTGGGAATGTCAATGTAAACCCATCCCCCGAAGCACAATTTGGAGTCAAGCTTTTCTCCTATAGTTTTCTAAAATTGGGATACTAGGGGTTCATAGGGCTGTAAACGAACCGAGCAACTCACGAGTTCGAGCTTTCGGTTCATTTAGTAAACGAGCCGAGTCAAGCTCGGCTCGTTCGACAAAAACTCGGCTGGTTAAGAGAAGCTCAGCTCGATTAAAGAGACTCGTTTAGTAAATGATTAAGCTCGGCTCGTTAAGACTCGAGCTCAAGTTTTTGGCTCGTTTAATAAACGAGCCAAGCTCGAGCTCAACAAAGCGCGGCTCGTTTACAGCTACAGTGGGGGAGTAAAATCAGCTACATGATAACCTTTTCTCCTTTTTTTTTTTTTAATCCTGAAATTGGGACATTAGGGAGTCAAATTATTTGCAGAAAAATACTACTATTGAGGGAATTGCTCCAGATTCCACAAAGGGCAATTTTGCCCCACGAGTCATGTCTTGCTTCCATCCCTCTTTGCCTCGGTCTTTTTTAAAAGAGTGCATACATTGAGAGCTTTTTTGAGCTTTTTTCGACTTTCTGGATACGAATGGAGTCCAAATCGCCATGTTACCCAAATCATTGTACTCGTCTTGGTGAAAAAGCCTCTTTCACTCATCACCATCACCTCACTCTTTGCAAAGAAAATAATGGGGGGACCAATTATTTGTACGAATTTGTTAACACAAGATCAAAGATGAGGGTAATTATCTCGATCGCATCCAAATTACTGGTGATTATCTCGATTGCCATGCCGTACCACGCACCGGAGTCCGTCTGGACAGCGTAGGCTTGCCCTGGAGGGCGTCCATGCTTTTGATTGTGAAGATGCACCGGCATTCCGTTTGCGTTGTTTTTTCTCTCAATAGCCAGCAATTGTGTTAGTCTGGGTTTCTACTTCTGATTGATGATCATTCCATCTGAGCTTTCCAACGATGGTATGAGTTGGGTTTCCGATTGTATCCTCTACTACTTAGTCGCGGATTGAAATATTCTTATATTAGCACCTGGTGTAGGTTTGCTTTTGCAGGGTGTCCTAAAGCCATGGTGGTTGTCAGTCGCATTGGCTTGTGTTCAATCTTCTCACATACCGCATTAGTGCATCTTTATACTCCATTATAAGTGAGTTTGTGTACCATGTTTATCTTCTTTCGAACAACTTTCTTCACTGAGGAACATCCTTTCCGCTTGGTATTGTCGAATCACTAAGACCGACTTGCGTCCTTGCTCAATGGGCGGGTCTTGCTGTCGAGCTCCCTTCCTTTTCTACGAGAGTCGATCTCCCTGACCTGAGGGTCTCCTTTGAATATTGTCCCTTCAATCGTTAGTCTCGCTACAAGGTCGGAATTCTATTCATAGCGCTCTCACTCAAATTAAGCTAAGTTCCATGATGAGACAATGAAATCAATTGACCTAAGTTCCATGATGAGACAATGAAATCAATTAAGCTAAGTTCCATGATGAGACAATGAAATCAATTAAGCTAATTTCCAGTTCAAAGAAGGTTAAACAATCTGGGGAATCCCACCACTGCATAGAATCATGAAAATTAGATAAAATCATAAAAAGCTGAACCCATGCCTTTGAGTGGTCCATAACTCTCTCCCTCTCTCTCTCTCTCTCTCTCTCTCTCTCTCTCCATGGGTTTCTGGTGTCTTGACTTTTGTGGGGGAGGTGAGGCCAAAATAGAAAATGGTTATACTGGTCCTCCATTTGCTTTCATGAATCATGATAAAAGGGCAAAAGCAGCCACATGCTAATAGGCCATTCCTTTCATTTGTCCAGTGAGAGTGGTGACAAGAAACAGCAACTAACCTGCGACTTGCGCAGATGTAAGATAGAAGCTACTTTCACCACTCAGTGATCGATTTAATACGTAAATACTTAATTTTTCCTGCTCAACGCCTGAACTCAAATTTTTGTAACGCTTGATGGGACTTTAGCTTTGGCTCTGATGCAAGTGCGGAGAGATCCTTACCGTACACATAAATAGCTATGGTGCTGATGGCAATAATTTATTGACGAACGCGTAAAATACCCTATCTGAAGCCAAGAAAGACTACTTTTAATGCTGTCTCAATTTCGAACGCGTAAGATAGCTTACCGAAGCCAAGAAAAACGACTTCGATGCTGTCTTAATTTGAGCACCCTGTACCATAAATATAGCAACATCAACAAGAGCCAACATTGAACTGTAATTGCTATGATGAGAAAATGGCTGAAAATGCAATCAAAACAATAACACAATATAAAGGTGCTATTGGTTTATCAGCAAAAATGGAAATGGTCCCGATGGACCAATCCCAGCTAAAGATAAAAACACTGGCATTCGTTAGGCACTTGCCAGAAAGAAGATGGCTGGATTTTTGTGGGTCCTCCTCTCAAAATCATTTCATCACCATACCCAGAACTAGATGTCCTCAAGGCCAAAACAGCACAAAGAAAGCACAGATGCAGGGTGCGCACAGGTTGGATTGAGTCGGGTTTGGTCAATTTGATACCAACCAAATGTTCAGTTCGTAACGTCTGAAGAATCTCTGAAGATCGATGTTCCAGTTCATCAATACGGTTCGGTCACTTGGAACCTTTCGCTTGGTTCAGTCAATTTACAGCAGCAGACCACATGCAGCCTTCTTAGTTAAAAAGAAAATTGCGGCACTTGTACGAAACAGAGAGGGAATTCTGGAATAGACCCCCCTATAAATTGCATAGGATATGTCCCACACCACAATGGTTCGTAAATACACAAAGGAATACAACAAATAAGCCGCAAAACCTCACAAAGGCTCTCGCCACAGTCTCATTTCAAAAACCCACTGTATTCATCAACTTTTTCTCTATGGTACAACTCTTCGTAACTAAACCACAACGGCTTGTGTTCACCTCTACTACAAAACCTCCGAACTCATCAAACGGTACAGGCACAAGTCCTGTAGATTTCTCCAACGAGATGAGCAAAAGCAAATGACCCGTATTCCATGAGACCATTCTCACTAAAATGCAAACATAAAGTGAACTACTATGTTGCTACAGATATCTATCCATAGTTCTGTAATTTATCTGCAGCCCAGAACATAGTTATATGAGAAGTAATAGGAAGTGACTGGTAAGACAGCAGAAAATCACAGTATCAGAGAGAATGCGAAAAAAATGTTTGAGGTAGAATACCAGTAATGAAAGATAAAAGGAGCAGAAAAAGCAATCTAGGGATTAATATCTTACGCATAGACTGATCCAGTGGTCCTTATCGTCTACCACATTTGTTTGGCTTTATGAGATCAACCAGAGAATTGTCAATGGTCCCAATTGCATTTGTAAAACAGACAAAACCTGTGCCTCTTCACTTAATTTTGTAAAAAACATCACTGCAACAAATCTGGCTTTAAGCTTTCCGTGCAATTATAATTAACTGAAACTAAAAAACAAAGCAAGACACTTTAACTAAAGAAAATGAAGACAAAACAAGACATCTAGAAAAGGTATGGTGTCCTTGTTACGGTAGGAAATAAATTTATCGCATTTTACCCAGGTAGAACTAGCAGTATACTCTCCAGACACGGACACGCTCTGAACACGTGTCCCGCACTTAATGAGGAGTCCAGATTTTTTAGTGTTGTTTCCCGTTGGACACGCTCCGCACACTCGGACACCTTCAGGGCACGCAATATAAAGAATCTGAAGTTGGGAGCATTTACAGGAACGGTAAATACATAGAAATAAAAATATGGATACTTCTAAATGATCATCTTTTGTTAGTCGTAGTATACGTGTCAATTGGTGTCAACCGCAAATGTCATGTTTATACCAAGAATTAGAGCAAATTTGAATTAATGTTTTTCTAGTATCTTTTCGTTGTTTCATAGTTCCTCTGGCTACCAAGCTCTTCTTTTCCTTTCTTTTAGGATTCATAAAAGGTTCTATCCTATTTGGGAGTGCGCTCCTTTCTTGATGGGAACGAGGTTCCTAGAAAATTCTAACCTAGGAGCAGGGAGCTGGGTGGATTCGTCAACCTGATAAGAGGATCCCATTACTAAGGCACCAAATACAAGGATAGAAAGCTGCTATCAATATGGCCATTAACTACACCCTAGTTTTCGGCATTAGCGTGATAACCCAAACCAAATGTGAGTTGGGCCATTAAAGCTGCATTAAAATTCTCAGCAACAAAGTTGTCATCCAAATCAGTAACAAAAGTTATGGTTCCACCAGTAATTTTACTAACGCCAAGCATCACCCATACTCGATTGTCAAACCCGCTTGGAAAATATCAGGTGGGAAATCATGTTGGCATTTGACATAATAATGTAAATGAAGGTCCAGTGTTTCTCTTAAAAGCCATAACACCAGTGTACACATGAGTAGCTCACTGCGATGCCATTATTAAAAAATACATGGGCATGGATCCAAAAAGAAATGTGCTGCTGCAGATATTGTTAATTTCATTTCACATAGCTATAAAACTTCCCAGGTTGGAACCTTTACAATGTGTTGAAGTTGAATTTCGAAAGACAGAAAAACCGAAATACTCAAACATATTTAACTTTCTTTGGGATGCCCAACCAAATATGGGTTTTCCCTAATAAATGTTAACTATAGGAAATAATCAAAAAATAGCTTCTCTCACTTTACTTTCTTTGTATATCTTTTCTGTTTGGCACAGATCCGAGATCCAACCATACCACTAGTCCACAACTTCTCAGAGTCCCAGTTGCCAGCGTTCCAACCCCTTGAACTCATTAGAACTAGCTATGAAATCTCTTTTATGGATATCCATTCTTAAAAGGGATATCTTGGAAGCATCCTAATTTTAAGGTGTTTTATGTTTCACTTCCATTCACTAGTTCGAAAATGATAAAATACAGCCTCGTTATGCAATCACTGAAAAGTCATAGTAACCACAACACGGTCCTGAAACAACACAGGGTCAGACATGATATTCAATGCGCTTGTACTGACACAAAAGAACTTCAACGGAGAGTAACTGTCCGGTGAACCCCTGTCCTGATATTCCAAATGCAAAGTAGTATTTGCATTTTAGCTATTAGCAAATGTTAAAGCTTCAATAGTAATACATCAATATAGTAACTTCCCAATTGCCAATTTGCGCTACTACCCATAATATTTCCACATGAGAGAACCATCAACTAGTCTCATGTAATATTTTGTTATTAATTACCAAAAACTGCTCCCTTTCTTGTTATCCTAATAGAACGCCGTCAAAGCAAATCTACTACTCATGGCCTTGTAGGAAAGAATCCTCAAAGAGAACACATATGCAGAGAGACACACAGAAAGTACCAAATTATACCAAGTGTCAGTGGAGTCAGGCCAACTGCAGGTCCAAGCATGGATATGACAATCAAGCTGCAGAATCCTAAACTGTAAACTTACCAGTTGAATGCACTATGGCGATATTGAACCATTATAAAAAGGCCTTCACAAGAAACTAATGCATCACCACAAGAAAACATGACAGTAAAGAATGAAAATTCGATAAAATGTAGCATAGTACAGTGTGAGGATTGTTCTCGAACCTGAGCTTGGAACTTTATATATTAACAGTGGAATTTCTACAGCGTGCATATACAATTTGTCGGTCCACAATCTATAAACAGCTACCTAACTTACCATGAAGTAGCTCTACCACATGTACAGGATCCCTCAGAAAGGCAACCAGTTTAACCCCTTCCTGTTCTGCTGTTAGCGATTTTGTCTCTTTTATTTGAGAAGTTAAAAAGGGTCTGTGCATTATTTGCACCTTAAAACCTGCACTTGTTGGCCCAAAATCATATCCTGCAGGACCTGGATAACAAGTGCAACAAATAACTAACTACATTGCTCCCTGTGGCAAGCATACAATAACTAGCGGATGAAAAATACCTAAGGAAAGTGGAAATCTGCCAATTGCCGAACAGCATCACTATAGGACCTTCTGGAACTGATCATGGACTCTTAAAGCTTCAAGAATGCTATCAAGCCATCTGCGAAAAAATCAGATCCCTAGTGACTATGGAAGCAAAGGCATTGTTTACAAGATTTCCTAATATACTTCAATTGTAGGATCGATGGACAAAGAAACAATATGGCAAACCAATGATTTTGAGCTATAGTTGTCACCGTTCAATCTTTCAGAGTCATGCTAATCTTATGCAACCCCAGGGGAAAGAGATTCCGTGAGCAACAAAAGACAAGAGAAACTAAATCTGATCACTAAGCCAAAAGATAGCTAAGGAGAGCAGTGAATACCCATCCAGACCAGGATTTTCAGGAAAATACACATTTCTCAAGCCTAGTCTTTTTGCAGCCGAAGCAGTTGTCCCACCAATACATGCAACAGAATTGCCCCAGTGTTCGTCTGAAATAAGGTTAACCCAAGCACTGTTGCAATAGAGCTGTATGAAGTTAGTGAATGGAACAAAACCACCTTGCCAAATATCACTACTAAATACAGATTTAAAAGGCATACCCGCAATACTAACACAATCAACTACAAAGAAGTTAACTTCATATTAGTAGGATTCGTTTGGGAACGTGGCAATAAGTTCGAATGAGGATTGCCCAATGATGCAAATCTCATACAACAAATACACGTCTTTCTCTTCTTTATTCGTCCATTAATTTCCAAGACAAGGACAAAAGTTATAAAATGTTCCATTGAAACTTTACATAGCTAAATAAGAACTGTGAAACGATAAGTTCACCGAATTGCAGAAGGTGACGCTACGGCAACAACAGGAGCAGAAAGTGCCTGCTTCAGAATTGTTTGGTCTACATGATGAACAGAAACCTGGAAGAAGACAATACGAATCAGGGGCTGCTAGATACAACTCGATGGCCAACGTTAGCCCCAAATGAAGCATTGAGATTGTGTGGAAGAGCTAATGCATGGCCGAAAAACTTTTTAAATACAATTTATGATAAGACATTTTAAAGGGCACGCCACCCAGGCGGATCACATATGAGTCGTTTAATATACAAATACATTTAAAAAAAACAGTTCTATCTCTTCTAAAAGCTTTCAGCAATTGCTGAACTAATAAATGAACACTATTTCAGACAGGCAATTCCACTAAAGAGTAGGCAAAGTTCAACCTGCTTAGATTGCCTCACAACCAATCAGATAAATTTTAGATTGCACAGTAATGGTATATAGCCAGGCAATGCCTATATCCAAGAATATACACCCTTCCCAAATAGTAATACTTTGCAGAGAATTATGAAGAAGTTCACCCAAATCATCCATTAGCCCAATGCCACTAATCAACTAGATTCATTGGTTGTGCAATACTGATGTTCTGGATTTTGAGTGAAGGAAGCAGAGTACTGAGCATAGAAATCACACGGGTCTCTAGACCTGCCCTCTTTGGTGCCTACCGGCTTTGATTTGGGGGCACGGTTCCAAGGCATAACATCCCTTGATTTTGGAGGTATGGGGGGGCGCTATTTGAGTGGTGAAACTTTCTGAGAGTAGCCATTTTGGGCAAATACTGTCAAAAGGTTACATCTGTCTCTAGTCCTCCCGCGACATACCCCATCAATTGCAGATAACATGGATACTGACATACTATTATTGTTGTTTTTGGTTGTGTAGATCAGGTAATTAGCCCCTTCAGTTCTTCATTGAATATCACAATATGATAAAAAAAGAATGTGAATAACAGTTTTTGAGGGGTGGCATAAAGCTTCAGTCGTCAAACACTAAAATTGCAGAGAAAATGAGAATTCTCTCTTTTCATCAGGAGAAAGAAAATGGATAAGCAAAAGAAAATAAGGCATTATTTAGTGGTGGTCCCTACTCGTTCCGATGCCATAACGGCATAACCCTTCAAAGACAACATTTCTCCCTAGCATTCCCAGGTTCAAATTGAGAATTCAAACAAAATAGTTTAGAAAAACAAAAATTACGAAACACTTAGAAAACCAACAGAAGATTGAAAACTGAAATATATTACCGTTGTGTATGTATTCAGCCTTGTAACCTGGAATCCGCGATTAGACAGGCCTTCTTCTGAAACAAAAAGGTTCATAAATTGCAAGGAGGGTACTAATTGTTAAAGTAGACACCCAATAAATAAAGGAACTTTCAAACTCTGGGGTATACAATTGGGGACGTGTTCAATATGTGAAGGAAAAAAATTGAAAACTTAAATAGTTACATAATTCCCTTGACGAAGTATTTAGAGAGGGAGAGAAACATTGCACACAACCACAAGATCACAAAATTATGAACAATGTACTAAAAGTCGCTCGGCGCTAGTCGGGCGGTCGGCCACCTTCGAGTGATTAATCGGTGCATAGCAATTAGTAGTCGGCGATTAATCGGCGCATAGCAATTAGTTGGATCTAGGTGGATAGGCCCCGCCACCGATTAATCGCCAATTAATCCCTTGCTTTAGAACATTGATTATGAACATCGCACATACCAATCTCGGAGCTAGCTTTTGCTGAAGCAGGATATAGGACTCTACACTTCACATTACCATGCTTCGGGAGCTCTGAAGCCAAAACCTTACCTGTTGCTGAAGACAAATTGCAGAAAATTGAAATTTCACCGTTGTGAGATTCCATGAAAACATGGGGAGAAAGAGATCATGAAATCCTACGGATGGATAATGGATGTGAATGCGCACTCGCTTAACCAACTAATGTAAAGGAGCAAAAGGACGTATATGTACCTTTTGATGGCGCAAAAGCAACATCAATATAACCATTTAAGGATTCTGCTACTTCCTCAAATATACTTGCTGTACCAGCTCCGACTACACCGACTTTAACATTGGGGGTTCCAGCAGCCCTAAGGACCAAAAATTAGAACGAGCCCATCATTCGAATATACATAGACAGGTAGAGGGTGGGTGGGAGGAGGTAGAAGAGAATGCCAGAAAGAAGTTTTGACAAGCTCTTTTTGACACCTTATTTCTTACTACCATATGGAATTGCATACTGCATTTCACATGGAAAAACTACAAGACAACACTTATTTCGATGAAGCACCATTACAGCTCATAGTGAATATTATGCAATAACCATTATACAAAACATGGTGGGAGGAACTATAAATCCGACATCAAATATATATATATATATATATATATGTGTGTGTGTGTGTGTGTGTGTGTGTGTGTGTGTGTAAGAAAGAAGGCATCTCCACAAAAAAAAAAAGGCGTGTCTTAAGCTTGTGTTAGCTCATTAACAAGTCTGACAAGTCTGTACTGGTAAGGAAAAAGCAGGAACCAGAAAACTTTTTAATATAAATTTACAAAAAATGCATGTCCACCAATATATCTATATTAAGGACCTCAGAAGATCATGTATGACCAAAAGGAAACATTATCTAACAGGTTAGCTAAAGTTGCTGACAACCTCCTGGAATTCTGCAAAACACATCCAAATAACTGTAGGGCCACCACTAAGATGCACACGAGCAAGAAAGACCAGCTTCTTTTGCAACCATGTAATCAACCAATCAAAATTTCTCACCCCCAATATAAAGGAATTAGGGAATAAAAATTTCAGTGTTCTAAAAGGCGGAATTAATCGCCGATTAATCGGCGATTAACCGGAAATTTGCCTTCACCGATAAGATTAATGCCTAGGCGGTTGGATTTGGCGCTCGGGAGGTTAATCGGCGTTAATCGGCATTAGTCAGCGATTAATCGGTCGGCGGTTAGTCGGCGATAAGTCGATTAATCGGTTAAAAGGCTATTAATCAGTTAAAAGGCTATTAATTGGGCAAAAATCAGTATTTTTGGAAAATAAGGGGGTAACTGTTAATATCCCATACCAGTTTAAAAGGGCAAATTTAGTCATTTAGGGCAAAAAATCAATCGACGAAGTCTTTCAGTCGATCGATTCGACTTGGAAAACTGAAGTCGCCGCCACCTGCCGAAGTCGCCGCCGTCTGCCTTGCCCCCGCCACTCTGTTAGTGTGCTGTAATTTCTCTCTCTCTCTCTCGATCCCCCCCCCCCCCCCCCTTCATATGATCTCTTTCCAAAACCTGTTTTTATTTTGAAAGTCTATATACCCATATCTATATGGCCACCGGGCCACGTCTGTCGTCTGGAACTGTGTACAGTAGCAAAGTGTAGTTAATTTTTGTTTTAAATCTTAAAACAAAGTGTTACGTGTAGTATTGTAGTACTTTACTACTTTTTCTATTTTTCATAAGGCTTATATATATATATATATATATATATATATATATATATATATATATATTAACCGATTAATTGCTACTAGGGCTGTCCATGAACCCGACCCGACCGACCACCCGACCCAACCCGACCCGAAAACAGACCCAACGGACGGTTCCGATTACTCAGATCGGTCGGGTTCGGGTCCAGTTAGTCGGATTTTGCAAATTGTCGGTCGGGTTTCGGATGTACTGGATAAAATTTCGGATGACCCGACCCGACCGAGACATTTGTATAAAAGAAAAAAATCCCCTAATCTTAATCCATTCAGTTCGCCTCATCTCTTCTCATCTTCTGGTCTCTTTCAAAACCCCTATCCTCCAGCTCCTCCTCCTCGCATGCCACCACCGGTCCACCACCAGGACCACACCTCCATTACTTCTCTCTCTCTCTCTCTCTGAAGACTGAAATGGAGTCCCCTTACGCCACAGAACAACGACGAAAAGACCAAACACTAGCTTCACCACCACTCCTCCGCCGGCTACAGCGGCAGCTCCGCCTCGTCCTCGTCGCAATCATTCCCAGCCGCCTCGGCCTACCTTGCTCGATTCCTCCTCCGCCAGCCGTCACCCTCCTTCACCGCCTCTGGGCCATGGTAATTTTGGGAAAAAATTTGATTTTCAGAAAGGTGTATAGACAGTAGATCTGTGATTTTGAATGGTAATTTTGTAATATTATGCTGTTAATGTGATTGTGAGCTGATTTGTGAATGTGATTATGGGTTTCGATCTCTCCCTGAGTCCCTGCCTCCTGATTTCTGTACGCAGGTCTCTCTGTTTTTTTTTTTTTTTTTATAAATCCGATGACCCGACCGAACCCGACAAATCCAACCCGACCACGTTTCGGTCGGAACCCGATCATTGTTTCGGTCGGGCTCGGGTGGACATTTCAGTAATCCGACTGAAGTCGGGTCGGGTCCAATCCGACCCGAACCCGACCAAACCCGATCCGTGGACAGCCCTAATTGCTACAAGCCGATTAATCGGCGGTTAAAAGGCGTTGAAGCTTGAAGGTGGTCGACCGAGCGACGAACGCCGAGCGACTTTTAGAACATTGAAAAATTTGTAAATTCAATCCCGTCAATTGGATAACCACGGAGTTAAAAAATAACAAAAGGTGAATTCGGTCCATCAAATTGAATTACTATAGATCAAGAAGAAGCATCCTTCTTTTTACTTTAGCAGTCAACAAATGCAAAAAAGTACACCCCAAGTAAAGGACGAAGAATCACAGAAAATACATCGCAAACACCACAAGACAAATTATAACACATGTAATTCAAGTTGCAATGTAAAATTGTAAATGATAAAGGACTACAATGTAAACCCAAAAACCATGTTTAACGGTATTTGGTACGGATGCTACGTGAGGTTATCTGTCTACGATATGGATTCATCTAACATGAAACACAGCAAAAAAAATATAATAAAATCCTTATGCCAAAAATTGGATATGATTCAATGACAATATTTTCCGTAGCATTTAGTCCTTACTTCCAAGCGTCGAGGAAAACCAGACCCGCTTCTGGAGATGTTATGACTATCCAGTCAAAAGCACTCTCTGCTGCCACAAACAGGATACGAAAAGAGAAAAGAAAACAATTTTACTAAAGAATAACAAAGAATCTCTCTTTACCATACAGGCATATACTACAAACTCTACAATCACAACCACCAACTAGTTCAAGCTAAATTTAATAGCAGATTGGCACTCCAGAAACATGGCCCTCTCTCTACCAATATTAGCTCCCCCCTTAAATGCCACTGTGTAGTACAAAACTCACATAGAAAAGGACCTTTTTCCCCGCAAATTTTGGATCAGAGATTTGACCATGCCATGATAGGGCCCACTCTGTGAAACTCCATGTGTCCCAAATTTTAGTCACTAATACAGAGACCAGCTCAGATCATTTGCCTAAAAGTCTACAAGATGTCTCAATGACCTCAAACAAACCCAGAATATACGACAAATTTTCAACCGCAATTGACTCCAATAAAGATTAAGAAAGACAAAGGTAATGAGACAAGGCATGGAGAAAAACTTAGGTAACTGTTCCATCCTAATAAAGTCATCTTAACAAGGCTCCGCTATAATCTTGAAAACTGATATGTCACTTAAAAGCTAGACTAGGAAGACTTTGGGAACTCACCACTTAATACAGAAGGAAGCTGATCCAAATCTGGCAACTTTGTGTGCTCAATGAGGGGAAGCTCCAAGCAGTTAATTCCACGTTTCGCCTGTAGACATGAGCAAGAATGCCATTTACAGGGAGTTACCATGCGTATAACACCCTTATTCCCTTCCTTCCCGACTGAGAGATATATATATGCATAAAGAAATTCCTATTTATTACAAATTACTTATCAGAATTCAGAAGCATCATCAACATATCTTTGTGCTAACTGCAGAAAGTAACATTGCACTTACAAGGCAATGAAAGCGCTAGTGAAGAATGGATCTTTCTCCCGAGAAAAAGTGAAAACTGAAGCTTAGTAATTGCAACAGCCTTATGGAAGCTTTTCAGCCTTTTCTAAGAGAACAACAGATTGCATCTCCCGCTCCTCGCAGGCAACACTACTCATCCAATGCAAACACACACGCAGACATATAACTATGTATCTTATAACACAGTCATCAGACGATTAAAAAACTCGTCTAAGAGATTTAGCAGTCAGAGAGGGGAGTAATATTCTCAACATACCTCCTCATGTGCTTCAAGCTCTCCTTCATAACAGCGTCAAACACGAGCACATATTTTAAATTATTGTATCTCAATTGAATATTCTGACATCATGCTAAGATATTGACCACCAACTCGTTTAAAAGCTTAGAAGAATGCAAGTCTAGAGAATTGTTAAAGCATCCAACTCCAAACCAATTGGCAAAGAGTAGAGAGGCCGCCCAAGCTCATATAATAGTTTTGGAGGAGATCATTAAACGATGTGGGACAAATCCCAACACTCCCCCGCATGTGCGACCCCTGACTCGCACATGGAGAGGTAAACAAAGGATCCGGAACACGCGGATCACAATGAAAGAAAGTGCAACTATCGCACAGACAAAGGGGGAAAGCCTCCGAAACCCTAGCTTTGATACCATGTTAAAGCATCCAACTCCAAACCAATTGGCAAAGAGTGGAGAGGCCGCCCAAGCTCATATACTAGTTTTGGAGGAGATAATTAAACGATGTGGGACAAATCCCAACAAGAATTTTTTGTCCAACATAGTAGGGTTTAACAAATTCTGGCAATATGCAAGAAAAACTAAGGCTATTAAGTTAGCACATAGAAGGAGGCTCAAATGACACTAAGTTCTACAAACAATCTAGTTCACAGAATCACAAAACTTGAACAAAACCTAGACTCGAATTTCTCAAAAACATCCACCAACGGGCCTGTAAATTTCAATGTACCCCTCCAAACTTATAATTCTGCATCAAAATTCAGCCCAATTAAACCCAAAATTTCAGCTGCATTACAATCCCAATTTCAATCTGCTAATCCATCTATAAAGATACCACTACCTTTTAAGAAGGCATTGCTAAAAGGAAAGCAAGTGCTTAACTTCACAATTTGCATCCTCTCTTTTATTCAATAACTACACAAGAAATCAGAAACGGAGGTACATATATACCAAAAAGGACAGACAAAGGGGCAGACGAGTCCGGGCAATCGCCCTACCCACGTTTCAAATTTTTCCTCAGCTGTAAATTAGATTTTCTCTTAAAAATGGATAGACATCTATAAAATTATACGCAATTATCATTGTAGATTACGATGCATTAGTAACAGAATAAGTTGATTGAAAATATATACAACAGTCTTTTTGTAGCATTTTAGAATTTGTATTGTCAAGATTAATAGTAACACCTTACATGTGTTAGAATTATTTCTTCTAATGTTTCCATTATACCAAACATGCTTCATTATGGCATTTGATCGAACGCGCATTGTCGCAAACCTAATTGGCAACTTATGTCTCCAGAGACAACCGAATAATCGAAATCAGAGAGCCATACAAAGCAGAGGACTTTAAAAATCCATATTTTGCACACCGAGATGTAACGGAAAAGCTCCAATTCACGATTCCAAAAGAATTCAACAATGCAGGCATAATTCAAAAAAAAAAAAAAAAAAAAGGAAAACCGAAAGCTCTCAAAATCAACAAAGAAGAGGAATTGTCGAGAGAGAGAGAGAGAGAGAGAGAGAGTACCAAGGCATTGACGAGCTTGGCGTTCTTGCCGCGTTCTCTGGTGACAACGACCTTGGGCTCCGAACGCGAACAGACAGGAGACGAATGCGAAGACTGAACTGTGAAGGTGCGAGAGAGGGCGCGCTTTTCGAGGAGCAGAGGAGGTGAGGGAAGAGAGAGAGAGTAGAGAGAGAACTTTGCCATATTTGTTCTCTGAGATGGATGAGGTAAGTAGGTAACGTGTTGAGCAGAGGATCGCCGCGAAGGGCCAGCTGTTGCGACCACCACTGCCCTTTCCTAATATTGCCCCCCACTCCCCCCCCCCCCCCCCCCCCCCCCCAAACAGTTTATTTAATTTAATTTCAAGGGTTAAATTACCGACATAACCCCTGAGGTTTCGGTTAAATACAGTCCTCCCCTTGTGAGTTTGAAATTACACATACCCGCGGGAAAAATTCAAAATACCCCCCAACTTATACACCCAAATTCAATTAGACTCCCAACCTTTTAAAAACTTCAATTTTACTCCCAACGTTATATTCCGTTAATCAAAATGCCTCATTCCGTCCAAATTACTAACGGATTCCGTTAAAGGCTCCGTTAAATAGTATTTGGATCGAATTTCGATGATCCAAGCCGCTCAATGTGTTCAAAACATGATTTTAAGGGTACTCTCCAGAAATCAGCAAAAAAAATGATCGGGAAGGGCTTCATCTGAACAGTTTTTTATTGAATTCAATAAAAAACTGTTCAGATGAAGCCCTTCCCGATCATTTTTTTTTGCTGATTTCTCGCGGGTACCCTTAAAATCACATTCTAATCACATTGAGCGGCTCGGATCATCAAAATTCGATCGGAAAAGGGGAGGTACAAACCGAAGCAAAATTCGGACGTCCGTACTTGAATAAAATCCGGATCGATCCACATCTCCCATTTTCCAATCGAATTTTGATGATCCGAGCTATTCAATAAAAAACTGTTCAGATGAAGTCCTTCCCGGTCATTTGTTTTGTTGATTTCTTGGAGGTACCCTTAAAATCACGTTTTAAACACATTGAGCGGCTCGGATCATCGAAATTCGATCAAAATACTATTTAACGGAGCCTTTAACGGAATCCGTTAGAAATTTGGACGGAAGGGGGCATTTTGATTAACGGAATATAACGTTGGGAGTAAAATTGAAGTTTTTAAAAGGTTGGGAGTCTAATTGAATTTGAGTGTATAGGTTGGGGGGTATTTTGAATTTTTTCCTATACCCGCTTGTTCTTTTATGGAAAAAAGAAGATTTCTTGTACCCTTTGAATACTATTCCACTTTGTATTCTTACACTAATCCAAACCTTCAAATTTTTGCGCATCTCGTTTCTCTCTCCCCCTCTTCTTATACCCTTTGTATACTATCCACTTTGTATTCTTATACTAACCCAAACCTTCATATTTTTGTGCTTCTCGTCTCTCTCTCCCCCTCTCCCCACACTGACCTCCACTTAATATCTCGGAGGCCTAGTTTTCCAAAGAATTTTTTTCCCTTTGTATTTTGTGATGGAAAAAAAAAAGCTCATTTAGCACTTTTGAAAAACTAGGCCTAATTAACCTACCAAACATTAGGTTTACAACAAAGTGCAGTGCGACTTCCATCGCAGTTGAATTTTTTTATCTCTATCTGGGTTCTACTATGGGTTCTACTAGAGTTAAATTGGCTGAATATAGTCTTTGATTTGGGTCGATTAGTGAGATTTAGGTTTGATTAACGAGATTTCGGCCTCTATTATAGTTGTGTTAATTTAGGCTATGTTTGTGTGTATATACATACACACTATTCTAAAAGTCGGCCGCCTACTCCTCTCCTAGGCACTAGGTGTTGCTCCAACGCCTAGATTAGGAAGCCGACTAATCGAGGCCTACTCTCTGCCTGACGCTAGGCAGCCATTTTTCGTTCGACTAGCTGTTAGCGACATTTAGAACATTATACACACACATGGGCATACACATATGTGTGTGTATAAATGGAGAAAGACAAAAAGATAGTGATAAATCATATAGATTGTGGGAATCGAATTTCTAGATGGTGGTGGCTACTAGTTTACATTGGGTTTGGACCATTGGCGATGGAGTTTGCATATTTCCAAGTTCTGATTTCATAATGGTAAATTTGATTTCTCTAAACCTACTCTATGACATCCGAAATATGTTATTGGAGAAGATCCAAAAGGTTCGAATAGGGATTAAGTGAAATTAAACTGCTAACGTCACTAAAATCTATTAGTTGACCTAATTGTTGTTGACTAACGAAAGGAGGTAATTGTGATGCAATGTTAAACCTCACTTGGTGGGATGTAATTTCCCTTGCCTGGGGGAGTCAAGTATTTGTGAGAAATCTCAGGGGTGGTATCTGTACTATTCAAAATTGTTACTCCTACTGATTTGGAGTAAGTACTACAGTAGACTAATGAAGATATACCTTTTGAGATAGTCAATTTTTACGGAGGCTACGTGAAAAAGTCGGTGCAATCTAATATTCTATTTGTACAATCAATAACTAAGATTCGTATTCAATTATAACCGGTCAAAATTAACTCTTCTCTGAAAAAGTTTTATTAATATCTTGACTATTTTGGTTGGTTACGATTAAATAATACAGTATAAAATAGATTTTCTCATATTTTTGTGGATTATATGAGTTACACCGACGGACTGTCAAGGCAGGAAAGTTCGGTGGGAGCTACTGGAAGCACACATGCATGGCGGAGCCCAGTGGATAATCATTGGGTGTTTGGTTTCTGCTTTTAACGGTTAGAGAGCTGATGTGCGGAGGCGGGGGGGCTGCTCCCCCCCTTGCAGCTCCCCTTGCTGCTGCCCGGCAAGGCCGGGCCCACTCCGGTCTCGCTCCGATGATCGGAAACGTTCACTTTGTAGAGCTCGTCGAGTAGAACAACCATGTCAAAAATCAGCTTGATTGGATATCATTAAGTACCTGATCGGAGACCATATAACTCTCGGTCCATGGGTTACAATGGTTTTGATTCAGTGTTTCGGATCCATTCTTTTTAAGATAAAAAGGTTCCAATCAAGTACTTAATGATATCCAATCAAGCTGATTTTTCTCATGGTTGTTCTACTCGACGAGCTCTACAAAGTGAACGTTTCCGATCATCGGAGCGAGACCGGAGTGGGCCCGGCCTTGCCGGGCAGCAGCAAGGGGAGCTGCAAGGGGGGGAGCAGCCCCCCCGCCTCCGCTGCAAGGGGGGAGCAGCCCCCCGCCTCCGTGCCTAGGCTAGAGGAGAGGAGGTAGGACCAGGGTTTTGATTATCCTCTCGGAGCGAGGTAGGCTAGATAAGGTTGGCCAAATGTCTATATACAATATCTCCATATCGTTTCAAAATTTTATCTGATGTATTCGAAAAGTTGTCTATACACAATATCTATCTTACACAAACTTCATACCGTTTCCATATTAGAATTAGCAGTCACAAAATGAAATACTATATGCCATCATCTCTATAGATAGCACGATTTAATACGTTCATAAAATGAGAAATGGTAACGTGTGATTTGCTTGGATGCCTCGAAAGCATACAACGTAACTTAACTATATTTGAATGATACTTATGATACTTTTATGTTTCCTTTTCTCATTGGAAAAAAGATGAAGAAGAATGAAGTCAACAGAATTTGTAACAATTTGTTTGTGTCGCCAAATCAGGTTCTCTGATCATTTTGTTTCAGAATTAAGCACCGTGAAGTGAACAATGCAACCAAGGGAAGAGGGAGCTAGGGAGTAGATACATAAAGGGAAAATTAGTTGTTCTTTTCTCTTCTCCAAAAACTTATCTCCAAAATTTTTGACTCCTTCGTCATTCGGATTCTTCTCTCTTTTTCGAAAACCTCTCTCCAAATACGTCACAATCAAGAAATTCAAGACTTCTTTATTATGTTCTTCCCTTATTTAAACACTAATCAGTTTGAATATATATTTTTTTGGGCTAGCTTCAGAACCACTGTTCAACGCCAATCATGAACTACCCTATATATGAATTCAAGGCTTCTTCATCATGAATTTTTTTTTTTTTTTTTAGCTTGACTTGATAAACTCCGTCATATCTACTCCGGTTGTTTATCAAGTTGAAACACCACATGACAAAATCTGCACAAACACCTCTTACTTTTTGGTAAAATCATCTCTTGTGTAAGTTTGAGATGTAGGACTTGGGTTCTGCAAGCACGCCCTGCCAAGTGGGTGTCGAGCGTCATCCGGCCGTTCATCTCGCTACGGATGACTCGAATTGAATCTGAGCGAATATAGATCGAAAACGTCCATTGCTTGGTTAAGATCTGAGCCATTAATTACAGAGATAAATGGCTGAAACGGCCGCTCAGCACTCACTTGACAAGGATTGCTTGGCAGCATCTAGATGGCCCAGTAGGTTATCAAGTTGGTGCACTTAATATTAAACAAACTTCAAGTACCATATGCCTCTTTGGGCATTGGGCAAGCAAAACTGGCTTTTCGTGTGACCAGAAGGGGTGCAAAGTACACCAGAATATTATGCATCCCAACGTAAAGGGAAAGTCTCAGATCCCGGGAGCACCTTTTAAATCTGTCCCCACTTTATTAATCAAACTTGAACTTCACAGTTCCTTCACATAGCATCTCCTTCAAAAGATTGTCCTGAGACCATTCATTGATAAGATCCCGGAAGCACCTTTCATGTGAACTGCACTGTTCAGTTTTGCCGTTTGTGGGCCATTTCCCGGCCCATTTTAATGATTCAAACTGTTCACATTTTAAAACTCGTTCAGAATATTTGTCTAGCCAAAAATCAAGTTGATCGGATATTGTTCTATGCAGTTTGTCTTGAGATAAAATAGGTCAAATGGATTCTAAAACAGAAAAACCGGATCCAATCCATTTTCGTGGGCCGGAAAATAAAGGAGCCCAACCCTTTTGTGATACATGCACTTTTCAATGCATAGTTCAACGACTTAAAAAGATAAAAATAATAACCAATGCCCTTGAGCACTCGTTAAAAAAGGCTTTAATACAAAGTTTTCCGAATTTTTTAATTACTTCTTAAAATGTTTGTGATGGTGTTTATGAAACGTCTTGTAAACGTTTCCGATTTGAAAGCATTGTCCCTGTTTTGTAAACGAAGTTATCGGGTAACAGATTTGCCACTCGACGAGTCGACAATAGTTTCCTGGCAAGCAATCCTTTCGTATATGGCATGCCCTCAAAAAGCCGCGTTAACAAACCTCAACAAGAAGTATCGGTTCAAGCAACTAGTCGCTGCAGCTCCCTTAGTTCTGCCTTCATGCCGAAGATATGAAAGGCATGGCAAAAAGCCATATTAAACATTATCGGAAACTCACAACAGCTTCTGATCCTGTTATCAGCTTTTCTGCAGAGCAAACTAGCTGCTCACCGCATAGGTAATGAGCAATACAAACCTTCAGCAACCACACCACTTGGAAAGATCGATTTATTCCAATCGAGAAGTTTCACGTTAAATCTGAACTTCTAAACAAATGTTTTTTTCCCTCAAAATCCCTACATAAGACTACCTCGTGATAACAAAATTCATTTCCGCTCGCACATCTGGAGGGGATCATAAAATTCTACAGACCGAGCCAACCATGGAAAAGAGAAGGCCATTGTAACGACGCAGGTCTGCAACTGTCTGGATGCTAGAACTAAACGTACTCTTCCCTTGGGTAGAGCCATTTAACTTACTTGTTGTTGGTGGGTGCCATACATTGGATAAGCCCCGTAAGCCGCAGCGTACATGCTTGGACTGTGCGGCGGTGGCAAACCATATCCATAGCCCTCATACATTTGCCCTCCATAATATGGGCCGTTCCATGGGCTGCCAAAGTCGCCTCTCAACTGCAAATCCAACGGGTAGAGTAAGAAAGACAAACTACCAAGAAAAAGATCAAAAACGGTTGTTTCCACCTAAATAACGGGCTGCTTAATATGCATTTTCAAAACCGATAACAAAAAATATGCATTTTAAAACAAGTTCTCCGGACCGTTCAGCTTTTGGGTCACCAAAATGGTTCGAATTCTGATGGTAATCTTTCAGAGAAACACTAAGTAAAGATGTTAACATGCGGGATCACATCAACTTTTCCATGTAGTCACTCAACTCCCTGCATATTTTAACATTCCATGAATCCGTAGTATCTAGATAGATGTTGAACAATAATTACTATTTCGAAGTATGGTTTCTCGGGAAAAAGCCTGACATAACACAAGCTCGAATGGGGAAAAATAGAAGGCAGGAAGAGACAAAGCGAATACCTGCTTGTTTGCTGGATTTCGTCCCCAAGAAAGCCGCACCGTTTGCTTTCCAATTGTTGTGCCAGTCAATTTCTGCAGGGCCTCCTCAGCATTATTTCTGCCAAGGTAAATGACATGGAAACATAAGAACTATGTGGATCAAACTTTATATGAGCAACAGAGTTATCACAAAAACGATACCCGGAGTAATACCTGTTGGCAAATTGTACGAACCCACAGCCCTTCCCAACTGGTATTTTCACGGAGACTATATCACCATACTCAGAGAAAGGTGTCCTCAGATCTTCGTCCGTGACATTAGGGTCAAGCCCTCCAACAAATATCTATAAACTAATCACGCATAACCCAAAAAAGGGGGACAAAAGAAAGATGGTAGGATTAAAAGTTAAAACCACATGGAAGGACTCGAGAACTAACAGTTGTGTTCGTAGAATCTCCTTCAGACTGGGAGCCCTGGGCTGGACCACCATTTGATACATATCCACCTATCAACACCAAACCAAATGAAAGAAAGTTTAATCTAGTCGAGTAAAACATTAACAAGAAGAATAGGTCACATGGAATTAACTGCCCTGCAAAAATGTAACCCATTTAGTCGTACTCTCGATCAACAGGCACTGTTAGACAACAAGGTAATGTATGCAAAACAGAAGCCTAAACAAATTTGCAAATGAATTAAAAGCTAACAAGAATTAAGAGAATAAAGTATTCAGGAATACATTTTTGTGTGAAATACATGGGCTGGAAGAAGCTGATTTACGATAAAGTTGATGAGCAACTAGGGAACGATAACATCACCTAACTTAAAGAACGAAGAGATGGTACAGAACCAATTAAAGGAAGATGAAAAGTTAAACCCATTCCATAGGTACTTTTCAGCTTATCCACCAACATCATCTGTAACCTCTTCAAGTTCACCACACTAACCCAATGATATTCAGCATTTTCACTAAACCCATTCCAAGTTGATAGTCAAGACAAGACCAAAGAGGCAAAGAATGAAGATTTAGGCATTCTTGAAAGGATCTAGATCTTCCACCTCAATTTGATGGCATCCATAAAAGGAAATGCACATGCATTAATATATATATATATATAGGGACGGTTCAATGGACACCCTAAAAAAACACCCTAAATCTCAATCTCAATGTTCTCAATCAAATTTTTATAATCCGAACCGTTCAATGTGTGCAGAATGTGATTTTAAGTATGCCCGCGAGAAATTAGCAAAAAAAATGACCGGAAAAGGCTTGATTTGAGCAGTTTTTATTTGCACCGTTCAGTAAAGAACTGTTCGAAACTGTTCGGATCAAGCCCTTCCCGGACATTTTTTTTTGTTGATTTCTCACGGGTACCCTTAAAATCACGTTTTGATCACATTGAGCGGCTCGGATCGTCAAAATTTGATCGGGAACTATGAGGTGTTTTTTTAGGTGTTCCCGGAACCGCTGTATTTGGTGATCATCCATTAGGTAGGATCAAAGTAGAGCGGAAAGAATTTTGTCACGCAAAGATAATTCAGGATTAGGCTTCCTGCTTTTCCTACTTTTTATTTTTTATCATCCATTAGGATCAAAGTACGAATTTGCATGCGAAAGCACCAGTTAGTCAATCAGGACTAACAAGTTTTTTGGGGAACTGATAGGCTGGAACCAAATGTCAGAACTAAGTGGGCTTTGTCCCTCAAGCCAAGGAGGAATGGGAATCTCAAATAAGCAACCCTCCCACCATCCATCCCCTGAATCTCACCAAATTTCTATTTCTGCTAGAACCATAATGGGTAATCCCACATACATCCATGAAAGCATAACATAACAAACAGTCTCCCGGTGCAATAACATTGTAGCCATCACCACACAAGTCACAGTCACATTGCCACAGCCCCCACCATTGAGCCATTGATGATCTGTATTACCCTCTGCCCATTCCCACGCCTCCTCCAGATCACCCTTACACCATTGCCCTCACCACAGTGACCACCACCCGAACATCAATTCGACTAGATTTGGCTCATCTAAATTCAAATTCTCACACAATCAGAACCATCATCTCATAAACAAACCTATAAGAATTTCACAGGAATGGATGTGCAAATAAGGATTTTTCCCCTTGACTAGAAGGGGACCTTAAAGTGTACGTACGTTAGGATAAAGGTAAATGATGAATGTGAAGGAATATATAGAGCAGTGCCAAATAAGTCATGAGACCGAGATAACAATTAGCCTTTTACATGTGAAATGCCACACGGGCTCATAAAAAGAAAGGCACAGGCTCATAAAAATTTCACAGGTAAGTTGTTAACTGAACATATATAAACCAACATGGAACTTATGAAGGGGCAGTGAAGCAGAGATTCCATAATCTGTCCCTCGAACTAAACCACCCATTCAAAACCCTACCTTCTAAACACCAAAGCCATTTACAAAAACAAAAAATGCCGAGCTATATACAAGTATGGTATGGGAGAAGTGAGACAATCAATTATCAATAGGAAGCTCCTGCAATCTTGGTCGCCTTAATTTTGAAGGCACTGCATGATATACTTGGCATTGGTTCAGGGGGATGAAACACGATTAAAAGTTATTAGAGTGGTAGAACAAGATAATTAAAAGCAGAAATGTGTACAAACATAAATCCAGACAACGTCTTCGCTAGAAAGAAAGTATTTGTTACCTTGAGAGGAATAGTGCTGTTGATAGCCAGATGACTTTCTAGGAGTTGCTACTCCAATGCGCATAGGCCTGCTTGAACAATATACACCATTCATTTCAGTCATAGCCTGTGACCTCTCATTCTCATCTCCAAACCTTACAAAACCGTAACCCTTTGAACGGCCAGTATTCACGTCAATGACAACTTTAGCAGCTTTTACAGAAGGATATTTACTCGAAAAAGTTTCATGTAGTAGGCTATCCGTAACATCTGAGGCTAAATCTCCTACGAATATAGAAAGATCAGAACCATTATTTGCACGCTTATCGCCCATGCTAAATGAAGCCCAGTTCAAGCGGAAAGGTTGTTCAGTATTAGGCATTTGTTTTCCAGTATAATTCTGTAGGACTTTATCTGCTGCAGAGTGGGAAAAGAACTCCACAAATCCATAACCCTCTGACAGCCCAGTCAGCTTATTTCGAATTACCTTAATGGAGGTGACCTGCAAGTGAACAAGGCATAGTAAATAGAGTGTAAACGGCAAAAGTAGGATCAAATTATCAATTCATCCATTGGAAGAAGATGGAGTTCAACAAAAATCATTAAACTTGGTTTAATGTCACAATGCACCCAAAGCCTGCTTTCATTTTACAAAATGCATAATACACAAAATGACTAATTTTGGCAGAGGTCAAGCAATGACTAATTTTACAAAATGACTGCTTATTAGATGTATATTACGTATTACACGAAATTTTGTACTGCTCAACATTCACCAACGAATTTGCAATCCCCAATCAATTCACAAAGTGCAGCCTATGTAACCACCAAAATTAACAGCACATTGGTGAAGCAAGTCATTTGAAAAGTATCTAATACCATAACACCTCACGGCAATATATCATCAGTCAAAGAATTATAACCATTTTGGGAACTTACAAACCATAAGGAATAGCACACAAGTTCTCAAGTTCATTTTCAGACTTCCATGTTTACCACTTATGACAAACGCACCTATCTGACCACAATTTTGCTTGAGAGTACGATTTCAACTACAGTTGTAAAAGTGTCACCATCACTTCGACTGGTGCACTCTCTACATCATTGCCCACCAACTTATTACACTACCACATTTCTAAGTCAGTTTTGGAACCGAAGAAAAATTGAAAAGGTAAACACGTCCCACCCTGTTTTATAGCATCAATAATAACGATTTTAACAAATACAAGTACACATCAATTACATTAGGCAGTTGATTTCTATATAATCCTCAAAGAACACTTACAAGGTAGGGAACAATGTAACTAAGATGCCTACGATAATGACCTCAATAGGACTCCTTTCCATCAAGCAGAGATGGTCCTTTGGGTGGGCTATATGGAGCCGTGTCTTCCCCTGCCTTGAAGAATCCTCCAAGTACAATACAGAAAAACACAAAGCTAGGATCTTTTCTATGCTCTGTGTCCCCCTCCCTTTCACCCACCTTCTTCCATGTGTCACGTATTCGAAATGAATAAAGAGTTGAATGTCTCCTGAATCCTTATTTTGTCATTTCGGGATAAAAGTGTCCACTTTGTATTTAAATGATCAGTGGAAAAAAATGCACACATTCTACCAAGAACATTTATTTCTGTAATGCGCTAATATCAAACTTTACCATTATCCACATATAATCGATTTAACCTGAAATAAATGCTTTTTCAAGAAAAGTTACCCTTCACAAACTTCCTAAAATTTCAAAAAGTCAAACCACCCTTTTGTCTCACACAACCCAATCTCTATCTCCCTACGTAACACTTAAGCAATCGATAAGAATACAACATCAATAGATATAAAAGCCAAAGCATAATCAATAACCCAAATGTATTGAAAGGCAATAAATGGGTAGAAAATGCCTGCATTCTACCAAAACAGTTACTTTTATAACGCACTAATATCAAATTTCTCCATTATCCACGACATATCAATTCGAGTCGAAATAAATGTCTTTTTCAAGAAAAAGATACCAGCTTTCAACTTATCCCAACAGTCACACAAACTGCCTAATATTTCAAAAACGCAAATTAACCAGTAGATAAGAAAACGGAATCAACAGACACAAAAAATCAAATCATACCCAGTAACCCATATGCACGAAAGAACAATTAAATCTCGATACGATACCTCTCCGGTGGAAGTGAAGCAGCTGTGGAGGTAATCCTCGTCCATCCAATTATGCAGATCACCGACCCAGATGGTCTTGTTCTCGCCGTTAGATCCCTGCTGCTGCTGCTGGTTCTGCTGAACATGGTGATGGTATTGATGCGGGTGAGGGTAGTGGTGAGGGTGGTACGGCAGGTACTGCGGCGCGTAATGCGGCGGCGGCACCGGCATCATCCCGTGGTGCTGCATTACCATCGCCGCCGCCGCCGGGTACTGCATCGCCGCCACCCACTGCTGCTGCTGCTGCAGCGCCGCGGACGGCGCCGCCGCAGGGTGGTGCTGTTGCTGCCCCTGTTTTTGCGGATCAGAACCGTTGCTGGGCTGCATCTCTCTTATTCTCTCTCTTTCCAAAAATACAAGCTTTCAAATTGATTTATTGGGTATACAAACAGGGTTATATTCCTGATATCTGTGTGTATAAGGTTAGATTTCTGTGGGTGTATAAGTATGGTAATGGATATTGAATCTGGGTTTTTTTTAGAGAGAGAGAGGGAGAGAGGGAGAGAGAGAGAGGGGATTTAGTTGAGGACGACAGGGGATACAGAGGGAGGGAGGGGGGGATAGTATGCTATGACGCGGTGGGGGTGAGAGCCGTTGGATTAAGTTGTGGCGTGCGCTGTGGACCGTTGGATGTTTGGTTATCATCTGCGGATGGATGGAAACAGCTGTTTTGGGGGGTTTGGGCGTCGGCCGCCACGCCAGGTCTTGCCTTTTCTTGGCTGAAAATGTTTTTAGGGTTTTATTTGTTTATTAATTTAATTTCTTTTTCTTTTCTTTTTCTTGGGTTATTTGCGTTTTTGTGGCTGGCCTGCACAAACTCTGATGGCATCTACATTGAAAATTTCCAGTTTTCAGCTTTCAGTGATGTAAAAAGGTACGCAAGAAGTTGATTGATGGGTAAAAGGATACAGAGATAGTAGTACAAGTTATTTTCCTTCTTCTAAATGAGTAGGAAAACAGTATTTCACGCTTAGATCGTGCACAGATTGGAATGTGGGGTTCACTACGCGTCCCATATAAATTATTTGAGCCGTTCAATAAATTTAAAACATGTTTTCAAGAGGCTTTGCTAGAAATCAGCTCAATCCACTACTTATAAGTGCTCGATCCAATTATCTAACTTTTCATTCTAGTTTTAGGATCCTAAAAACTAAACGAAAATTTGGATGATTGGTTCGAGCACTTATAGATTGCGTATTGGGCTGATTCCCTTGGGGGCCTTCAAACAAACCATGTTTTAAATTTAATGAACGGATCGGATCGTTTGTGTGGAACCCATAGTGAACCCTACATTCCAATATGTGCAAGATCTGTGCATAAAAAATCTGTGTCATTAGCGCTACTGCTAAGAAAAATCAGATCAAATTTAACAGAACTCCGTTATGATACAAATGATTGATTCAGACTTTTGGCATGAATTTATAACAAATGATTTTGGCACTCCCATTTTTTTAGGATGACGCTCCAAAATTTATTTTTTAGTGTTCAAATTACACATAACAAGGTACACTAAATGACAAATTTTGGAGTGCCATAATAAAAAATTGGAGTGTCAAAATTATTTTTAAAATTTTTTGAGTTATTGTTACTTTTGTGTTTTAAAATTTGTAATTATATATTCATCTTGCCTAGAAGGATGTAAAAATTTTATTATAAAAAATTTAGGTCAAACTCTCCTAAGTTTAAACTGAAGTAAAGCTAAAATATTTAGCATTTTGATAGAATTTTTTTACCATTATCATAACCTTTTAAGATTCATTCATATCAATTTTTATTGTATGATGATTAGCGTCAATATCTATACAGTCATTTCTTGCTAAAAGGAAATCACTCACATACTATTGAAAAATGATTTTGCCACTCTCTTTTTTGTTAACGTCACTCACCTGCAAGTATATTTTTCAAAAAATACACTTACAAGATAGTGGCGTTAACAAAAAAGGGAGTGACAAAATCAGTAGCCATACTATTTATAATACATTTCAATTTAATTACTAGGGGTTCAAAGATTCTTTCCAACATACTATTTATAATACATTTCGATTTAATGACTAGGGATTCAAAGATTCTTTCCATAATCTGGGGTAGATGTAATTTTAAATTTCATGCAAACTAACTAATCATGAGGCTTGAACTATGAAAATGGTAACAGTTGTGAAAAAAAGTTTTAACACTTCGTACGATTTTCAATAAATTTCTCTATTTATCTGTCTCCACTCATTATTATTCATTACATCAAAAAAATTTCTCAAAACACAAAACCAAACAAGTTAGACTGTGTTTTTCATAAGAAAAATATTTGTCTTTCGTTTATATAGCTTGCTTAAATAACTCTATTGAACCCGAACAATTTGCCCAATGACTATGTCGCTGTACTTAGGTATAGTGAGGTTATGAGTTCAATTTATATAGAGAACATGCTGGTACTTTAGGTGATGAGTTGGATTGGGGGAATGTAAGTTTTTCTAAAATATGATCACAAGAAAAAAAAAAAAACCTATTGAATTGCTTGGGTTGAACCATTTTAAGGAATTGATTTATCTTTTATCATGGTAGTTCAAATATTGTTTGTTTTATTTATATTAATTGTTATGGGTACAATGGGTATCAATGTTGATATCGAACCTAATACTTCATCGTGCTAAGTGCAGCTACACAATTAGTGAGCCATTGACTAAGTCATGATATCAATATTGATATCGAACATATCGATATTGATATTGAACCTAACGCTTCATCGTGCAAAGTGTAGCTCTACAATTTAGTGAGCCAATTGACCAAGACATGTTCAATAAAACTACTGTACCATACTTTTGTGGAGTTCAATATTCACCAGCAGTCAGCAGACTTCTTTTTTTTTTTTTTAAATTGCTTTTATGGTTCACACCGAAATATTTAAAATGATTAAACCGGCGCACGTAAATGCAACTAGGCTTAGGGCCTGTTTGCCATGGCAGCTTCTTTTTTTCATTCTCTTTTTCCTCATTTTCAACTTCTATGTGTTTGGCTGGGTGTTTGCTAAACTCATTTTGGGAAAATGAGTTCTCTGTTTTTATGTTTAGAGAAGAGAAGTAAGAAGTAGGGGAAGAGGAGCTTTTTGACTTCTCATTTTTTACATTTTTTTTTTCATTTTGTTAACAAAAAGACTTATAAATGTATTCTGCACATGTCTCCCAAACACTCTACCATATTCAAAACACATTTGATCAAAATTCAAAAAGTCAAAAAGTCAATAATCAAAATGTAAAAACCCAAAAAGTTGGATAACCAAACATCCTTTTTACAAATAGCATTTTTCTTACATTTGGATGAAATTTTATTAGGCCTAGTTTATTTTGGTTAATTGACCTATGGTACCCTACTTTACTCACAAACTTAAGTGATCTTTTACTTACTTTGACTATGTATGAATGATTCAGTACCGACAATATTAAAGAAAAATACAATTATATAAAAGAAATACGAAATTTTTAGTGCATTTTTTAAACCAGAGGGTTTGCAGGCAAACCCTCTGGAAACTATGCAGACCCGCCCTTGCATATATGCTGAAGAATTATGTGACTTAGGTATAGATTATGGAGTATATAGTATGAGTGCTTTTGGCAAAACCATAAATAATGCAAAGAAAATTGCAGATAGAAATTAATGTGTGGATAAAAACTAAAACCAAGTTCATCTGAGCAAAGCAATATTGATGTTAAAAAAAAAAAAAAAATCTGCGAGGCGCAAATTTTTTTCTGCACATATATTTAGGTACATAACTGTATTACACATTAATTGAAAAACATGGATAATACACATGCGGTAACTTGTATATATGCATGCAAATTTAGACTAAGCTGATGAAGGAACTAAACAACACTTAATTACAATAGTCTTAAAATATACTAGGACCCAATCCTTATATAACACAACAACATTTTATTTTATCTTTTTAATCTTGTAGCCTATTGAATATATCATACTCATGGATCCGAGCGTGTGGGTCCAACAGAATGACCAACACCAGGACTGTGGCCCGGTCCGACAGGCACATTTTCTTTTTCATCTGTGATAGAACCGCCACCACTATCAACACCGCTGTTGCTGCCATTGCCAGAGTTGTTACTCAACTGCCTTCCCTCGGAGAGAACGAGTCCATAAGACAAAATTAACACAAGAAGAAAGGCAGAAGTGGATAGGACCTTGGCTCTAGCCATTGGCCAAGAGAGATTTTTTTTTTCCCCGTCTCTTAGGCCAAAAGATATTTAATTATGGCTCTGCGCTTGTGAACAATGTGTTTATGGGTATTTATAGACTGCAAAAAGTTGGTGCAAACTACCACACGTCTTCTTCAAATTCGTCAAATGGGAAACTATAATTGTCATTTTGATTTTTGAATGGTTCATAGTATTTGAGATTCTAAAGAAGAAGAATCTTGCAATTTATTTGTAGAATCTAGTTTACTGTTCCTGCATGTTCCATGCCGAAGCGGGGGTTACTATGAGCAAACACAACAACGTGCAGTTGTCCCATCTCACTATTCATCTCTGCAGTCCATGGTCTGGATTAAAAAAAAACTTCTCTAGGAAGGAGTGAGTTTTTTAAAAATTTGAACCTTTCAAAACACTTTTAGATGATGAGATTGCGCACCGCTGCACACTGCTGTGTTTTGCTGATCACAACCCCATGGTTTTGGTGACTACAATCGAATGTTGTTTGACATGCATATGTATTAAGCAGAGAAACACGAAAGGGTCCATATCACTAAGGCATTGGTGACAGATCAAATGACACAATAATACGGTCTATTTTGGGAGATCGAATGTTTATCATTGACTCACTCTTGCATTAATGTCCTTGTCCCTCTGGTTAAATGCCTTCGTGTAGCGTATTATACTGAAAATTCTAACCTCTACATAAATTACGGCGAGCTAAGAGATTTGATAAAACATGAGGTTAATGTGAATAATTTTGCATTTGAAGGGATTCTGGTAAAATTTTGCAGGGGCTTAAAGTTAAAAATAACTTATAATAGTAATTTTGAACTTACTAAATTTTATTGTCATAAAATAGACATTGATGTAGAAATATGAGATTACTTAAATTAAAGTTTGTGTCAGGGCCAGGGCCCCCACTTGCACTGCTCCCTCTGCAGTGCAATTTTGTTCATCCTCCTTAAAAAGGGTGAATATTACCCTTCCTCTTATTAGTTGAAATGGTGTAGGTCCCACCAGTGCAATACATTTTTTTGGTAAGAATGAATCACTTTGTAATGAAATTCACATCATTTCAACTAATAGGAAGGAAGATAATATTCACTTTCTTAAATGGAGAATAAACAAAACTCAACTCCACTATAGATCGTGTAAATTGGTGTGCCCCACAAAACCCACCACCCCCCCCCCCCCCCCCCCCCCCCCCCCCCCCAAATTTAATATGGGTCACGATGACTCAATACTTCAATGCAACAGTTATAGTAATACACTCCCATATGATGTGGACCTCATATGTATGTAGGTTCCACACCATGTAAAAGAGGCGTTACAAATAACTATTGTATTGAAAATTTTCTTACTCAATACGAGCGATCCGAACAAGACAAAAGGTTGGACTCATCCTACCATGAATTATGCTTTTCGTATGTTAGTGACACAAGATGATCGCAATGCAAGCTGTATTAACCGTTGCATCAACATCTGCGCAAGGGATATTAAATATTGGAAACGTATCTGGTACTTGCCTATTTTCCTTGGTTTTTTTCACAACTCAGAATATCCTGGCCAGTTCCGGACCAGTTTATATATGCCACATCGACTAATTTCTGAGGGAATAATTTCACCGCCCTACTAGCAAGAGGCTCTCAATTCTGTTTTCCTAAAAGCTAGTACAACATTTGAGTTACGTATCATCATCACATACGCCGGCCATTTCTTATTTAAAAATGGAATCAATGAATTGGGAAAAATGTCATAGCACCTCTACCTCTGGTGGTGGCATAATTGTTATCCCATGGATCGACTTTCAGAAATTTCATTCGAAGATCGAAGATTGAGTTTTAACGGTGCAGTTTGTGCCATTGAAAGAAAAGTGGTTTCCAACAGTCATCCCCATAGGGTGAAAGAGATGTTTTCTGGTGCAAATCCAATGTGAAAGGTCGTTGCTGCCTAGCTTGGCTCTTCATCTTATCATGTGCAAGTACAGTAGCTTCGGGACAAAAAAATCTTTCTAAATGAGAATGACCGCAATCGCGAATATCCACCATTTGAATTTTGAATGGTCTCTATTCTCAAAATTTTATTGGTTCGTGCTCGAGTGTAATTTTGTTCACTCTCCTTAAAAGATCGGGTAAATATTACACTCCCTTTTATTAGTTGAAATAGGGTAGGTTACACTCCTGCAATACACTTTTTGGTAAGGATGACATCACTTTGTGGTAGGATCCACACCATTATCAACCAATAAGAAGGAGGGTAATGTTCATCCTCTTGAGTGAAGGGTGAACAAAACTCAACTCTTTGCGCTCGTATACATTTCATGAAGACAAAAATTTATAAAATAAAGCGTCTTCAAATATTAATATAGGACCCTCTTAGGCTCTTATAGGTTGTTTCATGCATCATTTATTCAACGGCCTAAAATGAACTGTTCCAATCATCATAACGATCACTTTGGTAGACCTCATAAAATAAATTGTACAGTCTAGTAAAGACCGATCGGTTATGTCCTATATCTATGTATAATGCAGAGTAGTTCCTGTTGGTTGCGGGCTAGCATCCTGCCCACGCTGGTCGAACCGTGGCGCTTGGGACCTGCTACGCTTTAGTATAAGAAAATAGAGTTGCGTTTTTATCACTACCTACGAGTTTTGGGTAATTTGATAAGCGTTTGATCCTAATAGTTCCAGCATTGCAGATTAACCATATAGATTTGGTGTTTGCAAACATTCAGACCATGTTCAATTTGGATTTTGAGAGAGTTTTTTTTAAGAGTAATGAATGGAAAAAGATAAATAAAAAAAATTTATTAAAAACCGTGCGTAAAAGTTTTGAAATCTCCAAACGAACAAGCCGTCAATGTATCCAAGCCCAGTCTTAGAGCTAAGCTCAAGAGGCAGTTGTCTTAGGCTTTCCAAAAAGCCAATGAAGACATAAAATATCTTTAGTATACCCAACATACCGATAAGAAAATTTTAAGGGGGTGGCCAAGTGATATTGGACTGAGACTTCGGTATTTGCTTCATCCTAATGTCTCAGATTCGATTCTTTTTGCCAGTAACTCTTGGGGCCACCTTACCCTCACACATAAGTGTGTGAAATGGTTGTAGGAAAGGCTGTAGGGATTAGTCTGAGGTTTGCGTAATCTAGCCCGGAACACCCTGCATTACCATAAACAAAATACCTATAAGAAAAAATTAAAGCCCCTTCTTTAGACCCCGAGATAGGAGTACTATGACCGGCCTGAGTGTAGACTGAGTTAAAGTAAATGTTGCGGTCGCTTTAGGCTTTTAAAATTTTTTGAATTGTAATCGCCCCTTTTACTTTTTTTTTTTTATCTTTTATTATAGTCCAATAAAAAAAGCGCTATTTTTAATTTTCGTTTTAAACCCCTAAAAAGTCAGAGCCGACTCTGTCTGAGTGTATCAACTATTGTGCACTTCTTTCTAGTCCAAGGAGATTCGTGCAAGGAACAAAAAGGATGGTGCAGGTTGGCTCCCAAAGCTGGGGAAGTTTCAACCTCCACTTATACTTTTGTGATCCGCAACGTCCACTTATCCTCCACTTATACTTGACCACCAAAAAGGGTGAGCACTTTTAGTCGTTTATTGTTATGATTACAAGCAATTATGACTCCGGTTGAGGCTTCCGTTTTGGTTGTGGTGTTTTGATTGGCTTCTTGCCGTCCATTTTGAATTGGTTGTGGTTTTTTATTGGTGCATCTGAGATTCATTTAATCTTTATATCGCTTCTCAAAGATTAAAGAAATCTTTTTTGCCCATCAAAAAAATTATGACTCCGGTTGAAAGGTTAAGACAAAAGAATTTCTCCATAGCCTTTAAAGTTCATTTTTACGTTAGGTGTGATTGGGATTCTAGCATGCTCTTCATTCCATAGGTACGTAGAACGAAGATTTCTATTTGATTTAGTGTAGGATTGACACCTCATCGATCTATTTGATAAATACCATTCCTGAAGTAATGAAAATTTGAAAGTTGTAGAACAATACGCGCTTTTACATATACTGGCACAGCTTATGTGTTGCTTTTTCCTCGAGTTGGTGTTTGAGATACCATGATTTTCGAGTTAAGGTGAGTTTGGCCTAAATTAATTATTTGAAAAGCAGTTGGTATTTTTTATGTTAATTTGGTGATTTTTTGTTAAAATTTTAAGAGAGAAAAATAATCAAATGTGGTATCGGTAAGAATTTTTCTAGGATCATTAATGAAACGGGAAGAAATTTTTGTACAATAATGAAGCAAAAAAAAAAAAAACACCCCAAGGGTGGAGTCACCTCTGATTATAGACCAAAAATATTCAAGACAACTCATTTCTTTTAACTTTGTTGTCCAAATAATATGTTTGGTACTTTTACTATAAATTAATGATATTTTGACGTCTACGCACAAACAAAAATTAGTGTGAACTCACTCGTAGTGGAGTCAAATACAAAGGCCATAGAGTGATTAATTAAGAATTTAACCGATTTTACAATAATAAAGGAGTAAAAGAATGTTTTTTAATTGCAAATTTTCTGATATGTGTGTGTGGGGTCAATTGCGTCAAAATCAAATAAAAATGATAACCATTTGATGTGATTTTTTAATCACATTTGGTCAAGTGAACTATGTCTTCTTTCCTCGATTCGCCCTTGATTCAAAGTACTCCCATATTGCTTATCTAAACCACTCAAGCTTGGTTAATAAATTCTAGAGGCTACTCCACCTATTGCAAATTGATTTTAGGTTGAAACCCTCCAAAAAATCTAACATGGTATCACAGATAAGAGAGAAGAAATGTTTTATTGAAATTCGATTACACAAAGGTTTAAACTAGGTAAGATAGTTTTATTCCTCATCTTCATCCCCCTTGAATCTGCCAATACGTTTAACAAATGTTACTTACACAAGTTAATGATCACCCAAGTAAACAAGTTGGCCGCTAGCTAGCCGAAAAGTTTTCTTTGGGGTGTGGGGTTGCCACCTCCACTTCTTTGGGGTGTGGGGTTGCCACCTCCACTACCCCTCCCTCACCTTCATCTCTTAGCCCCTTCGAGCTCTACCTCCATACACTTTCACAATCCGCCTTTCCTCTCCATCCTTCGCCTTCTCCCTCCACCTCCACTTCCTTTTTCTGTCCTCTGGCGGCTGCTGCGGTCAACTTGGGGTCCAATCTGGTGTAGATATCATATAGAGAAGAGATGTCCTTCACTTTGCTCCTCAGGCGAATAAATTGTCAGATCCGGCGCAGCGGGTTCGGCGACATAGTTTACTTATTGCCGGTGGTTTTCTCTCTTCTTTTTTTTCCCCTTTTTTTTCGTTCTCTTTTCTGTTTTCAGGTGTGATTCCCCGGCCCTTATGTGGCTCTTTCTCCCCCTCGTGGGACTCTCACCCTTTGGGGGTGTCATTTATTTTCTTTATTTGATAAGCTTGGTATGAGTTTTGTGAGAAGTGTTGGTAACTCTGTGGCTTATTATGTGACCAAGAGTGCTGCGAGAGAGAGTGGAGTTTGTAAGTGGGAATTTGCTCCCCGGCCCCTGATTTACAGATTCTCTTCATCATGAGGATAGTGGCCTCCCTGATGTACACTAGTCTTTTTTTTTTTTCTGGCAATGGAAACACTTCCAAACTTTGCAAAAACAAAAAAGTGATCACCCAAGTTAATGCACTAGTACGTACGTCTAGCTAACGTTCCACATATTTAGTATTTACGACCTCCTCCAAATCCAAGCAACTATTGTTCAAAATGATCACGTTCATTTCTATATAGCCATACACTCCAAGCAACCGCAAAAACAATATTAATGCATCGATCCCAAATTAGAATTTTTGACGTTTCGAAATTTACAACTAAATCTCCAAATTGATATCTGGCTATATAATTAATGCAGGACACAATGACACCCATTTGAATCCTCACCCTTTCATATATACATGCCGACCAAAATTTTCAAGAAAGGGTTAAACAACTATAGCACATAACTAACGTTTCCTTCAATAACAGAACAAATCACAAATAGGCTAATAGTCAAGCTTTACGCAAGATCACCACCAATCAGGATAAGGTCTCCACGTGCAGTGGCGGCTTCAGGAATTTTTGTAAGGGTGTTCAAGAAGAATTAGTGGCGGAACTATGTTGGGGCTCAGCCCCCCGACCCCGATACCATGAGCTCTCGAGTTTTAAAATTTTTTATTTTGTATATACCTGATTTTTAATATTATTGATAATTATTCGCATATAGCTACTTATTATCTTAATAATTTTGATTTGATTTGATAAAAAAAACCGATTCTTTTACATTTTCATTTCTTTCATAAATAAAAAATAAGCACGTAACATTTGAAGTAGTCTGACGAAAAAAATTCAAAATGATTGGTATACTTTAACTGCATTAAGCTAGAATCATTTCATTGTATTGGAAAAATAAAAACTTTATGATATATGTTCCAATAAAAAAATATATCTACTAAGCCTGCCCTCCCGAGTTCACAATTCTAACTCCGCCACTAACAAGAACTTAATTTTTTTGGCCATACAAGGAAAAAACATTTACAGAAAAAACTTAAATATACTGAAATTGATGTTTTGCCTAAAATATATGGAAGGGCATACTCTATCTATCCATCGTAATATTTTTCTGCTATACATATATATGTGCTAAATCTTTTGGACTGAGTTGTGATGTTCTTACACGTGTTCAACTTTTGTGAGTTTACTATTCAAGTTTGTGGCATAAGGTGTTCAAAGAACTTGTTTTATCTAGAATTAGGCAGTAAATCTATACAATTGATTTTCTTTACTCGTGGGGTGTTCAACTGAACACCGAAGCCAAACTGTAGCGCCACCTCTGTCCATGTGGCGGCGTTATCAGAAGCTCGTATTGTTTCAAAGCATTTTTTCTAGTGAATTGTTGAAAAAAATTTGAATTTTTATTACAAAAATTGTATTATTTTTAGTCCTCGATCATTTTGCGGACTGGACAAATTTTATGGGACGGAGGGATATTTTTACACCGCAGGAAAAGATCATGCGGAAGTTATGGAGTTCCACTTACTAATTAGGGATTCTGGGTTGGTGGGCCTTCATCGGCAAAACCATCGAATTCATCTCTCGTACGCCTATTCGGATCATAATTTTCTGAACGAGTCTCTTTAATCGAGTCGAGCTACGCTTTTTTCAAATGAGCTGAGCTCCACTCGCCGAAACCATCGTAATTTTCGTTTTGGGATCATAATTTTGCTTCTCGATCATAATTTTGCTTGAAAACATGAAACTGAAAATGGTTGCTTTGTACTTATGGAATTTCAAGGGGCATTTGTGTAAAGCAAGATGTTTTGATTTTGAAGTTGGAAAATCATTTGAAAAACAAGTTGTTTTGATTTTATCAACGTATCTTGCTTCTTTTTGATTGTTAAATTTCTTGTGAATCGTTGTGCTGTTTCAATACTTCGAAGGAAAAATCCTTTTCGTTGAGGTAATTGAACCGACATCACAATCGCTTGATTAAGTTTGGCTTTTAATAAGTTAAATCTGAAAAGGATAATTACAAGCCTTTTCTGGCACGCTCGTATACAATTATATTCTAAAGTAGCCAAAAATCCCAGCCAAACACATAGATGTACCTGGACTCGGGGGGGCTGCTCTCCCCCTTGGGGAGAGCAGCGTGCTGCTGCCCCCTTTTTCGGGCCCATCCCGGTCTCGCTCCGATGATCCGAATCGTTCACTTTGTAGAGCTCGTCGAGTAGAACAACTATGCAAAAAATCAGCTTAATTGGATATCATTAAGTGCCTGATCGGAGCCTATATAACTCTTGGTCCATTGGGAATAATGGATTTGATCCAGTGTTTCGGATCCATTCTTTTCAAAGTAAAAAAGCTCCGATCAAGCACTTAATGATATCCAATTAAGCTGATTTTTTGCATAGTTGTTCTACTCGACGAGCTCTACAAAGTGAACGATTCGGATCATCGGAGCGAGACCGGGATGGACCCGAAAAAGGGGGCAGCAGCACGCTGCTCTCCCCCATGGGGAGAGCAGCCCCCCGAGTCCAGATGTACCTTAGGTAAAATACTCCAATTCACTAGAAAAATCTCTTGTTGCTACCCTTTGTTGCAATGTTAGGTAAAACAAAGAACTCAACTATGGGCATTGCAATGCCTCTCCAAGTAAGATTCTCGATTGCCATACTTTCATCATCAGTCTATCCGATCCTCCAGAAATTTTATGGAGACAAACAAAATTTATTTGTGCCATGAGTATCATAGTGCTGTCTTAGTACATTTTTTTTTTTTTTTATCTCACATGTCATCGACGGTAGGAATGTGAGTGTGCTGTCTCACTCAAGAATTGTGTAGCAATTGAGTCCTTGAGATGAGTTCATAACAAGCATTAAGGATAATTTGCTCTTATAAGGTGTCAAACTAATATTTCAGAAAGTAGAGTGTAAGAGGACTATTTAAAAGACGCAAAGGGTGCCAATGTAATTTTACCGCAAGTTTAATCATGGCATCTTTAAATTAAGGTCCTTGGTAATGCCACTCCTTAAAATATATAATGCCACTCCTCTAGGGAGTGGCAAAATCAATTTCATATAGGGATTGATAATGCCACTCCCAAAATTGAAAACAACACTCCTCTTTGGGATTGACATTATAAATTCCCTAAATTAATACTACTATTGTTGCATTGCTTAACAAAAAACACAAATCTTCGAATACTGTCTGTTGTCCTGATATGAACATTCCTGATCAAGCCAATCAACAGTCCCTAACCACCCACCTCAATATATTTTTCCAGGATCATTTTTTTTTTATATACTACTATGAATGTTTTAAACTTTGATTTTTGGTTCTACATTTTTTTGATATTTCTCTTCGAGACGAAAATAGGATATACAAATTTAACCAAAGTCCTATCTATATACTATACTATATACTAAGCCAACATAGTTTTCCAAAAATATAATCAAACTCTCTCCTTAATTCTTTTTCCTATGTGGTGTTCTCCTTGTAAAATTCATTTTCTTCTTCTTCTTTTTTCTACACTTTGCAAAACACCAAGAGTTAAATATATAAAGAAAAAGCTTTCAAACTTCCTTTCATATTCCAACATTCTCCCATTAATTTTTGTATCGTATTTAATGTTAAATCAGACATCAATGAGAGGTAAATCTAATATAACTAGACTTTACCACTTTACCCGTAGCCATGAATAACATTAATCATAATAAGATTTTTTCATTCGTGCCTAACAC